>OX463786.1:21353864-21473864 GCA_949825025.1 Siphlonurus alternatus
GCGCCAATAAGGACAATCTGTATTGAATATTTTTGTTTGGATGGATCAGCTCAAGTTAATGTATATTGTTCATTATTTACCAAGTTTTTTAGAACCGTTTAAAAAATTAAAATTATTTTGTTATCGTCGTGTTTGTAACGTCTTTAGTCATTGGTGTGTTGTTTATAACAGATAATTTCATTGGCCGAGCCGAGCCGAAGGACACCCGAGCATTTCCGATGAAAAATAAGTTAAATATGAATTATGTATTATATGTTACCAAGATTTTAGTTATATAATAATTTTTGTACGTGTGTATTTTAACTAAGAATTTGATGAACTATTGTATTCTTTATAATCGGATTACCTAACCTGTAGTCTGTCTTTTGAATAAATATAATAAATAAATCTTAGTATATATGCATGACTTTGACGTCATAGCATTTTATAGCACAAATTTAAGGGCGTTAAAAATGTTAAAATAATCTGAAAAAATAACGATAATAATAGTTCTATCCAAAAATGCAATAAAAATTTCCATGCACGCCATTAGTTATTATTTTTAATCTAAATTTACATCAAAATTGCATAATTTCTAAAATTTCATGAAAAATAAGGAACCAGTATTACAAAATATATTAGAATACAATGGGCGTTGTTATAATCTGATGAAAAAAATCCATTTATAGGTAATAGTATGCTTTATCATTTATTTTCTAGAAATATTTTATTAACAAATCTATATACACATAATATATTATGTTGACATGCATGAAAATTTAACAACTTAATTTCTATAAAAAATTTTGACATATATTACGTTAAAAAATTCTCTGTGTATTTTTAAACAATATATATATAAAATCTACAACACTATCACGTACTTATACTGTGTACAGTAACAAGCCTTGCAAGGTATATATTCCATAAATGCCACCTCTATGATGATTCTAGTTATACGAGATTAACGACAGTAATCACGCTTCTGTATATGAAGAAATATCCTTTAACTTATACATCAATCCATGTTATGAATACTAAAAAATCAAGATTTTGTTGTATAAGATGTTTAAAGTAAAAATACCTCAAGTAGTTTTGATTAAGAAATGTTACAATATACTTGGTTAACAGGATTCTGTAAAAAAACTTGATATGGCTATATCTCAATCATTTTTTTTTTTTTATTTTGATGTTTTATTTTTATTATACAGCTGTTTAAAAATAAGAAGTTTATTTGTATAAATATATTCAATGATTTTTATAACTTCAATTATAAAAATATGAAAATATGAAAATTCTTGAATGTTTTTTTTTATATATTGCAACAAGCAAACTATGTTTACACCAGGTCGACTCTTACTTGTTAGATGGTAACAAATCTTATGGATTTTCCTCATGTTACCTGAACAGGTACACTCGCCACCTCGGAAAATTTCTCTTTCACCATTGCCCGTAAGAATAACACAGAGCATGGTGATTAACAAGGTTGCAAGAGGGAAATTTTCCAAGGTGACATACATCTGATTTTTTTTTCAATAATCTTTGTGCGAACCGAATTGAGGAACTGCATTTTTTTAAAAATTGCATGATTTATTTGAATGCAGGACCATAAGCTATGTATTTTCAATAGTTTCAGTTTTTTCACCATCTAAATCTCTTAAAATCGTGCTGCAAAACGTTGTGACGTCATAGTCATGTAACGCCATATATGACTTAAATATTTGCATGACTCTGACGTCAAACCGTTTCGTAATAAAATTTTTTTTTTTAGTTTTTAATCAAACCCTATTGGGTACTTCTATTTACTAATTACATATACTACTTTGAAACCCCGAACCTTCCGAAACCCTAACTTGAGCGTTTCGCGGGCTCTTCTGGAACGAGGGCGGCCACGGCCTTGCAAATCCATCCCGGCATTTGCCTGCGACTGAGGGAAACGTGGAAACCTCAGCCAGGATGGACGCTACAGCTTTTGTCAATGAACCGGAAGTGCAATGGTCCAAAGCCAGGGGAACCACATAGTGGAAAAGCGCAACGTTTTACCCCTGGGTGGGAAACGTGGTTTTTGTTGAAAATGGTCACCCATCCAACTACTAACCACGCGCGGCGTTGCTTGACTTCGGTGATCTGACGAGATCCGGTCAAATAAAATTTTAAAGATGGTTAAAAAAAACGGAAATAATTGAAACTTCAAAATCCTGTATCCACAAAATAAAATACAATAACGAAATTCCCATAAAGCACATATTTATATGAAAGCCATTTGGAAAAATAAGAATATATTCTAAATTTTAATTAATGATTTAATAATTTACAGCTTAAACGTACATACGTATATAAAAGGATAATAGTAAAATAATAAAAATATACTTTTAAAAAATGCTACATTGTTTCCAAATAATACTTTTGCATAAAAAATTTATTAAATTTATTTTAATTTCTTTACAAAAAATTAAAATGTAAAAATGACAAAAAAAATGTGATAGAATAATTTTTAATACTTTTAAAGTAAAGATATAATATTCATTACTTTTATAAATACAATTGGACATTCAATAATTTAATATTAGGGCAGAGGTTACAGTCCCCTTGTTTGGTTCGTTTTTTGACAATGTTGCATCAATTAATTAATGATAAAAAAATATATATGATAAATAAAACATTTTAAATACCAGGTAGTAGTTAACTATTTTTTAAACTACTATAATCATATCATTTGTGTGCCTTCTCCTTTCTTTTTAGAGGTACACCTTTTCGAATCCGATATGAAAGTAGTAGAGTATAATATTTGCTATATATTATAAGTTTTTTTCTCCCAATTTGAATTACAATTTAAATAAAATTCATGGTAGTTTCTTATACTTGTTTATAAAATTATTCCAACATAAATATATCTTTCTTATTTACTCCACTTTATAGTATATAAAATGAAAAGCTGTAATTTGTTTTAACAAGTACAGAAAAATCACATTTGTTATTTATTTTATACAAGAATACTTTTTTACAATTTATTCAGTACGTACAAGTTAGAAAATAAAGCGAAGGTTAACATTGTTTTTACCTGAGATCTTGAAGACAGGTATGGAAGAAGAACTAATGAGGCAGGATACTTGTTGCAATTAGCATAGGATGTACTGCAATAACTTAAGGGTGGTACAACTCATTGTAACATTGTGTCTGTTGATAAAATATTCTCCATAAAAACTTGACAGAAATGTTTTAACACTTTTAAATGCAGTTTATAATTGTACATTTATTTATAACATTAAAAACAAGTAATTGCATTTATTTGAATTTTTAAAAATTTTTACAATATAAATTTAATAATGTTTAAATTTTATTATAAAAATATATATTTTTTTTAAATATTGTTATTTATTACAATTACTTTACTTTAAGTTGATAAAAATTAATAATAATAAATTATTTATTATAAATTTGTTATTACCATATATAATTTATGTATATTTTGTCATCAAGAAGTGAAATCGTGTTTTGGAATGAATTCATAATTTCTACAGTACTCGAGTCGGATCTAATTGAGATGTATACCATAATGCAAATAAATCTCAAAATTTAGAAATATATATTTTTATTTTTAATCAAACCCTATTAGGTACTTATTAGTGGGAGGTGTGGCGCAGTGCGCTTGACCGGGTCTCGTCAGATAACCGAAGTCAAGCAACGCCGCGCGTGGTTAGTAGTTGGATGGGTGACCATTTTCAACAAAAACCACGTTTCCCACCCAAGGGTAAAACGTTGCGCTTTTCCACAATGTGGTTCCCCTGGCTTTGGACCATTGCACTTCCGGTTCATTGACAAAAGCTGTAGCGTCCATCCTGGCTGAGGTTTCCACGTTTCCCTCAGCCGCAGGCAAATGCCGGGATGGATTTGCAAGGCCGTGGCCGCCCTCGTTCCAGAAGAGCCCGCGAAATGCTCAAGTTAGGGTTTCGGAAGGTTCGGGGTTTCAAAGTAGTATGTAATTAGTAAATAGAAGTACCCAATAGGGTTTGATTAAAAACTAAAAAAAAAAAAAGAAATTAGGTACTTCTATAAATATAATATATTACTATTTATTTAGTCATAACAATAGGTCTTTTCGTAAATACACAATCAGAAAGAATCGATTATTTGTGATGTACCTTCTGTACATGGAACATAAGGTTCATCATAAATAACCAATTCTTTCTGATTGTGTATTTACGAACAGACCTATTGTTTAACACGTAAACATAAGAAAATATTCTGCATAACTAATGTTAACCATAATTATATACGCAACAAAATGTCATGGAGGGTGTCCATTATAAAGAGAAAAATTTGCAACACATAATAATATATAACTTAATCAGACATCACAAGTGCAAATCAGAAGACTCTCCGCCACCGCGAAGTTGCGGTTGTAGTGGCGGCACTTCAGTCATCCGAGAAAACCGACACTGTCGGCACTTTACTCAGAAAACCGACACTTGTTGATATCTTAGCATTTCCGTGCTGAGATACAGTCAGATTAACATAACATTCCCTCCGAAAGTTTTTAATTTCACGACTGTTTGTATCGACCTCAATTTTTTTTATTGCAGAAATGGATATAGGGTACAAAAATATGCTACCCTGATTTTTTTCAGATTTTTTAGAGCCCGGCAACTATTTTTTAAAAAATTATTGTATGTTCTTTTTGTGACGTCACTCCTTAAAAATAAAGATAGAACTTGCCGCCGCGTGACGTCACAAAAAGGACTTTCAATAATTTTTTTAAAATACTTCCCGGCCTCTAAAAAATCTGAAAAAAATCAGGGTAACACAATTTTGCACCTTCTATCCATTTCTGCAATAAAAAAATTGAGGTCGATACTCGATTTGTTATGATTTGAGGAATGGCGTCCTAATTCCTTTCTTCATTTATTATTTTATATAAAAAAAAAAATGAGGTTGATATTTCATTATATAAGTTTTGAAATTTTGCAGAGGGTTTGAACTAATAATGTTTTTTATAAGCAATATTAGTACAAAGTTGTTACCTAACTTTTTTAATGCAGCTGCAAATATCAGACTACAAAAGTGAATGAGTGATCATATTACCTCTGAAATTAGCACTTGATAAATACATCTTCCTGTTTTATAAACACATTCCAGTTAAGACACCTTGTACATGCAAATGTGGATAGCAAGTCGTAAACAAACAACTGCATGCTTACAATTAGTTAAAACGTTTTTGTTGTTAAGCTTTCTGGTATTTCTTTAATGTGTTTTATATATAGTCGGGAGGTGCAGTGCGTTTGACCGGGTCTCGTCAGGTTACAGAAGTCAAGCAACGCCGAGCGTGGTTAGTAATTGGATGGGTGACCATTTTAAAAAAATTACTAGTGCTGAATCGTTGCTATGTGGTTCCCCTGGCTTTGGACTTTCAGTTCGTTGTCAAAAACTAAAGCGTCCATCCTGGCTGAGGTTTCCACGTTTCCCTCAGTCATATTAGGCAAATGTTGAAATGGATTACAAGATCCACGAAACGCTCATAGTTAGTGCTTCGGAAGGTTTCAAAATTAGTAATTAGTACGTAAAAATACCCAATTAGGGCTTCATAATTTATTTTTTTATATATATTACATTTTGTATCACAACGCAAACGAGTACATATTCTCACACCGTCTACTAACCCTATACCTAAAATTGTACGCTTCATGGGTTCATTTGGAATAAGGTTGCTATGGACTTTCAATCTAACCTGGCGTTCATATACGGAGGCAAACGTGGAAACTCCCTTCAGTACGGACAATATTGCTTTTGCTAATGAAAATGGTGAGTTCCAGTCCAGGAAAATTACAAAGAATAAAATCAATAAAACCTCCCTATATTACAGTGAATATTGCAATATTTTCTATCTCAGTGACTTTATCTTTAAGACATAGTGCAAAATCAGGAATTTATTGATTTATGTAATATCATATAAAATTTGTACCGGTATTAAATTATTATTTATAAAAAATATAACAAATATTAAATTAAATAAAAGAAATTTCATATGAAATTAAAGCTTTTAATTATTTTATAACTACTGATTTTTTTATTTTTGTTTTTTTTTATATTTATTATAATAATAATTTAATAAGGATTTTATTTCATATTTTTTAAAAATATGTATATTTTTAATATTATTATATAAAATTGAAACTATATTATGTAAATTAAAAATAAAAAGAGATCGTTTAGTTGTTCAATATTATTATTTAAAAAAAAATTAATAAAATAGACTTAAAACTATTTTTCAAATAAATATTTTGTTTTACTAAATTATATTTAGTTGTACTTTTGATTAATCGCTCTTCCTGTCGATGAATCCAAGGAACGTGAACCGGAAGTGCTAGCGGAACACCCGATAGATTGGTCCCCGGATACTCAGCTAGTCACGGATGGAGATAACGAGTGTCGTTTTGAAGACATTCGAGTTTTCAATGGTTTGACTAACTAGAGACAATAAATTGAATAAATATAAACCAGGCACTTATATACGCTTCTGATTCGTAATCGGATGGTCGTGAGTTCGATCCCAGCCATGCACCGCCAAACTTTTCACAAGTGGCGGTTGCTAAAGAACACCCACTCGTGCATCCGGGAGGTGATTGATGGCATCCTCCATCAATTGCCGACCATCCTGACTGAGGTTTCCATGGTTTCCTCAGTCAGAACCAGGTGAATGCTGGGATGGATTGCTTAGGCCATGGCCGCCCCGGTTTGGAAGGGACCCACAAAAGTAGGGTCTACGAAGAGCCGGGAGGTTAAATTCAGTCACTTAAATGTGGCCAGTACCCTGTACTAGGGTTCAGTTAAAAAGCTAAAAAAATATATATAGATTTATCATTATATAAAGCCTGCATTATACGATGCAATTTTTGCATACAATTTTTCCTTGCAAGAAAATTTTATTTCTGTACAAACAAATGAAGTTTAAATTTTCTTGTAAAGAAAAATTGTATGCAGTAATTAGAAAAATTGTATCATGTAACACCGGCTTTAAATATTTATAATTATTTAATACTTCGTTGTGTTAATTATTAATTACGATTGTTTTTAAAAAAATAATGGGAGAGGAGGCTGCATAGATATATTTATTCAATTGTTATGGGCAACAATGATATAAATTAAACAATTAAATCATAGAATTAAAGTAAAATAATTGTACGAGTTTCATTAATTCACAGCAATGGACAACATACATGAAAAAAAATTATTGCAGAAATGAATAGAGGGTACCAAATTATGCTACTCTGAATTTTTTCAGATTTTTTTGAGACCCAGAACTATTTTTATATAATTATTGAAAGTGCGGCCACGCCCCCTGGAGGCGTCAATAGGCGTCCAGTCTCTATCCTTTTTATTAAGAACTCAGGGGTGCCAACTGAAATCACAGGACTTTCAATAATTATTTAAAAATGGTTCCGGGTCTCAAAAAAAATCTGAAAAAATTCAGAGTAGCATAATTTGGTACCCTCTATTCATTTCTGCAATAAATTTTTTTCATGTATGTTGTCCATTACTGATGTAATCAATCTGATATAGATCTCTAATATTTTTGTTGATACATTTTTTATTTTTGTGTACCACATCCATTTATAATTAATGTTCAGTATTATATATTATTATATGTTATAAACTAGGTGCCATAATGCATGCATGATCAGACTTTTTCTCAAATTTAAAATAATAGTTTGGTAAAGATTTTAACCCAAAAAACAGTAATCAAGTACTGTATTTTTATATAAATTTCCATTGCACAACTAGCTCGTTTTTTCATACCTGATATTTTAGCTACTGATAGGGGATGTAGAGGAGAACATTTAAAAAAAAATCAAAATTTTCATGAATGGATTTTTTTTTAGCATTGGGTCAGCTGATCCGTATTATCTCTACCTTAAAGTACACTATAACGATTGTTTATTACTATATTTAACTTACAATGTATTAATATTTTTTTTAAATAATGAATGACCTGAAAGTTCCCCAGAGCGTGCACGAAGGCCAAGTCTATTTATCATGTCGGTACATGAATGGACTCATGATTTGCTGTCAAGGTCACTCTTACAAGAAATTGTCTGTTCAACCGATAAGTCCCTCCTCTTATCAGTGCAAATTTCTTGGAATTATCCAACGATAAAATTCAAATACAGAAGTTTTTTTATGAAACAAGATTTGATTTCGTATAGTTTGAACACAGAAATATATCAGACAGATATTCTACTGCACTATTTTACAAAGCCTATATTTTATAGAGTACTATATTTAGAGTATAATATATAAGGTAGTATATGAACTATATGAGTTAATTGTTAATTTATGGATTAATGATCCCATTAGTGGCCATTGCTAGCAGCTAATTATTTTCCTAAGAAATAACACCTAAAGATGGACAAATTGACTAATTAACCTGGTGAAATAAAAAAATACGAGTATAGGATCATAAGTTGAGTTATTAATTTTTAGATGCTGATTTGACTAAATTTTAACTAAAGTCACCGCAGTTCCAATGATATTCTTCCAACTTATACACCTCAGAAACTTGATCGTAATTTTTCCTCTTTTTATTCAAAATGATCTTATTTTTTTTATGAAGGTATTCTAATATACTGAAAAGATGAGAACGATGTAACAGCTACTAAAAATATATTGAGTATGGTGCCATATTAATCCTTAATTAGCAAGGTTTCAAAAAGCCCATATTGTTAATTTTGAAATACAATATATATTGAGGGCATTCATAAAGCAGTTTAACCCCCACTTTAGCCTCAATTTTTATCCCTGGCTACTAGTTTAGCACCATATTTAGCACCAGGGATAAAAATCGAGGCTAAAGTAGGGGTTACAGTGCTTTGTGAACACCCCCCCCCCCATTATATTGTTCATTATTTTATATAGGTAATTATTTTTTAAAACCTTAAAATTGATACTAATAGTCCTGTTCGTAAACCCTGCTCGGTGTATACTTTCTACACCCAATCGACCTTATATCGCATGTACATAAGGTCGATTGGGTGTAGAAAGTGTACACCGAGCAGGGTTTACGAACAGGCCTAATATGAGCAGCTAAACCTGTAAGGAGTATATTAAATAACACTAATATTTACTTTAGAATTTATAACAGAATGGGAACAACATTATTATCATATTATGGATAAGCTTTTCGTTAGTTGTCTTATGTATCACTTAGTACAGTCTTATAGATTTTAGACTTATCTCCATTGGTAACCTTTTAGACTCAAGTATTATCACCGTTGGTAACATAAAAGCCTTTTGTCTGAAAAAAAAAAAGTTATTAATATAAACTTTGTATCTGCTACCATTGCGATATGTTAGGTACGCTTTTCCACCATGTGGCTTTAGACCATTACACTTCCGATTCATTGACAAAAGCTGTAGCGTCCATCCAGGCTGAGGTTTCCACGTTTCCCTCAATCAAAGGCAAATGCCGGGATGGATTGCAAAGCTTCTCCGCCTTCGTTCCGAAGAAGAGCCAGCAAAACGCTAAAGTTTTGGAAGTTTCGGAGTTTCAAATTAATTAAGTAATTAGTAAGTGGAAGCAATTAGAGTTAGATAAAAAAAAATGAAAAAAGGATACCTGTGTTATTTTTTTTTTTTATATTAAACATAATTTTGTTCTAAAAAGCCATGACATAATAATGATGTAGTACTTTTTCAATATATATTTCTATGACGTCACTGCAACTTTGTAAGGGTGCTAATTTTTTTTAACAATTTGATAATACATAATTATAAATTCTCTTACCAAATTTGCAACAAAAAAAAATTTGCAGGTTGATATCCATTCAGAGTATATACACCTAATACGTTAATTGAGAATCCCCCTGTAATCCTTACGGTGAAGTTAATCTGTGCCAACAGATAATTTATCACCCACTTGCTCTCTCGCCTATCTCCCTTCAACTGTTCGTCCCACGTCGCCTGTGACGTCACACATCATCCTACTCAATGTACCGGTTCCAATTTACCCCCTCCTCCAACTGTTGCTCGTCCCATCTAAATATGGTAAATTATCGTATTGTTAATTTTGACATTTTCTTTGTTTTATTTTTTAATATTGTCATGGTAAATATATGGGTTTTGTTGTAAATTAGTGTGTATATTTAAATATATTATTTAATATTTTATATTTGTACTATATTTTTATTTTTTTATTAACATTTAATTAAGTAATGATTAACTGTGATTAAAACAAATAAGAGACAAAGACAAAATACTAATAAAGAAATTGTAATAATTGACAGTGAAAAATTAGTAGATGGCTAAATGCTTAGTAATTAAATTTATATAACAAAAGAAAGGTTTTCTCGTTTTCTCAACTAAAAAAATTAAAATGTTTTTAATTTTAAAGAAAGTTAAAGCCGAAGAGAGAAAATGTATATTTTTCTAAATAAATTGGAAATTTAAAAGGTAAAAAAATGTATACTTTAGTCACTTAATGAAGAGAAAAAATAAATACTATTATCCTTGTTGTATATATGGGCACTGGCAACTAAAGCAACCATTTATAGTGGTTATATAATTGAGTCCAGGAAAGTAAATAATTTTGGAGTTTCTTCCTATAATTTAAGAAGGGTTGGAGGAATCATTACTATATATATATCATTATTGACTTAGGGAAAAGTGAATCAGCCAACCTATCACTGGCTATATAGTTTCTAAGTAATACTGTAATTTATGTGTCTAAATTTATTGATTAATTTGTGGGGGTAGTGACAAATTAATTCCAAGAACCATTCTATTTTTATATTAATTTTACAGTTGTCCCATGATTTAAAGCAAAATCTAATTTCAAATTAAACCCTTTCATTGAAAAAAAATTAATTTCATTCATAAATTATCAACAAAACCTCATTTACTAAAAAATTCTCTTTAATTCTTTTGCCCTTTTATATAAATCCTCCCCACCCTTAAATATTTTTGATGTATTATCAACGTTTGATGTATTATACAACCTACACAGATTTTGTGTTGTGTTGCTTTGCTGTTGCTCTCCGTTATATCATCCCACACCTCTCTCTTCTCTCTCTCTCTCTCTCTCTCTCTCTCTCTCTCTCTCTCTCTCTCTCTCTCTCTCTCTCTCTCTCTCTCTCTCTCTCTCTCTCTCTCTCTCTCTCTCTCTCTCTTTTTCCCTCCCTACCCTATACTAAATACAGCAAAGCAAAAGATCATATGGAATTCACTGTAGGTAGCAAACTGTGACGCGTGCGCCGTAAAAACATGCTTTAGAAAAAAAAAAACTGTTCATTCTCTCCTCTCTATTACGGCATACACGTTTTATACATTGACTAGTGAAGTTGTGTTTCTTCATTTTTTAGTATATTATAATCATTTGTGTATTTTTTTTTTTTATTTATAAAACATGATTATTTAAAATATAAAGTGAAGTGTTTTTTAAAAAATATTATAATATTATAAATGTAAAAATTATAAAGGGAATGGAATTACTAGGTATGATTAAAAATTTAATTCTAATTAAAAATAATCAATGGTATTTTTTAATATCATATGGTAGGTGGTGGAAAAAAAGAACAGGGGGGTAAAAAATACCCTCCTTCTTCTACAATAAATATTAAAAATTTATCAAAAAAATCAAATTCTTCTTCATCTTCTCCAAATAATTCTGATGAAAATAAACCTGCAAGAATTGGTAAACAAAGAAGGTTTAGAAAATTACAAAATGTGGAACAACAACAACAATCGGATTTATTGCAACCTCAACCAACTCCATTACAACAATCGTCTCCTAATATTATGGAAGAGTTGTTTGATTTTTTATCTGAAATGCCTTCATCATCTACTGGAATACAAACTTGTACAGGTAAGGACATGTTTATTATAAAATTCAAATTCTTATTTATTCAGTTACATAACCAAAGTCAATAATAATCATAAATAAATAATAATAAACATAGTCAAATAAATGTAAGCACAATTATATAACATAAAGAAAGCGTTTAAAATAGAGCATTCATAAGTTTAGTCCGAAATTGACAAAGCGAAGAGTTGAATATGTCCACATTGTGATGGTCAGACACAAATTTGTTGTAGAGATTTTGTACTCTCATACAAAACTTAGATGCATCAACATGCCCTTTTAAATTAAGGTTACCAAAGGTTTTTTATAATTTATAGTACAAATATTTTATATTGGTTGGTCATATTCATTCTGATTTGAAATTAAAACTAAGGAAAGGGAGTTTAGCTTTGCTTTTTGTAAGGTTACCAAAGGTGTTTCATAATTTATAGTACAAATATTTTATATTGGTTGGTCATATTCATTCTGATTTGAAAATAAAGCAAAGGATACATTTTTTTAGCTTCGCTTTTTGTAAACAAATTTGTGTGTATATTTAATTTTTCTTTTGCGGAAAATTGATAAAAAATATCATTATTTTATTAGACAATCTTTATGAAATTCGTTAATATATTTTTAGATAAGGATCTCAAATTATGTAATGTTAATTTCGTTCATTTTTTTTAAGTACTCAAAATCGAGGGAAAAGACGCTGTGACGTCATATTCATACAAAATCTTCTTTATCCTTTCCTTGCGTGTTAAATATTTGCATGTTACGAATTCGTAGTGTTTTGCAGCACGATGTTAAGGGATTTTTAAAAAAATGGAAAATACTATGGAAAAAATAACAAATAATACAAATCCTCAAAGTATCATGAATGAAGTTTGTAAATTGTTATGTAATCTGTTTGAATGAAGAATATGTTTATTGTTTAATGTTAAATGCGTAATTTAAAGAGTTTTTAAATATTAGGGAGTTTACATTATCATTATAACATTGTTAATAATGTTGAATAATAAGTGACAAATTTTTTTTATAATTTTATTACATTCATAATTTAAATATTACATAAATGTAGTATATTATAGGTTTTACTATTGTTTTTAATAAATATATTATTAAAAAATATATTTTCATTTTAAAAACAATTTGTATTTGCTGTTTTATATTTTTTTAAAATTAAGTTTTGAATTAGTAATATTATTGGTTAAGTTAATTAAAAATCAATTCCGAACCACCCTTGAAAATAAATGGTATCAACCAAATTTCCAAGCTAACAAATTAGTCCCCGGCTTTAATTAATGGGGAAAAAATACTAACGTAAGTGTAAAATAAATAATTGTTGTAATTTTTTTATAAATATTTAAAGGGGCATTCACAAAGTCTTAAGGCCACATTTAGGGCTCGATAATTTAAGACCAGCAATTTTGGGTCTAAAAAGCATGCCTAAAATCGGGCTTTAAATTATCGAGCCCTTAATGTGGCCTTAGGGCTTTGTGAATGCCCCTTATAATGTTTTGAAGATTCTGTCATAATTTATAATGGAGTTAATAGTCAGGTTCATTTTATCAATAGGGGTGGTAGTACATCGATCAACAATAAATAATTGTTTAATTTATACAATTAATTATTGATGAGCTCGTTCTGAATTTTTCAGCATTTAAAAGTAAAACAATGTTTAATAATAATTTTTAATAAAGGTTTCTATTATTATTAAGATTATATAAACAATGTTTTGGGTCTCCTACATTATTATAATGTGGTGTGCCATATTAATTCAAGCATTTATCAAGTTTTTTCAATATTGGTGTTTCCATATTTTCCTTATATTCCTTGTGCATAAGGTTCATTTTTCATTTGATTCATTCATGCTATGAACAAATTGAGCATTTTTAAATATAATGCTGTGACTGAATATTTTTATTTATTTTCTCAATTAGAAAATAGTATTTTAAAATTAATTACAGTATACATGTTAAATAATCAAGTTTGTAACAAATAAAATTAATCATCAGAACAAAAACATACAGCTTATTGAATGAGACTGCAAAAAAGTTCTTAAGAGCTATTTTCCTATCTCTGAACACTGAAATGAGGCTTTATAAAGGCTTTCTGATTTTCAGTGTTAATTTTTTCTCTACCCATTTTAATATCCCAGTTGAGTTTTTTATGGGAGACAATCCAAATATAAAATCTGGTCCCAAAAATTTAATTTTATACTTTCATATTTTTAAGACAAAAGTAGAACAATTTGCTTCATTTTCAAACCAACATTATTGATACAAATGAGCATCGCGATGCGTAATGGCTTCAAGTCTCTATATAAATATTATAATTTGATATTCTTCAATCTTCGTGGTTTTAATATACCTGGAACTAATCCTTCTAAATATGTTAATTCATAATTTTTTTTATTGCCTTTCGATAATTTCATCATAGAGGGAGTTTTTATAATTTTATATTACAGAGGGGTTTATGTTTTTTAACATTTTTGATCATATGAAAAATAGTGCAAGGTAATTTTTGGAATATATTTTACATTTTTTTGCATGCATGATCTTTATTTTGTACCCCTTATTATATATATAATAATTATTATTATTATATATTAAAATTTTCTATAAAGCGTCATTTGAGAGCAAATTTTGTACAAAATTTCGGACAAATTTTATACCATTCTCTTTTATGAGAGATCTTAAATGCAAAGTGAAATATATGAATTATTCCTTGCAAATTTTTAGAATTTCGAAGTTCAAATTTAACTCTAATCCTTTCACTTCCGGTCTCTTCGGGTTTTTTTATGAATTCTTTTTTTTTTATCTGTTATGACCGCTGTGTACATCGGAAGGAGAGAGGAAGGGGGTCATTCACCTTTCAGCCATGGCTGCACCCATGTGCAAAATTTCATAACAATTAGAAATGTCCGAAGTGTAATACAGTAGTTTAGGTGACATTAATATCCCGTGCTCACTCTCATTTACTTACAGTTCAAAAATTGTAAAATACCCACCGGAAGTAGTCGGAAGTGTAAGGTTTCTGCCTTCCTATTCATATTTCAGAGTTACAATTTCACACATAGGTCAGTACTTATACTTCAAACCATTCTGTTAAGTTTCAAAACTGAATTACAAACAGAAGAGCTACAAAATTCACACTTCCGGCTACTTCCGGAAGGAATGTCAAATTAATTGAACTGTAAATTCTTAGTTCAAATAAAGTTCTTCCACTTCCGGTGACTTCGGTGGTAATTTCAAAATTTTATATTATAGCATTCATATTGTATGGTGGGACAACCTGCATGACATTTGTTATTGTTTATTTGGACAGAATACCTCGAGTTGTAAGGTAGAGATAGCGTCGATCAGCTGTTCGACGTACTCTCCTTTGATTAACATGTAAACCTTAGCAAATTCATAAAATTCTGATTTTTTTTTTTTTTTTTTGAGAGGCAGATATTAGTTGTTAGTTTGTCTTTATAATAATAATAATTATTATTTATTGGGTTAAGTATTACAAAAGAGTGGGGGGAAAGACAATTCCCAAAAGCCAAATGCTGAAAATTAAAAATAAATAAATAAAATCGTTAAATTGTTTTAAAACATTTTTTATATGGCTTTTTAGGCACTAATATCTGCCTCTCAAAAAAATTCAGAATTTTTGTGAATTTGCTAAGGTTTACATGTTAATCAAAGGAGACTACGTCGAACAGCTGATCGGTGAACATTCTTAAAATGTTACTGCAAAATGCTGTGACGTCATAGTAATTTAAAGACTTTCCCTTTGCTGTTGTGTTAAATATTTGCATGACTGTGACGTCACAGCGTTTTGTAGCACGATTTTAAGGATGGGCTGAAACTGAAAATAATGTCAAACTCGAAATTATGCTTTCAATAAAAAAATTCGACCAGGATAAATTTGTGAGTTAAGATTCACCAAAATTAATTTAAAAAATTGGAAAATGTTAGGAGAAATTGGACACTCCTAACCCTAGATAATTTCTTCGTATCCTTGATATTTTTTTGTCATCAAGAAAATTTAATAACACTGCCACTGTACATATCTTAATTAAATGCCATCAGATCCACTTTTACAACCTCAAAAAAACTTGTATCAAAAATCTTTTTGCCATTTAAATAAATTCAAAAAGTGACATTTTATAAATTATATATTTAAAAATATATAAAAATAAAATAAAAAAAATAGACAAAACAAACAATAACAAAAGATACAACCGATTATGTAGATTCTACAACTCCACCTTTTTAGCAATTATGACGTCACGTGACATCATATATATTGAAATCAACCTACACATTTGTGTGACGTCACATATAAGATATAATAACGTAGGTGTTATATACCGACCGGTTTCTATCACCGACTTATTTGGTTCGAAAAGACTTTTACAATATATATTAAACGTCATCAAAAAAGATAGCTTTTTTTTTTTCTCTGTTTTATGTGTGGGTATTACTAACCGCTTGCTTTACCAGTGATGATGATTTTTATGTTCGCTCCACCCTGTTTTGACCAGGTATAGTGCTAGACGTTTTAAATATGCTACGTCACACAAAAAATTCGACACGCCTTTTTACCATACATAGACTATAAGAAAGGATGAAAATATATAAATTTTATATTTGGTAACATACAATTTTTTTTTATGTAATTTTATGGATATCAAATTAAATTTTGTTCCATTTTAAGATTATTGAAATTTATTGTTTATTATCAAATCATGTTTTGAAGTGTCTTATAATTGCTAAACACTTCAAAATATGATATAATAATAGACAATGGGGGACATTCACAAAGCACTTTAACCCCAACTTTAGCCTCAATTTTTATCCCTGATACTATAAACATGGTGCTAAACCAGGGGCTAACTATGTCTAGCTCCTAGTTTAGCACCATGTTTAGTACTAGGGATAAAAATTGAGGCTAAAGTGGGGGTTAAAGTGCTTTGTGAATGCCTCCCAATAAATTTCAATAATCTTAAAATGAAACCCAATTTAATTTGAAGTGTGTCTTATCTATAATTGCTAAAGGGGCATACATGACCAAAATGTGTCAATTGCCCCAAAAAACAACCAATCAATCTCTATTTGCTATAATTATTGCTATAATAAAATGCATTTAGAATTAATTTAAATTGAAAGGGTATATTTTTTCACTGCCCACTCTATTATCAAGGCCCCATGCGCACTGCGAAGCGTACGAAGAAAAATAATATTCCACCTCATTTGCTATATTATTGTAAAATTCAAATTAAATTCAATAGAAATAAATTTTTCTTGATATTTTCACACTGCAGGCTATAACGCTCACCATGCTATGTTGCAGTTTACCATAATACTTATATATTTCAAACATATGTTTATTCGGCGTAATTTCTTGCATGAGTTGTGTAAAATTTCAGAACCACTCCTTCTATGAAAATTTCTAAGTTAAAGTTGAATGAAACTCAATGGAAAATTGAAAATCTAGGAATTCTATTTCAAAAAAACAATTGTGATCGATATTATAGTGCGCAGGCCATGATAAAGTAGGCAGCGATTGGTTTCATAAATATTTGACGTAAAAAGTTAAGGAATTTAAATCTTTCATGGTACCAATGGACATATAACCTTTACAATATTGATTTTAAAAATACTCGTGCATTCGGGAGGTGATTGATACCACCCACACTCAATTGCCGACCATCCTGAATGTGGTTTCCATGGTATCCTCAGTTTCAATTAAACGAGCTGATGAATGCTGGGATTGATTGCTTATAGGTCATGGCAGTCCCGATTTGTAAAGGACCCATGCACAAAATCCTAAGTAATAAGCTTGGTCGAGTTCAGGAAGAGCCTGAAAAATAAAATCAGTCACTTCTTGTGACCAGTACCCAACAACAGTGTTTCCAGAAATCAAAATATTATAACATGTGTATTATATTGATTTTTTTTTTAGAGCAAATAATATATTTTTTCACTAATTAAGAAATTCATTTTCTGGATATGTATTACTAAAAATCAAACATTGAAGTTCATTATTTACAATTTAATTGATTAAAACCAATATAATTTTATACAAATACAATTAATGACAATATTTACTTGAAAATATTTTTTTATTTAATATGATCAGATCTAATTTTAATGCAACTTGTAAAATATAATATTTTATTGCTATGACAAGCGTACCATTTTGATTAAGGTTTCCATGGTTTCCTCAGTGGCTGGATTGTTATAATCAGTATATGGGAACCAAACATGCAGAAACTTTTGTGTGAGATTACATTTTATCTTCAAGGGAGTTGCATTGAATCGTATCCAATTATTTATAATGGAGTATTGTCCTCATTTTTTTTTATTGCAGAAATGGATAGAGGGTGGAAAGTTATGCTACCCTGATTTTTTCAGATTTTTTAGAGCCCGGGAAGTATTTTTAAAAAATTATTGAAAGTTCTTTTTGTGACGTCATGAGGCGGCAAGTCCTATCTTTTTCTTAAGGAGCGGCGTCTCGTGACGTCATAAAAAGAACTTTCAATAATTCTTTAAAAATAGTTCCCGGGCTCTAAAAAATCTGAAAAAAATCAGGGTAGCATAACTTTGCACGCTCTATCCATTTCTGCAATAAAAAAATTGAGGTCGATACTCCATTCAGCATTTTTTATTTATTTTTTTTTTTTTTTTTGCAATAGAGAGTGTAGAATTTGTAGAAAGAGTATCATGAGTCCATTTGAAGCAAGTAGAGTAAGAATCGATTGCTGTGAGTTTTATTTGTTGACGGCCGGGGTAATAATGCTGCTGGCCTACCCCGTATTTCATGTTACATATTATGTATTTATTTTCAAACTGCATTTTGGTATACACCTTTATCGAAACCAAACATTCAAAATCTTTAACTTGTGTTCATGGGTGGAGTTGGAATGAGATGCTAAAAATTATCTGTCAGTATTTATTTGTAACTGAGAAAACCGTGGAAACCTCAGTCAAAATAGGACGCCATGACTTCTTTTTATCAATGAACCAAAGATATGCTCCAAATAAATTTCAGGGAGCAATTACAACAAACTCAAAGATTACACCTACGTAGGAAAAGCGAGATTTTTTTACAAATGGTCACCCACCCAAATTCTTACCACGTTCAGTGATGCTTGACTTTGATGATATGATTCATTCACTAGTTAAACTCCCACTCTATCGTATTGTATTTTTTTAATGATCATAAACGTACATAAAACATTTTATTAAAAAAAAATCCAGAATTTTTTTTTTCTTATCTCTTTGCTCTTTCAATATGGCTTAACTATACTGCACAACAATATTGTCTGTGGAATTATACACGAGCCAGTTTTTTTTTAGCTTTATATTTTCATTGAAAAACATTTTTTTGATAGAATTTATCAATGAATTTTTATTACAAGGAAAAATGTTTTAATTTGGAAAACATCAAAAATATATTTTCATTGAGAAACGTAAAAAAAAAATAATAATACAGTTATTGTTGAGTTTTGAAAATAAAAATACTTGAACCGTATTAATACTCTTGAATGATCTTTTGAATATGTTGTTAAATCTATTTTTAAATAATATTTTACATATAGTCTGTACGAAAATACACACAATTTAAATGAGGATAAAGAACCAGAATTTATTTTATAATTAATTTTTTACCTCTACTAAACAGATAGTATACACTCGGCGCTATGGGAAATTTCTAACAGTCTTCTTACAATCACTAATTGTAAGCCTCGTAAGTGTAATGGAGGCTTCAAGTCAGCTGATTTTTCGGTGTTCCCACCGTCCTATCCAAACGTATGTTAAAAAAAAACGTGAATTTGATTTTTCATCAAGAAGGAAAATTCCTTTACGGAACGTCAGTCCAAAAAAATTACAGTTGTTAATTGAAGGATTATATTTTTTACTTTATTTATAACCGAGAAAGGTTAAAAAAATAACACTTTGCTTCATTTTCAAGTGCAACGTGGACCTTATAGTGACACAAATGAACATCGCGAAGCGCACTCACTTGAAGCCTGTATACATCATAAAACAAACATAATCCATAATCATATGCATTTAAACTTTTAAATATTAAAACAAAAAATGTAATTTATGTACATTATATTTACTACCATTTAGTCACACTTATAATGATGAAAAAATTATAATTTTATTATAATTATGTATATAAAACCTTTGTAACCATATATGGTTCAAAAAAATTATTATACATTTTTTTTTCGTTCCTCTTCTACTATAATCTATCACATTATAGTTAAGACAAATTCTTGACTACGCCTAACAAAACTGGGTGGAGAAAATCTAAGCTGAGATGGACGTATAACCCTAATTCTTTGTTTTCCTTTTTTTTTACCTTGCATGCATCAAAAGATGTTTTCTTTTATTACTATGATTCATTATGACAAATAATTTTTGGTTATTCATATCTGATATTCATTTATTATTTAAAACGTTTCAGGGCTTTTATTATGATTCAAAATAATTATGATCCATATTAAATGTTTTTTTTAACAATGTCATCTATGATTTCATAATAATATTGCAAAGATAATGGAAAATTTGTGTGCAATATTTTGTATGAATAATAGTTAAAGATACTATTTGAAGGCCAATCAATAATTTACTTTCTGTATTTATATATGAAAGTTATGGTTTGACCACGTTAGTTTTTTATAAATAAACAAAACTTTTAGAATTTTTTTATCAAATTTCATTTTTTACAATGCATTTATATTTATTAAAATAAATAATAAAAGGAAAACTGGAAATAATTTTTTATAATTATACCAATTATAAGTTAAGTACTAAATTTTATTACAAGCACAGATCAAAAATTAAAGCTAAATTTTATTTTATTAATAAATCAAATCGTTTCCGTAGTTCAACATTGTTTGACAAAAACGCTATAGTGGTTGCTGCTTTTTTGAGCTCTTAATAATTAATTTTTACCAACATCTAATGCTTTATTTATAAAAAACTGAGACAATTTACTATTTTATATATTATGTGTATATGCAGTCAAAATAAGAGAAAAATAATGAGGCACTGATTCTGAAAAAAGAATTAATTGAAATAGTTGTTAATTTGAGAGAGTATAAACAAAGAGGGAGGGTTTGTGATATCCATGAATGAATGACGTCACAATGTAGGGGGGGGGGGGAGCGTGGGTGTCGCTGCGCACGCTTGCTAGGCAACAGTCCGAATAATGTAATATCAATTAATAATAATTCACTTGTTAGCCGTATTGATTTGTATTCAAATTTTATTACGTTTTTATTTTTACTAATAAATTTTATTTTAATTATATTTTTGGTTTCTAAAATATTTCTACATTATGTCCTTGTTTTACGTATTATTTTGCTGCTTAAGGTAGAGATAACGCCGAACAGCTGTTCGACGTAATCCCCTTTGATTAACATGTAAACCTTAGCAAATTGACAAAAATTCTTAAATTTTTTTACAGGCAGATATTAGTGCCTAAAAGCCATGGAAAAAGTTTCAAAACGATTTAACGAGCCGATTTTTTATAATTAATTTTTTCAATTTTCAGCATAGGGCTTTCCCATGGAGATCGAGCCAAACTAAAAAATTAATTTAAAAAAATCGGCACGTTAAATGTTTTTGAAACTTTTGCTATGGCTTTTAGGCACTAATATCTGCCTCTCAAAAAAATTTCAGAATTTTTGTCAATTTGCTAAGGTTTACATGTTAATCAAAGGGGATTACGTCGAACAGCTGTTCGGCGTTATCACTACCTTAAAAATAATACTATTACAGTAAATTTGAATATAAATAACATGATGCAGATTTAAAGTAAAAAAAGTACTTGTGAAAAGTGAGTGTAGTAATAGGGAGGTTACATTTGTAATGGTCCCTGTTGCGCTTGTGTTTTCCCAAAATTAATATGAATGAGTTGATCAAATAATTTGAATTATTACTTACCAATTTAATTTGTAAAATGTTAAGCTGAGATTTTAAAGAAAAAGAAGTCAAAACATTAAATCCAAATAAAAATAGCAAATTTATGTATATAAATTTAAATATTAATTCAAGGGAGGAAATGTTCCAAGTGGAATTATATTATATTTGATAAAATTTTACAAATTTAAATCAATTATACTGTAATTTCTAAATACGGTACTAAAATGGTTGAAACTAAAACGTGTGTAAAAAATTGATACATTAATTAAAGGACTTAAAAGTTATAACTAGTATAAATTAGATTTATATATTTTACATTTTAATTAAAATCCTATAAATCTTATTATATTTTACTTTAATATATTATATATAGTACGTTGCAAATATTGTTCATATCAATATGTATTATGCTGAATTATTATGCATTAGCCATAATAAATAAAACATTGTTTGGATTATAAAAAAAATGACATTTTATTATAAATGTTTATGGTTGGAAAGTTAATCTCAATTAAAAAAAGACGTTGTATAAAGACCAGTAAGAATATATTGAGAGCGGAAACAAGTGTAGTTTCCCGGAACTTCTCCTCCCCCGCGCGCTTCCTATATCCTCCCACGCGTGTCAGGTACCTCCCTTTAAATATCAACGCATTTCGTATGTCGCGGTGTTTCAATTTGTCAATATTCTTAGTACGTGAGTTCGATCCTAGGCACCGTCAAACTTTTCACAAGTGACGGTTGCTAAAATAACACCCACTTGTACATCCTCAATCAATTGCCGACCATCCTGACTGAGGTTTCCATGGTTACCTTAGTCTCAACCTGCTGGGATGGATTGCTATCTCGGTTTGTAATCCCCAGGCCATCAGTATTTAGTTAAACATTTGGGTTTTGTTAATATTACAATTATAAATTATTGCATGAGTAGCAAATGGTTTTTAATGTTTTTATATTATATGTTTTTAAATAATTTTAAGTATATAGATATGAGAAAAGTAATCATCTGAAACATATTGTCTGATTACAGTAATTAAGCGTACTAAAATAGGTGGGTGGAAAACAATTATTTATAAAGATGCAAAACCATACACACAGTGGACTTTCATGAATTTTTTACTGCATATTTCTATATATACAGAACTTCTAGTTATAAATGTATTCTCTTTTTTTTTTTCAGATTTTTTTAAACTTTAAACCCTCAAAATCGATGAGAAAGACGCTGTGACGTCATAGTCATGCAACGTCTTTTCCTATGTTTGTGTGTCAAATAAATGCATGACTATGACGTCACACTGTTTTGCAGCACGATTTTAAAAATGACCAAGAGACATAAAAAAAATTACGATACAAAACTTTAGGTCCTCTATCCAACTATGTAATAATAATAATTCATGCAGCAGGTTTTGTTCAATGTACATTTTTTTTAATTAAACCCTTACTGGGTACTTCTACTTACTAATTAATATACTCACTAAGTTTGAAACCCCGAACCTTCCGAAACCCTAACTTAATAGCGTTTCGTGGGCTCTTCCGGAACGGAGGCGGCCACGACCCGACATCGCGACATTTGCCTGCGACTGAGGGAAACGTGGAAACCTCAGCCAGGATGGACGCTAGAGCTTTTGTCAATGAACCGGAAGTGCAATGGTCCAAAGCCAGGGGAATCACATAGTGGAAAAGCGCAACGATTTACCCCTTGGTGGGAAACGTGGTTTTGTTAAAAATGGTCACCCATCTAACTACTAACCAGCTCGTCATTGCTCGACTTCGTGATCTGACGAGACCCGGTCAAGCGCACTGCGCCACACCTCCCACATTTTAATTTGTATTGTAATTTAACAGTGACTGCTGTTAAGCTGAAATTAAATTAATGTTGTTGATACATTTCAACAAATTTTTGAAATTATCGAATCTCACCTCAGTTCTTGAGACTGCCAACAGATGTCATTAACTGTCCCACTCGTTTTGCTCCACCTTTCGGTGTGTTGGTTGCGCAGACGCCATCTCCATGGTAACGACGCCTTCCTCGTTGCCATGACAACGGTTAACATCAACAAGTTCGCATTACCGTCTACAGATTACACCTCTCGTTCTATCCAAAATAAAATAGCGGGAATTTCAATCAATCTGATAAAACGTCCTGTAATAGACCAACAATGCTCTTGATATAATGTGTGCGGTTCTGCAGGCTTTGGACCAAAGTCTTCTGCTCGTTGTTAGTAAACAAAGTATTGTTGTATAATATCTGTTGCATGAAAGGAAAAACATGGAACGGTTGTTGATTTACATATTAACTTATGGAAAATTACCATTAATTATGAAGTTGAAACGGTTACCTAGCGCCAACAATGCCATTACGTTCTGTACTCTGGTGGCAAAATTAGGCACTTGCCCCATGTTTAACAATGAAAAAGGCTTCATGCGACAGACATTATAAACAATGGTTTGTTACAACCATTGCGACTAGAAGACTTTGCTTTGGACACTTATCTTTACAAAAAAGTAGAGGTGTCCGTCCTGACGAAATTTCCACAGTTCCTTCAGTCTCGTCTCTATATTTGAATGCTGTGTCATCAATTAAAATCTTTTACTTTGTACAACAAATTATGATAATGAAGCTTATATAGTTTTCAAATCACAACGCATTATGTTGCTGATTTGTGTCATTTGTAAAGTATAATTCTTAATAATCATTGAATGTGGTTCTTTTTATAGTACATTTATTTAATTACATTTTTTTTACTAATATATAATCATAATTAAATAAAAGGATATAAAGAATAATCGTAAATAGTCTACAATATAGAAAAAAAAGCATAAATAATATAAAGTTTAAGTTAAATTTAGTCACCCACACCGTATAAATTCAGTAAATAAATAATAATAAAAATTAACAATTAAATTGGCTTGTCTATTTTATTAAATCATTATAGCCATCAAAATTCTATTAGCTCTACCGTACATACCAAAATTTAATATTGAAGCTATATTGATTTTCATCCTACAGTTCAATGTCCGGTCATACATTAATATAATGTTTTTATAAATTATTACAAGTCACAAATCTGCTGTACTTACACATGTTAAAACATTAAATAAAACTTATCCATATTGTATGCATTGTTGACAAGTAAGAACAATGGTGAATTGCGCGCGAAGAATTCAAATCAATTTTTCTCATAGGGAGTGGTCTTTATATTATTGGTGCAAGCGTTATATTGCATACCAAGTACCCCAAACACGTGCTAAACGTGTGTGCTGCTTTTGTTTTGTTTTTCTTACGGGAGTTTTATATGTACGTGACTTTAAAAATTAAAGATCAATATGACTGATATGTAAAATGTACAGTTTTTTTATTTTGAAAATTTTACATAAATAAATTTATTGTAAACAGTGCTTTATTTATGACATCACTGTCACTGATGCATGGGTCACTTTTTAAACTTCTGATACACACCCACTTCATCCGACGAAATTTGTAATGGAGTCTTCAAGTCAGCTGATTTTTCGGTGTTCCCACCGTCCTATCTAAACCTATATAAAAAAAACGTGAATTCATTTTTTCACCAAGAAGATTTTTTAGGGAAAATTTCTTTACGGAACGTCGGTTCGAACTGAAAAAATACATTTGATAATGCAAGATTTAGATTTTTTTAAGTAATTTATAAAAAAAAATTTTAATAATCAATAATTTAAAGAACTTGCATTTATTAATTATCTGCTTGTGACTGAGGGAACTGAAGAAACCTCAGTCGTAAGGGACGCGGTATACTACCAGTACCAAGGTACCAGAGATGCAATGATCAGAAAATTGTAAAATCATACATTTAAATATTATATTAACTTAAGTGTAAGGTAACACGATACGGCTGATTTTGTAGTTAACATGTAAACCTTAGCCACCTCTTAATACTTCTGATTTTTTCTTTTTTTTTTTTAGAGACAGTCCTTAGCATCAAGAAGTTACAGATAAAATTTCAAAACAAGCTGACTTTTTAAATTAATTTTTTAGTTTAGCTCTTCATGATGGGAAAACTGAAAACTTAACGAACTGAATTTAAAAAAATTGGCATGTCTAATTGTTTTGAATTTTTTTTTTCTACAACTTCTTTTGATGCTAAGGACGTGTATCTAAAAAAAATCAGAATTATTAAAAGATTGCCAAGGTTTACATGTTAATCAAATGGGACTACGTCGATCAGCTGTTTCGTGTTATCTTACCCTTAATATACACCAAATGAAAGTAATTAACTAATCATGTATATATTACACTTGTGTAAAATAGAAAATACTAAAAAAGGATATCCTTCTATCCTCCTCTCTTTGGAACATAAACGTTAAAAAAAAAACTCCTTATTTTTTTTACGTTCTACAGTTGGTTTATTTTTACCCCTTAGTAACTAAACAGGTGTATATTTCTGTACTTGATCACGTGACTCTGACGATGTTATTGTTGCCATTACATAAAATATGACGTCACTAAAAGAAAATGTGTTAGTTTTAAAGAACTTTATTTAGTCTTTACTGACTCATAAGAACAAGCTTAAATTATTTTTTATATATTTAACTTTTTTCTTGGCTAAGTATCAAAGTAAAAATGTTCTTTCTAGTAACGCTCTCATCTCTAAAAAATACTACACTAAATTTTAAATTAATATACCGGAAATAGCCTTGAAATTAAATCTATTTTAAGTAATTAAGATATTTTGGCAATAAACATTGTATCTATGATGTATTAGATAATTTTTAAAATTAAAATTAAGTTAATTAAACTTTATTTCCGGTTGTTTCCGGTAAAGATTGTTATATTAATATGACTGTACTTTTCTCTCGAAGTATAAAATCTTTAAATACCGAATATAAACGATCTCATACGAAAATATAAAATATATTTTTATGTATATATAGTGACGTAAGATTCGTGTATCTTCGTTAATTTTAATATGAATTTAAAACATATGTTATTTAAATAATCAATATTAGTATTAAAAAATTTAAAATATTAATATTTAATTCTTTCACAATTATAATTATATAATAAAGTATTGATTTTATTTGAAATTTATCGTATAATATTATTAGAAAATATTCATATATAACGCGCCAAAAATAAAATATAATACCGAAGTTGTACGAAGGTACACTGCGCCGTCGCAAAAAGTACAAAATAATAAAAAAAGAAGTTTATATGCAGTATATTACGTCACTGGTTTTGTGACGTCATTAATACGTATCTACTCTCTTTTTTTTAAAAAAAAAAAAAAAAAACTTTTACCCCCTCCATTTTATGCTAGTCTCTGATTGGTCGAAAGAGCCATGATTGTGAGTTCCCATATATGGGACAGATGCTTCATTCATAAAACAAAGTTGGCTTACTCTAAAGCTCTCAGTATGAGAGAAGCTATCGTGCTATAGACATCGTTGTATCTCCTATATACATTTAGTGTGTGGTGAAAAATAACAAAGTGATTATATGATCGACCTTGACCCTTTTATCAATATATAAACAAAAAAAAAAAAAAAAAAGTGTTTTTTAAATTGTTTATATATAATTATAAATGTTAATAATTTAAGACAAGTGTTAATATATATTACAATCCTGGGTCGTGTATTGGCATTTAGTGTCCCTGTGGAGGGGACCTCTTTAAAAACAATTTATCCATCAACTACAACAATTAATAATATAAATAATAAAAAAGTGACTTTAATTGAAAATAATACAATTAAATTAAAATTAATACAAAAAAAGAAAAAACATTTATTACCAAAACCAATTAATACATCAAATATTATATCTTCTGAATATTTTATTTCAGGAATACAACAAGAACAAGAACAACAACAACAATATTCAACAGATACAACAATGATTATGGATGGCTTGGAAACTCTTGCACCAAATGCATCAAGCTTATCAACGGAACATCATCATAATTTTAACGTTCTTTGTTTTGATACTTCATATAAAGAACCTACAGCGTCTAGTGAAAGTGGTGGTTCCCCTATACCTGCATCTACAGGGGTTACTGGTACCCCTAGTGATCCTACAGGATCTGAACCTGCTCCAGGAGATCTCAATACTCCAGTTACAACTTCAGGGGATATACCGACATTCTTCGGACCTTCTACGGTTGTTGAACCTCCTCCAATTACAGGTAATTATTTTTTTTTTTTAAATTTATTGTATTGGTTTTATTTGTAATATTATATTTTATTATTATCAGCTGATTGTGTGGGTGTATCATTATTTACATTATCATATTTTATATTTATTCATTAACTCCAGATAGATAGGTAGTACAGTATTTCAATACGTTTGGATACATGATACATCTCTAGCCTATAACATAATATAACATTTTTCAACAAATACGATTTAGATAAACTATATACGTACATATATACAGTATACTACAATGAATATATTATTAAGGTTCAATGTGTATGGATATTTTGTATTATTCTTTACTTTATTGTTTAATGCAATTTAAATATTTACCTTGTTTTCTTCAAAATTATTTAATTTTTAGGACTTGCTTACTGCATTTTTTTTTTAATATTTATTATTGTTACTTTTACTACATAATTTAAATATATAATTATATATATTATTTTTTAATGATTTTAATAAAAAAAATATATTTAATGAAAAATTAAAATTGATTATCAAAAATTTAATTGTTATTAAATTTTACTGTTGTTAATCTTTGTTTTATAATATTTAAATTTTATAATTATTTTTTAATAGTACTTTTTATAAAATAAATATAAAATTAAAATACATACTGCCAGCTTCTATTGTTGTGATTAAAATGATCTTCACCTATTTGAAAGTAGTTATATTTGTGACAGAGAAAATAGAGTGAATAAATATATATCACAATGCAAATTCAATACTCTAATTTTATTATTAAATATTTTCATAATACTTGATATTATAGATTAAAAACACTTATAATTAGTAGAACAATTATATAACAGGCATTGTTACTTCCTGTTATGATACGTGACAATGATACACGTGCTCCGTTGTCATCATTGTTGTCGGCTCTTCACAACAATCGATTAACAATAGAACTTAAAAACATGACACGTTAGATACTAGATACGCATATTTAATTACATGTAGATCGTTTCATTTATAAACAATGGGCGTATTCAAATATTTTCTTTTTATGTTTCCTATCGGCTTCTTTTTTTATATAAAAGAAAAGGATTTTGATGTACGAGTTTTGATTTTATAATTTATCGATTCTTTTATTTGATTAGAAACACCTGTTGATCATGTTATTATTTTAGAAATTTTTCATGTATCAAATACCTTCTGATTATTCGTGATATATACATTATCTCGATATTTTTTAAATTATTTTAATATCAAATTTGACTAAATTAAAGCCCTTGTAAAATTACATTCTATGCCAATAAGAGTCTGCTACAATAATTTAATTTATAGAACAACAAATTATTAATAAATATCTAAACATATTTTTATTTAATAACATAAATAAATATTTAAAATTAATACAATTTTTAAAATAATAATTTTTTTTTAAAAATATTTATTAAAATACTTTTTATTAAAATAATTTTAGCAAACAATTTTTTTGTAAATGAAATTACTATTTTCTACTAACATGCCCTATCGCAGTAACAACAACATATTATATAACCGAAATAAATATCTTAGTTATACAATAGCACGAATTCACTTTTAATTCCTTTATTAACAATAAACCAAGGACCAATTCAACTTGAATTATATTTGACAATATACACCTAGAAACATCACAAACGCCTCTCTGTTGACGGAGATATTATGAGCTTCAACGAAGACTGAGAGTGTTCTTAATTAACTCAAAATTTCATCTCCATTTCTCTTGGAGGTCTAACGTTCGTGCTGTGACATTTATGGACACCACGAACTTTACTTCTGCCTTATTTTTAGTCATTACCAAGCAGTCTATGCAGGCTCGGACTAGCCATAAGGCTGACTCAGAGATCCCTGATTGGTCCCGCTGATTTTTAACATACAGAGCATACAAAAAGTGGTCTCAGGCCCGTTTTCAAGTGACCCCTGCTGTCTATATGACCCTGACTGGACCCTAGCTTCCCAGTTCAAGCCTGCCTCAGTCTATGTTAACGTGGTGAACCAAATACTTTTGATATTGATTGACTGGGTGGCTTTTCTCTTTCTATTGGAGCTACAGCAAGTGAAGCAGGAGTGAAGTTCGTAATGTCTCGAAATGTAAAGCATCTAAAAAGTGATTCCTAAAATGCTCAATTATTATGTTTTATAAGACTGGAACACTTAGTATGCCGAGCCAGAATAGGCACCAATGGTGCTAATTGGTAACGCTGCCTATTATTGTTGCTAGGTAAATTATGGACTAGGAGGAGATGCACCTCACGTTAGCTCCAACAGTATTGTCACATTAGCTAAGCAAGTAGACTAATATTTACGTCAAGTGTCCATTTATTTTTTAACGTAACTGTACATATCGATAATAGAGTATCGACCTCAAATCTTTTTATTACAGAAATGGTAAGAGGGTGCAAATTTAAGCAACTCTGATTTTTTAAAAAATTATTGAAAGTGTACAGAGAAAGTGATGCCTCTCTTAATAAATAAAAAAGGGGCGTGTGTTCAAAACTGACTTTGTCAAAAAGTTTTTAGCAATACTTCCCGGGCTCTAAAAAAAAAAAAAATCAGAGTGGCATAACTTTGCACCCATTTTTACAATAAAAAAATTTTGGGAGTCGATATTCCATTGTAAAAATAAAATAAATTTAGTATCATGATAACGAGTCTGTTTGTTATAAGACTGCGCTTATATTTAATTAGCCTGGGGTAGACTGAGGGGGGGGGGATGTCTGGCTTCATTGATAACGCGATGGAAATAGGAGCTCTGACGTCACTAGCAACCAAACGCTGTTCTCGGCACGTGGTCATTAATCTTGTACGTTGGGGATTAAATAATGTCATTCTTTTACCGAAATATTTTTACACTTTTTTGTATTTTATTAACAATTAAGGATTAGTGTCGGTGGTTTGTAAGAATAATAGTTTTACTGGATGGTACACTACTTTGAAAATTGCAGAAAAAATTCCTCTGACATCATGAAATTATGAAAAAAGACCAAGAACTTTTCGATATTTAAAATTAGCATTGTTTTAAATGTGAACTGCTGTGGCTTTTAGTCAAATCAGTATCTTTTTCACATGAAAAAATTAATATTCAAAATCTACTTTGATTTTAATCATGTCTATTTTTGTTATTGATATTTTAAAAGTATGCTGGTTGAGCTAATGTTATTTATCACACTCCATGCGAATTCAATGTTATTATTAATTAAGTAATTGTGCTGTATAATTCTGAATGAATTTTATTATTTTTAGTCCAATTTTAGTAATATCATATATTTTCTGATCAATGTTACTTTTTTAAAGACTCACATTTTTGCTTTGCCACTTGTGTGAAGTTCAAGATTATATTTGCTAAATGATTTAATAAATCCTGATTAAGAAAACAAGACTAGTATATTCCAACATTTATTAAAAACATAAAATTTATTTTCCTTTTAAAAATTATACTACAAAAATTGCTTTATCTCAATATTTTGATAAACTCTTCAGTATACATAGATTTTTTTTTATATAATTTTATGCTTCATGTTTTTGTTAAACTACGAGAATTAAATTTATAAAATAATTCAGAATACAGCAACTTATATTAAATTTATTTCCTCATTTCATCACGTTTTTTCCATTTAATTTGTTGGTATTATTTTATATGGCGCCTGCTAGGGGGGCTACGAACGCAATGGCCCGACTATAATGTGCACAGCGTCGCGACGTCTCCAAATCTGGCCAACTTGTAAACCAACAAGCTTCTTTTGGCTCCATCTCTTCCTTGTTAAACTCGCTCTCAATTTGTTAAATTCTTTATTGTGGTGTCATGCTTGTACACTTCACAACATCATAAACGTTATGTCTCTTATATAATTTAATCAAACCAAAAAGGGTACTTCTACTTACTACTTTGAAACCCCGAACCTTCCGAAACCCTAACTTTCGTGGGCTCTTTCGGAACGGGGGCGGCCATGGCCTTGCAATCCATCCCGACATTTGCCTGTGACTGAGGGAAACGTGGAAACCTCAGCCAGGATGGACGCTACAGCTTTTGTCAATGAACTGGAAGTGCAATGGTCCAAAGCCAGGGTAACCACGTAGTGGAAAAACGCAACGATTTACCCCTGGGTGGGAAACGTATTATAGTTTTTGTTGAAAAAGGTCACCCATCAAACTACTAACCACGCTCGGTGTTTCTTGACTTCGGTGATCTGACGTGACCCGGTCAAGTGCACTGCGCCACACCTCCATAACGAATAGAGGCGTCAAGTGCGTTCCCCAGGATGGAAGGGGGGGGGGCGGATTTCTCCACCATGATAGAAAATTTTGAAAAATTTCTCAGCAACTATTAAAGCTATTAAGGGGCATTCACGAAGTATTAAGGCCACATTTAAGGCTCGATAATTTAAAGCTTGATTTTAGACGTGTTTTTTAGACCCAAAATTTCTGGTCTTAAATTATTGAGCCTTAAATGTGGCCTTAAGGCTTTGTGAATGCCCCTTATTATTTTGAAACCATGCCCCCCTCCCCCCATTTAGGATTATGTATTATATTTAATACATAATTATAATATAATAATTGCTGAAAAAGCAAAATTTGGAGGACTTTTATGGTGAAAAGTCAACAAAGATACAGAAATGGCAACATTAAGGCAAATGTAAGTCTCACAAATATATTATAGTGAAATGATAGAATTGTGGAAATGAAATGTGAACGAGAAAAAAAAAGCAATATGCATAACACAAAATTTATTTGTCTAGAAAAGACAAAGAGAAATATTTTGGCACTAGTCAAGGGTTTTATAAATGCAAGTTCGGAGAAAAGTTTTGGCGCCACAAAGTCCAGCCATCCACCCCCAACTTTTATTGTCTGTAGTCACCACAAATTCAACGACTTCAAATTACATTTTCCTCCATATCTCAACATCTATCTAACTTATCAATATAAAACTTGGAGCAATGTTAAATAGTAGTATACTGAATGTACTGTGTAAATTATAAAGATATTAATGAATTAATTATAAAAATATAATTGAAAATGTTAAACCATTTACGTTGGTTTTATAGTAGTCTGTTATGTTAAAAAGCACTACGATCAATACTTGCGTCTACTGCTGGTCAGTATCTTTTTTGTATCTTTTATGTCGTGTAATTTTTTTTTAACTGAATAGAATTTTGTTACATGCCTTTTTTATATATATATATAAATGTATATAATTGAAACTCTAATTGCTTTCATTAATAGACTTGGAACAAATGTTTTAAGTTAATTGAAAAAAAAAAAAATGTTTTCCTTCTTTATAGTTATTTTGTGTTTCATAGAAATAAATTGGTTGCTTTTGTATGTTTTTAAGGAAATAGCACTAGCAAATTTTGCCACTGAAAAGGTAAAAAGTTTTCAAATTTAAAGATGGTAAATTTTTATTATTTCATTAAAATTATCCTTCGTATTAAGTTAATAAAATAGAATTATACAATGGATTTTTCTGTATATATATTATATATCAAGATTGTTGACTGTTAATTCTTTTTAATAAATTTTGTCAGTTTTCTATAAATCTATAAAAAAAAACATGATTTATTTCCATTTTGCTTTGTATTATAATTAATTGATTGCATTTTTTAATGTGTAAACGTGAAGTAGTGAATTACATTATTTTTGTCCCTTTTTTTTATTAACTAATATTTATAAAATAAATGGAAATGAAAGATTATAGAATAGAAATATATCATGTGAGAAACCACAGAAATCTTTATAATTAAAAATTCTATATATTAAACCACAATTATGTCACATATTACATTGCAGAATATTAATGATAATATAAACTAGTTGAAAATTACGTCTTCAACTCGTCCTTTGCACGTTTAAACCTAATCTTTTAACGTCTTTTTACGTCTAAATCACATCTTATTTCCTCTTCGCTCAATGTGAGTTATGTGAGGATGAAATGGAGACAATATTTCTAACATTTTATGCTCAAAAGAGGAGGAACGAAGACGTAATATCGTCTTTTTCCTCTAAAATTGTGCAAAATAAGAGGAAATTATACGAGAGGAGAGTTTTAATAGCGAATAAAAGATGAAATTTACTTCAACTCATGGCAATTATTATGGAAGTAAATGCAATGGATGAAATATGATCAAAATTCAATCCTTCCTCGTTACGTGATCTCTCTGTTATCACGTGTTATCATGGGAAAGTAAAATTACGGATATCAAATTGATATCAAACAGACGTAAATTCTGACGTCACAGGCGGTGTACTTTCAATGACGTCATCACTTTTATAACTCTTATCTTGTAATCTTTTGTGAAAATAATGTCAAAGTATTACATTATATTATATAAATAGATTTTAGCATATTTGCAACGCAATCAGACTTTATTTATATAAGGTAGGAAACTGCGGTAATTATATTTGTAGATATAATTATCAAAAGTTTATATAATTTAAATAATAAATAAAAAAAAGTAAGAAAAATGAAGATCAAAATTTTTTATTACTTAATATAGAGTTTGCAATGTTAATATGCATTCTTTTGTTTGCCAATTCTTGTATAAATATTTGTAATAAAGAATTATATAAAATACATGTATTGTTATGAATCTGTTTAAAAAAGTTCTGCAGGGTAGAAAATTGTTTGCTATTTGTTTTTTTGAATGTTTTTAAGGAATGAAATATCTTAAAAGAGCTGGGAACAAACATGAAAAATATTTCAAATTAAAATAATTAAATAATTTCTTTTATATGTCATTTAAAAGGAAATAATAATAAGTTTGCACATACAGTACATGTTTATGAATTAAAAAAATAAATAAATTGCATTAAAAATCAAACCAAAAGTGATTAATTAAGAGATAACGCCACCAATTTTAAAAAAAATCCCTCAAACGAAAATGGAAAATTTACATGACATTTTTTATTGCAGAAATGGATAGAGGGTACCAAATTATGCTACTCTGAATTTTTTCAGATTTTTTTGAGAGCGGGAACTATTTTTAAAAAATGATTGAACGTCAGTTTTATGACGTCACGGGCGTTTAGCGCCTATCCTTTTCTAAAGAACAGACTTCTCGTGACGTCATAAAATCGACTTTCAATAATTTTTTAAAAATAGTTTCCGGACTCTAAAAAATCTGAAAAAATTCAGAGTAGCATAACTTTGCACCCTCTATCCATTTCTGCAATAAAAAAATGTCATGCAAATTGTCCATTCTGATTTTTTTTTAAATATTCTCCTCTACACCCCCTATCAGTAGCTAAAATATCAGGTATACAAATACGATCTAGTTTTCGAGTTATGAATTTTTAAAGTTGAATACAGTACTTTAACATGGAGAAATGAAACTTCCATGTTAAATTAGTCAACTTTAAAAATTCATAACTCAAAAACTAGATCGTATTTGTATACCTGATATTTTAGCTACTGTTAGGGGGTGTAGAGGAGAACATTTTAAATTTTTTCATAATTTTCATATGAGGGATTTTTTTAACATTGGTGGCGTTATCTTTCAATAAATGAAATATAGTCTTGAAAGTTTTTAAACTTGAAAATTCATATAAACCTAAACGAAAAAAGTTGAATCTTCTTAACGATTTTTTGTTAGAAAAGAAGGTTGCGACATGAACTCTAATAAAGTCGAACACATGCAGTTTGATATGCATGGAACCATGTTAAAACAGATGCAACTACGTAGATAGTTTTTTTTGTGGTACCAAATGACTCAGACACGATAAAAAAAAAAGGCTTAAGAAAAATCATAATAATAATGAATAGAAAAATGAACTTTATTAACATGATGCTAAGTAAATTTAATGTTTCACCAGATTCAATCCACATGTGGTCTCACTAGGTCTGTTTCCATCATTAAATATCATATGGCACTCATAGGTCAAGGATTTACTATTATATAATATGATGTAACTTCTTAATATTAAGGGAGTTACAAATTTTCTAGTTCTTTTCATGATTTTCAAGCATATAATTATATTAGTCTGTACTGTATTACTGTAAGGATTTTTTTTATACAACCCTTGTGGGAAGAGTTTCATTACATATTAGTATTACATTGTAAGAAATATTTATATATTTGTTCATAAAAGTAATAAGAAATTAATAATTTATTATAATTATGATATAATTAATTTTCTAAAAATATATTTTATACATACAGTAATCATTTTTTATAAAATACATCAACAAAAATTAGTGTGTATATTTTTATAAATTTATTTTATTTTAGTTGAATGTAAGATAAATAACGATGTATAAAATTAACAATTATTGTTAAAAGTGTATTCTACTATATTCAAATGTTTATTATTAAGCAATTAAATAACAGTAAATTTTAGCTTCTAGTGTATAATAATAATCTATACTTGATTGTATTTTTAGCATTATGATTTTATAATTAAGAATATTATTTATAACTGGTAGAATTGCAAGCAAAAGTCCAGATAGCAAATAAATAATATCTAAATAGTTATAAACACTAGCAATGTTTTACATACATCGTACCGTGAAAGCATATATACCATCTCAATAATATCTTCGTTGAAATTAGTATTAGATTTATTAATTAGTCCCTTTTTTTTCTAAATTTAATATCATAATATAGCAGTACAAGACACTGATTTTACTGTATATATAACCTTCTTAATTAAATCATTTTAATTTTTGAGTTAATAATTTTTTTACCTCTTTTTTACTAATGGCTTCTCCCTGTCTATGAATTTAATAACATTTTTTTCATAACCTAAAAACATAATATTGCCTTATTTTTCCACTCAAATACAGAATTTTTGCTAAATTTTTCATCCACACTGATAATTGTTCAGTCAAATGTCAAATTGTTGAAAAACAGGGCGTTAGCTGTGAGCAACAGTTAGATCACGCTGCAGTCTCCCTTAAAATCGCTAGTAGCTTCCCCGGTAACCATGGAAACGGAAAACATAGAAGATCGATAAACTCTCTTGCATCCTTACTTGTTGGCTTCCACATATCACTTCAAATACCTAAGCTCTATTTATATATAATAATGGATTTATATATACAATATTTCTATTGTCATGTCAATATAATGGCATGTATATAACACTGTAAAAGAATAAGGTGACATCATTTTTTTTTTAATAATGCATTTTCATTGATCTTTATAACAAATAAATATTGTTAAATTTAATAGGGAGTGTAATAGAGGTAATTTTTCTGTTTTCAAAATTTTATAATTTTACATTTATTATTTAATTTATGTTTTCAGAATCCAATTTCATTCACACACCCTTATTTGGCCCTAACGTATTAGAATTTAATCCATAAGCGCATTTGTAAAATTTTATAATTTCTTTTTATTTAATAATTTTTAAATGTATAACATAATTGAAACTTTTGAATTAAATTAAAAAAATTCAACATTGATGTCTTTTATCAAATAACCCCGAGTTGAAATAAATTTCATATTTTCTTCGCTAGCTCTCATCTTGTCCTTTTTACTTTTATTTTGCACCATTTTAGAGGAAAAAATAAGGGAAAAGAAGAGATGAAGTCTTTTTTCCTCTTATTGAACATAAAATGTTAGAATTTTCTCCATTTCATCCTCACTTTGCGCGAAGAGAAAATAAGATGTGTTTTAGAGGTAAAAAGATTAGGTTTAGACGTGTAAAGGATGAGTTGAAGACGTAATTTTTTAACTAGGCTTTACTAAAATATAATTCAAATTTTTATTTATAATTTTGTTAAAAAATTAAACTAATGTTATATATATTTTTCTATTTGTTTCAGGAACCGGAGATTTATCATTGGATCAAGCTGCTACAGCAGCGACATCATCAAGTACACGGGATTCTCCTGAACTAAGAGAAACTATTGTTAATATAAGCAATAGTCCTGGCGTTCAGGAAGAAGACGCTTGCAGTATGTTCCCTACCAAACCTGGAGTACCTTCTGGACTTAACAGTCCTGGACCTTCTGGAGGTCCTAATATAACCTACAGAGGAATATTCACAACTACAGGGTCTTCGCAGGGAGCTACAGGATCTGCTAGCGGAATTAACCATTGGTTATTACCTGGTAGTGAAAAAGGTTTATTTCCTTCTTTATTTAGTGTATTACCAAGTCAGCAACAACAACAACAACAAAATTCACCACATTTTACAAATTCACCAAGTCCAGCTGGTAATCAACATTATAGTAATGATGATAGAGTTCAATCACCTCAACAACAAAGAAGTGCATTTTCAACACAGCAAGATATAATGGGATTACAAAATTTAGAAGGATGTAATAATCAAACTGGTTTAACATTAAAAGTTCCTCAAGCATTTCAAAGTTGTTCAGAACCTGGTACTTCTGGAGATTTAATATATCCTAGATTACAACAACAACAACCAAAATATCAATGGTTGGAACCACAAGAGTATAGTGTACCAGGACCATCTGGATTAATTCCAAAACAGGAACCTCAATTCCAGCAAGATAATACAACAACAGCCCCTACTCCTACGGGTAGTTCGTCTTCAGGAAATAATACAACCTCTTCAAATAATAATACCACACAATTTCCAGTACAATTAGCTGAATATAATCCTTCTACTAGTAAAGGTCATGAAATATTATCACAAGTTTATCAACAAAGTCCAGTACCATTAAAATTGGTACCAGTTAAACCAAGAAAATACCCAAATAGACCATCAAAAACACCTGTACATGAAAGACCATATGCTTGTCCTGTTGAAAATTGTGATAGAAGATTTTCTAGATCTGATGAATTAACTAGACATATTAGAATACATACAGGTCAAAAACCATTTACATGTAGAATATGTATGAGATCTTTTTCTAGATCTGATCATTTAACAACACATATAAGAACACATACTGGTGAAAAACCATTTTCTTGTGATGTATGTGGTAGAAAATTTGCAAGATCTGATGAGAAAAAACGTCATGCAAAAGTACATTTAAAACAAAAATTAAAAAAAGAATCTAAATCATTATCATCATCTTCAAGTCATCAACACGGTGCATCAACATCATCACATCATCAGTCACATCAACAAACTCATCATACAGGTCATCATCATGTTGTACAACAACAACAACAGCAACAACATCATCAACAACATCATATGCATATGCACCAATCACAATCAGGATTAGGTGATGATTTACCTGTAGTAACGACTTCATTATAATTAATTATAATTTTTTTTACTATCATTAATTATAATTTTATAATTATAATCATCACACGAACTGTGTTCTATAAATAGTATAAATAATATTTAAATAACATTTTTTTTTTCTCTTAAATGTGCATGACTGTGATTTTACCAAAATTAATTACAATATTATTATAATATTTTTGTTATTATATATAAAAAAATATAATTAATTTTTCTGTGTATTTATTAATTTTTTTATTAATTATATTTTTTAAATCAATTAATGCTGTGTACAAATACAAAAAAAAAAATTGCTTAATTTGCAAATAAAAAAAAACAGGTAGCCTTTAATTAGATTGAATATAATTATTGTTTGATCTTTCAATTTATTAAATGCTGTAATTTTATATGCAGTGATATTTCGATACAAATTTATAAAATAATGAAGGCTACCTGTACCAGAATATGATTAAAAATCAATGGCAAGATCTCGCTTTCTTGAAAAAATGCTGTGTAATTTTTAATTTAAAATGCAACTTTGCATATTGTACATTACTTTGTTATTAAACTAAACCCATTTAAAAAAAATAATTGTACTAATTAATTTTATAATAATAATAAAAAAACATCACAGCATTATTTCACTAATAAACAATTTAATATAACAGTTACTATTAGTAAAATAATATTATTATTAAGAAAAATAATATAGTCTAATTAAATGCTAATCTGATGATAAGTTGCCAAGTTTATTAATTAAGTACACATTCAACAAAAATGAATTAATTTTGCTGTTTTTTTTATTGAAATATTTATTAATTTAATAAATTATTTTTTACTATAATAGTAAAAGATAAAAATTCTAAATATTGATGTTTTAATTGTGGAAAAAATGGCTTTCATTAAATGTTTCGTGCAATTTTTAATTATTAAAAAAAGGCTGATCGTAGAATGTTAATAAGTTTAATTGTTATAAAAAAAAAATTAATGTTGATTGTCAGTCAATTTAATTATTTGTTGTATTAAAATTAATGTACAAGCTTATTATTGCATTTCAAAAAATCTTAAAATTGATAATAATTGTAAGTTCAAATGATGAAACATGACCTGATAAAAAAAAAAAAAAAAAAAATGAGGCTTTTTTTTTTTTTCATTTTGCTCTCTGAAATATATTATATTTGAATGACTGTTTTTCAATTAACTTATGTGTTTAACACTTTTCAATGGCTCAAAATAATTGTATTGAAAAAAAATATATATGTATGTTAAAAATATAAGGAGTAAAAAAATTTCACTATTTTTGTAAGGTGTCATTCTTTTATATATATATAAAAAAAATGAAGCCTAAAAAAATATATAGATGTAAAAATGTTGCCATATTTATGTAATAATAACAATGCCATGCTGAGCATGGTTTTCATAATACATAATATTTGTTGTTTGTGTTCTTAAATAACTACTAAATATGTTACGGTTGAAATATTGTTTATTTTTATTTTTTAAAAGAAATAATAAACAATATCAGGCCATAATAATATTAATGTTAGGCCAATTCTCTAACCTATAATTTTTAATAAAATAATGTGTACATATTATGTATTACAAAAAAAAAAAAATGGCTTATTTTTAAAAAAATCTAAAAATAATTATAATTATTTAATTAAATTACAATAGATTAAATGCTAATTAAATACATTTAAAGTGAATGATTAAATAATTAAAACTGTGCCAAATCTCATTAATTAATAATAATACGCACAAGAATTTTAATTACATATATATATAATATAATTAATTTAAATTTTTTTAACATAAAAAAAAAAACAATAAAAAATAACTTTAAATGTATAATAATTGCAAAGAAAAAAATCGTGTCGCCAAATAACAGAGCTAATCTAATTGTCGATAGGACTATTAAATTAAAATTACAGAAAAAAACATTCCAAACTATACAAAAAAGTGTTTTGAATGAGCTGCTATTTAATATTCATTGTTTAAATAATGAGTGATCAGGGATGAAGCCTGGGAAATTAAGTGCAGAATGGAAAAAAAAATATATTTAAATGTTACATTTTCAAATTTAAATTAACACATAAAAATAATAGTCAAGCTAGTTTTAAAAAATTAATCACAATCTTTGCCTTACAATATATTTAATTTGGATTAAATTAAACATTATTTGCGAAATAATAATATGAAAATCATATATATTATCATTTTTAGTTTAAAATACATAAATTATCAAAGATATTAAAAAAAAATTACAATTTTCATAACTTTAATCCATTTTACTGTAAATTCAAAATCTGTTATAAATTTTAATATACAAAAGGCCTTTGAGATTTTATTTTATCTTTAATTAAATTATCAAATTAGATAAATTTTGAAGGCTATTTTTTTATTATAAAAAGAAATAGACCCATAAACTATAATAAAAATTCCTACAATATTGCAGGTAAATTATTTATGAAAAAATACGCCGTTGAAAGCACAAAAATTGAAATTATAAAAGGAGGGGCTGTGAAGCGATTGATTGGCTTAAATCTTTACTATAAATTATAAGTTGATTATAAAGAGCCTTCTCATACTTAGGTGGTCATAAAATTGTTACTGATTTTATTAATTATCAGGACAAGTTATTGTAATTATAGTCTAAGTATAATTATTGTATTGCACAAATGAATATAAGGTATCAAAATATGCTACTCTGATTTTTATTTTCAAAAATTATTTACGTCTTTTGGAATCATTTGGTCCTTATTTATAAATAGGGCTTAAATGCTTCCAGGGGGCGTGGCCAAAATAACTATTTTTTAAAGTATGGAGTACCGACCTCAAAATTTTTTTATTGCAGAAATGGATAGAAGGTGCAAAAATATGTTACTCTGAATTTTTTCAGATTTTTCTGAGACCGGGAACTATTTTTAAAAAAAATATTTAAAGTCCGTTTTATGACGTCACGGGCGTTAATGTCCTATCCTTTTTCTTAAGGAACGGCGTCTCGTGACGTCATCAAAATGGACTTTCAATAATTTTTAAAAAATAGTTCCCGAGCTCTAAAAAATCTGAAAAAAATCAGGGTAGCATAACTTTGCACCCTCTATAATCCATTTCTGCAATAAAAAAATTTGAGGTCAATACTCCATTGCAAAATTTGATACTCTATTAATTTCTGCACTACAATATTTCATGTTTTCCATTGAAATATTATATAAATGTTTTACTATAAATGACTACCAAGATATGAAAACAAATCTTAAAATATAAAAAATCTTTGTTTTTTAAAAAAAAAATGTACAAAACAAAACAGGCCTAAAAACGTTTTGCTATACAAAAGGTTAAAATTCATTAGTTACTTTTTAGAAATATCTTCAAATAAATAATAAAAAAAATTGACGTTTTTTAAAAATTAAAAATGCTAGCTGTAGTATGTATGATTGTTACTATAAAAATGTTAATGTAAAAAAATAAACTTTATTTATACTAAATGTTAAAATAATGTTAAATATTATATATGAAATGTAATTGAAATTATTCACAAAATTATCAATGTTATTTTTTTGATCTCATGATTGGAAAATTAAGAAATAATGTCGTGAAAATGTTTAATTTTTTTGTCATATCTCACGCACATGTAATTCTGTTAATTGTACGTAGGCAAATACAAAATATTACAATGTTTTTTTGCCCTGTGTCACTTAAAAAATATAAAAAAATAATAAAAAAAAACAGCTCGTATAAAAATTATTAACCTCTTTTTATTTATAAAATGCATTACCTTTTAATGTATTTCAGATAATTATAATAAAAATATAAAATAATTACTCTCTTATCCATTGTAGCCAAGGTTCATATTCCTATTCTTTTATGTAATATTCTGAAATACGTTTTGAGGTTACACCAAATTCCAAAATAAAAGATAAATGCATGAAAGCAAAAAGTTGTAGAGCTTTTAGAACAAAATTAACTTTTTTTTTTCAATCAGTTAATCAATTATAATTATATCCAGCAGCTAAAATGCTGCCAATTAAATCAGGCCTATAATAATAGAAAAAATACAGTGTAGGAAGGACCAAAGATATGCAATATGCAGTTTAATTCAGAGTAAAGAATAGCGAATTCAAATTCTCTTGCATTATTGCAGCAGTATAGTTTAAAAAGTTCAATGGCATCTGATTTTTCATTAATTTATATAATAATAAATAATTTAATGCATAATATACTATATTATATAGTACTGACTTGGATTTGAAAAAACTTTTCATGTTTGTATGGTCTAAAATTGCTTTTACTATCACTGAATTTTCACCTTTATAAAATTTACTTTCATTTTACTAATTAAGTTATGATAATGTTCTCACATTTATTTAGATCCAAACATTTTACTAATTAAAAAAATAACTATATATTTAAAATCTACATCAATAAAAATGTCAATTACTTTATATGAGATTTATTAATTTAATAATTAAATTTAGTTAAAAGCCTTTGTATTTTTAAAGAAATTAAAATGTATAAAACAATATGATGGCAATTAAGTATTTGTTGACTCCCTTAACGAGTTAATTATAAAACATATGAAAGTATTTAATATTAATTATCTTTTTTATTATTATAATTTAATTTATTACTTTTAACAAAGTAACTCATTGATTAATTAAAATATAGTAATAAAAATGGCAATAAAATATTGTGTTGATTAATTAAACATGTTACAGATGAAATCATTACTTTCAGTAATACAAACTAATAAATCTAATAATAAACCTGTGGATTAAAAATTAATTTATATAATAATATGTACATTATATTATTCAAATATTCATATATAACATGAATTATTATAGTATGAAATCTTTTTTCTCAATTTTTTTTAAATCTAAATATATATTTTTTTACAAAGATTGTGAAGGATACATCACTAAGAGCTTACAGCTCGCGGCGGGGTACTGGGTAGGGATAAGGTAGTGAACGGATGGTGGCCACAGCCTGTTATGCGTCCCAGCATTCGCTGAGGTGAGACTGAGGGAACCGTGGAAAACCTCAGTCAGGACGGACACCTCTACTTTTTACAAATGGATCAAAGTGATATCCAAAGCCTGGAGAACCACACATAAGTGCACTGGATGAAAAGCGAGATGAATTTACCCAAGAGAGGGGGAAAAAAATCTTCCCAATGGAAGCGAACTTATCTACAATTCAGAGAAAAATGAATTCATCCATAAAATATAAAAAAATGTATAATGAGAAAATTTTTTAACTGTTTTCCAAAAATTTTAAGCTAATTATTTATATTGCTTAAAGTTTTGTGGGGCCTTCCAAAACGGGGTGACCATATAGCAATCCATCCCAACATTTGCCTGGTTGACTGAGGAAACCATGGAAACCTCAACCAGGATGGTCGGCAATTGACATAAGATCACCTCCCGGATGCACGAGTGGGTGTTCTTTAGCAACTGCCACTTGTAAAAAATTTAGCGGTACCTGGGATCGAACTCACGACCATCCGATTACGAATCAGAGACGCATACCACTGTGTCAAGTGCTCTGTAAGAATTCTAATATACGATGACAAAAATTACATAAATTTTGACATCAACTTTATTATAGCGTTCAAGACTGAGTTATAAAGAGTGGCTAAATAAACGCTCACAAATTACTATATTAAATAATACTTTTTATCTTTAAAATCGACAATAAGGTAAGTCAAGCATAAAAAATTTAACTTCAAATAGAATGTTATCACCCATTAGTTATTTATTACAATATAATTCCTATAGTTATCTAAAATTACTATAGTCATATATATGTATAAAAAAAATGCAATGCTATTATTTAGAAAAAATTTCTTTACCAAGAACTTTTATGATGAATCATGCCTTGAAGGGTTACATTATTACTATTATCCTTTTTTAGGTTTTTATATTTCGGGTACGCCCAAAAAAAATATATCTAACAGAAAATTAGTATGCGTAATAATAATATACACCCAAAAAGAAACCTATAATTTTTTTAACCATTTAAAAAATATATATTTCAACATCCTTGGAATAACAAATAATAAAAAAAATACTGATTGTAAAATAATAAAATTGATTAATTTAATTATATAATTGTTTATATTAGTCATTAGTTTATAATATTATATTAATTTTAATGTCTACTTATTTAATGGTTCAATTTTTTATATAATAATCATTTATATTAAGAGTTTGATTTATATAAGAAGTTACAGGTGTCAGATTATAAAGTGGGCGGGATAAAAATAAAAAGAGTTAAAAAAAAAAACTAGAGTGCTTTAATGATGTGCTAGGCTTACTTTGGGTGTGTATTTTTTTTTATATATATTATACAGGAAAGTCATTCCATATATGGATAACCAAGTTTTTAAACTTGATGTTAAATCTTATTTTAAACCCATTATTTTTAAACTTTTTTTTATTTATTTATAATGTGAATATATTATTTTATTATTAATGTTCATCAATTAAAGTAAAGGTTATTATTTCTTTGTTTATTAACTTTTTGTCTGGTGGCTTTTTATTACTTCGCTCCAGACTTTTTTCACACGAAATGACGAGAAGGAATTTAAAGAATTGTTTGTATTCCATGATAAAAAATTTAATTAATTAAATAAAGACTTAATAAGGGGAATTCACAAAGTCTTAAGGCCACATTTAGGGCTCGATAATTTAAGACCAGAAATTTTGGGTCTAAAAAGCATGCCTAAAATCGGGCTTTAAATTATCGAGCCCTAAATGTGGCCTTAGGGCTTTGTGAATTCCCCTTAATAATTTTAAATCCCTATATGGTGGGAAAGAGTCGTTGCAATTTTGAAAATATGACTTCCAAATTTTTGAGGACTCGAATTAATGTTAATTACATATTGATAAAACAAAATTAAAACACAAACAGGGGACTGTTAAAAAAATAATAATAATAATTAAAAAGGAGCGCATAGATTTTAGATTAGAAAATAGAGTATTGTCCTCAATTTTTTTATTGCAGAAATGGATAGAGGGTGCAAAGTTATGCTACCCTGATTTTTTTCAGATTTTTTAGAGCCCGGAAACTATTTTTAAAAAATTATTGAAAGTCCTTTTCGTGACGTCACGAGACGCCGCTCCTTAAGAAAAAGATAGGACTTGCCGCCGCGTGACGTCACAAAAAGGACTTTCATAATTTTTTAAAAATAGTTCCAGGTCTCAAAAAAATCTGAAAAAAATCAGGGTAGCATAACTTTGCACCCTCTATCCATTTCTGCAATAACAAAAATTGAGGACAATACTCCATTGTGTTACAATTTGATAGGCTAAAATCTATTATGCTAGAAATAGCCATTTTAATGTATAAACCCTAGTTGAAGAATAACATATTTAAATCATACTTTACACGTCTAAACTTAATCTTTTTACCTCTAAAACACATCTTACTTCCTTTTCGCTCAAAGTGAGGATGAAATGAAGGCATTTTAACATTTTATGCTCAAGAAGAGGAAAAAATTACGTAATTTCGTCTTTTTCACCTCTGTTTTGTTCTAAAATGGTGCAAAATAAGAGGACAAAAGACAAGGGATAAAAGAAGATGGTGCATCTTTTTTAATTCGCGCAGTACTTATAATTTGCATTAATTATGAAAGTTATTTTCTGTAGAAATTTAAATCGTAATAATTATATAACATATTTATGAAATTCCCATTAGATTTGTATACATTACATTAACTAGATACACTTTGGGAATACCCAAACGTCACCTATGTTTAAATTACTGTAACTCAGAGACATTATACATAAATTTGCAGTTGGGGGGGGGGGATATTTAATTGAGTATGATACATCTTTACAATGTGCAAACAAGACAATTACTTTACATATTATGTACTTTCCTTACGTTGAAAATAATATTGTAAAATCGTTTATTTTTTAAGCTATAATACTTTGTTTTTCTTTATTTCTGACATTAATTTCTATAAGACCATAATTAAAAAATTAGTAAAATTTCTAAAAAAAAAACATTTCAAAACAAAATTATAATTTGTCATCATCATTATACCATTCTAAATTGTTATAGAAAAAAAAATATAATAAATTATAAAAATTATTATTCAAAACCCACATAATATTACACAAACAAATCTAAACGATACCTAACATGTATTACATGTGATGAAAGTTGGTGTAACAGCTTTGTGACGTCACGCCAGGTAAGAAAATGGACATCTCAGGTAAATCTTTAAGGTGGGCGTGTCGTCATAAGTGACGTCACATAATTTATTCTGATCAGACGCGAGCGAGAGGCGCGCGCCGCAACGTTGCCAAATTTATAATTTTTACCTGAGAAACATAATAATAATGTGTGCACCTGAAAAAATTTAAAAAAAATATTGAAGGTATGAAAATATTATAAGATATAAAAATAAGATGTCATGTTTATATAAGAACAGTATTGTTGGTTTTCACTGCAAAAATATTTTATTTGTTTACTTTTATTTACATATATTTGTATATTATTATATTTTTGATTGATTATTCATAATTCTGTGATATACTGCACGATTTAATATTTTAATAGTTTATACTTTATACATTAAAGTCCCATCAGCCCAAGCATAAAAGTGGTATCAATAACCTCTTGCTATATATTTTTGTATCAATATATTTATAAAACATAAAAAAAAAAAATACTTTTGAGTAATTAAAATATTGTATTGAAACAATAAAAATATTTGAAAACATTGACTTTAATTTATATCTTTTTTAAAAAAATATTTTATTTTATGTTATATAATTAAACATTATTGAAACAAAAACTAAGTTAAAATTATACTTGTATATCTAAGAGTGTTTTACCATAAAATTTTGAAATAGTACTGTCATACTTAATTTTTTTATATGGGTTTCTAATTTTTTGAGAGGATTTGCGCTTTAGTAAAATATATGTACATGGGTGTATTTGCAAGTAATGTAAACCTAAATTTAGACTGCGTCCTTTTCTAAGGGCACCCCCCCCCCCCATACCGTCACATCGAAATGTATATTTGATTAATCAAATAAATATATGAAATTACCAACTTACAGAAAACAAAAAATCAAAAAATGCCTCTTGCTTGAAAATTAAATTTAAATATCTTCCCGCCAAAAACAATAATAAAATTTATAAATACATAACATACATATTCCAACGTTTGAATTTAGATCCTGTATAGCTACGAGTTTATGCTGTGAGATGATGTCTAAAAATAACCCATGAGTAGCTTAAGATGCTGTGACGTCACGAATTTCCCCTCATCTCTTCCCCTCAATCCTCTCCCAATCACGAACAAGTAGTTGTAACAATGCCCCCTTCCAGGTCAACAAAGCAAGCCAAGCATTGACCATAAAGATCATTATATAGTCAAATTCAATTGTCTAAATCAAAATATTGTATAAAGTCAAAGTCACTATTCTAAACAATGATCTTGGTATTTCTTTTTTAATTGCAATGAGATGTCTTAGCGTTATATTCGTGGTAATTGGCCAAACAGGGCCACTTTAAAAGGAGTTTTCTGCACTAAATATTCATAATAAATTATGGTTCAATAAATTACATTGACAAATATTGACATTCATTTTTATTTTGACACTAGAGATAATTCATTGTCGAAAATTAAAATTTATAAAAATTCAACAAAAATTAATTTTTTACTTCAAAAATATTACTACATATTTTATAAACAAAAGAATAATCTTTAACTTCAGCAAAACTTTATAAAAACATTAGTGTCATTGCGCTGACAAGGATATATCTGCTCCATTGACAAAAAATAAGAAGAGAGTTTTCACAGTTCCCTCATTCTCAAGTTAATGATGAAAATTCTGAAAGGTAACGCCCTAAAGGTAATTATTTTTATAATTATAATTCTGAATGAAGAGAGAGGATTTGTAGAATTTAGAAAATATGTGAGCAAGCAATTAATTAAATTAATAACATTTTATAATAATTATATTATTCATCATGGGATTTTTATAGCACTATAGTGAATACAGATATAGGAAGTTTTGTTTTTATTTTCTTGAGCAATGAATACACATAATATTGAATTTTTTCAATTAAGATAGAAGGATTATTATTACATTCATTTCATTATCCAAATTATAGGGTGACAATAACTCTAGGCTATAAATCCACAAAGATAATTTACAAAAATCTTTTAACCATTTTGTAAATCACTTCCAAATTGAGGTGGCAAATAAGTTACATAATTGTGACCGAGGAAACCATGGAAACTGTAAGTCATATCTGCTATTTGATGCCATCAATCATCAACTTTAAAATGAATGGAAGTTTGTTTTAAAAAAAAATAAAAACATTTGTCTGGGATCGAACTCACGACCATCTGAATGAGTCATTGCTTGAACAACTTCTTGAAGTGCAGGGTCATTTATTTGTTATAAATTTTAACCTTCATATACCATCTTATTGGACACACTGTCTATATGCAGCTAGAGAGGGTCTAGCTCTTTAAACGCCTGTAAATTATGCAACTTTTTCAACGTCAATTTCACGCATGAAAAGTATTGTTTCTTTTCTTCTAAAAAATCATGCGTATTTTGTATAATGATATTTTTTTAACCCTGGCATTACCAAGCTATTTTTTTCTACGCTATACCAAGGGGGGGGTGGAGGGGAGGTTGAAACGACTCGCTATTAAATCATTATTAATCGATCGCTATTAAATTTTTACACACTTAAAAGAATAAGTTTTTCTTCATTAATTTTTTGGGGGGAAATACATGTTTTTTTTTTCAGATTTTGTTGTAGAGCAGTGTTTTACACTTTTTTTCGTTTTAAAAGAGTTACAGACCATCTCGACCCCCCCCCCCTAGTGCTATAGGGTAAATTAATACAAATTCTTCTTTTTTTTAATTGCAAATGTTGAATATATGAATATTTAGCAATAAAAATTGTACTAAACATTTTGTATAAGCCACCAGGTCTTAGAAGTTCAGCTACTTGGAGAATTGATTTGAGGTCCAAATATCATGGAGGTTCCGTTTCTAATTTATTTAAACAAACTGACATAAAGCAGCTGTTAAATTGATTTGAATAAATGTTCGTATCAAGAAATATCGAAAACCTTTGACTGGAGTCTATAGTGATTTGTTCTAAGATAAACTTTAAATTGCTATTATATTAATAATATAATAATGTCAATGAATAATTTGTAATTAGCCAGTTTCGGACTATGGTGTTTAATTTACTATTCTAATTGTATTTTATTTATTTTACAATGTATAACTTACTTTTTTTTTTACATTATTCATTATTTCAAGTTGTATATAATGTTGTATATCATTTTTTTTATGTATCGTGTGTTGTTATTTTATTGTATTTAGTGCTTTGATTATGTAACTGTTACTAAATAAATAAGAATTTGAATTTTGAATTTGAATTCTGCATGTTATATAAAAGCTAACTTTGGTAAAATGAAAGTTCCATATCGTTTTGTCCAATGATGTACTGTATAACTTTGTATATGATATATCAGTATCTTGCTCCCATCGTACATATATATAAGAGCTATATTATGTAACTTAATATGAAGGTTCCATATAGGTTTTCTCCCGTTGATGTACACTAATCGCCTTGGAAAAAATCCCTTTCCAGCCATCACCATGCCATGCATGCCCTATGTTATTCTTACGGAGCATGGTGATTAATAAGGCTGCAAAGGGAAAATTTCCGAGGCGACGACTATACCTTGGTCTATTGGTCTTGGTCTATTGTCTTGCATCCTTTATCAAAAAACTATATCATATAATAAGATTATGAAAGGTCCATATTGTTTTTGTCCAATGCTACCTTTTGCTATGGTACAGTGTGTTCCATTCAGCATTAGGGAGTTTTAATAATATGGAAAAGATGTGGGTTTGTATTTTTTTTTTCTATGTACCTTAATATTGTCCACTCTTCGACTCAGAAATTTCCCTTCTATATGGTGATTAAATGGTGATTAAGGCTTAACCTGAGAAATTTGGACGAAAAAAGTCGTATCGACAGATGTTCTTGAAATTAATTTGGTAGATTTACAACAATTGTCCAAATACTGCTGATTTTTTTTCAGATTTTTTTAACCGTTGGTTTAATTATAATTAATTTATTCAAACTTGAATTTTGTATCCTTTTAATGTTAAAATTTTCAATCAACATTATACAATAACGGCTTGAGATATTTTTTAAAATGTTATATAGATTAAAAGTTAATTTTTTGTACTATTTTTATGAATGTTTATATATTTCGAACCACTGAGTTGATTTTTATTGAAACTAGATAAGAAATATGGCAACGCTCTAAAGGGACTGTATAGTCACCACCCAGAGTCACATTGCTAGTGCAACAGTGTTGCCACGTGTATTTTTTATGGTGTGACCTTGAGATATTCATTAAAAGATATCTACACATATATAGAATTTAAAAACGCTGTAAAATTGTTTCTTAATAAGTATTGTTTTTATAGTGTAGATGAATATTTGAATGCTAAATTTTGACAGATTTGGATGTGTAAAAAAAAATTTTTTCTTGTTGTTTTGTGTGTGTGTTAATATATTCTTTGTTCTAAAATGACGCGTCTTACCCATGCATGATACCATGTATTTTATGTGTGTACCTTGTATTTGGAATGAGATAAAAATAAAAAAAAAAAAAAAAAAAAAAAAAGAGACAAATTCTCAGGTTATACATTAACAAGGCTGCAAGTGGGAAATTTTCCAAGGCGACGACTATACAATACCTTCCATAATTCACGAGAGCTATAGAGGACATAAAGGACCAAGAGATGGCGCTGACGTCTGAAAATTTTGCTCTTTGCATCGAGGATACAGCAATACCTATAGCATGGGGGAGAATCACAAAAATTATCAAATTTTTAGGAAAGAAATCACTTACAAAGTTAAAAAAATTTTTTATATTTGTCCGAAAGTATTTGACAACTAATTATGGTGTTGTCATTTCTGTAAAATTATGATGTGGCTACTGATAGAGCATTTACATGATTTTACAATGTTAATCACATTGAGCTCTATACAAGGCTAGAGGGCTAATCAGCTGTTTTAGGCGCGCACGGCGTCTGGGAGGAAAGTGGGTGGTGGTCGGTGCTATCGAATGCCTGGTTGACCAACCTAAGAAAGTTTCCTTATAAAATAAATATTAAAAGTTACACTGCAGTTGGCAATTCTGAGGAGAATACGTTGGAATGTGTGACGAAAGCGCAATCTCCCACCCACTTCCTCCCGCCGGACCGTGCGCACAGTTTAACATTGAGAAGTATAGGGCATTATCCCTCTAGCCTTGTATAGAGCTCAATGGTTAATCATATATAGCAATCCTCGCCAGACGCACGTAGTTCCAGCAGTTACCACTAGGTTCGCACTAACTTTATGACGCCAATAGAGGTTTCATTTCAGCTGATTCTGCAGTGTTCCCACCATCCCATCCAAACCGATGTAAAAAAAACACTCGAAATTGCTTTTTTGGCATTAAATAAATTTTTAAGAGGAAAATAAGTTCTTGATTCATTATCAAAAGATCCCTATATGTGGGGTAGGAGATGGTTTCAAATTAATAGCTTTAATAGTTACTGAGAAAAAAATTCAAATTTCCTAACATGGTGGCTTATGGGGAAAATTTTCCCGCCGGGAAACACTTGAAGCCTCTATATTGCAGTTTATTATGAAGGGGTCCATATTGTTTTGTCTGGTGATGTACTATATTGTCACAAAGCAGTAACGTACTGCGTCTGGAGCAAGTAGTGGTTGGTACAGCACGCTCTTGCACATTTGCATACTGGTCGTGGTAACCTTGAGACCCTCCATAGTACAAAATAATGTGCAGCAGCCTGCTATGTTATGGATGTGAGAAATATCCAGCATTCACCTGGAATAATTAATAATTATTGGTTAATAATGTGAGACCAACAAAAAAGGTTATTGTTAAAACTTTCGATAGTGCATAAGTATTAACCAAGGTACTTTTTTGTCACAAGCTTTACAAAGAAGGGGGGGGGGGAATGACCCGCTATATAAATCACATGTTAAAAAAAAAGTTTTTTCTCTCTAATTTTTTTGAGGAAATGCATAGCTGGATGGATAACCAAGAATTTAAAAAAAAAAAAAAAATTGTAAGAAATATTACACTTTTTTTACTCTGTTAAAGATTTAGGGGTCATACTACCCCCCCTCCACCCTAGGGTTAACATTTAAGTATATACAACATTATTAAATCAATTAATATCGTATCACTTTTTTTATATTATTAATTCTCTTTTTTAATACCTTAAATAACAATTTTATTGCTTGGAAATATTCAATTTTTGAACTTTTTTTTTACCGGTATAATTATATTATGTTATAAGTTAAAATGCACCCTTAAAATTTGACCTTTGACCCTGAAAAAGTAATCTTTCTAATTTTGTTTTACCTACAGATACAAAATTTTGACTTTAGATATTTCACCTTATATTTGATCACTGCTAAAGGAATGATGGCTTTACCCTGAGGTATTTTCAAGGTCATTAGAGGACCTTTATGAAATGGGTACGAACTATGTTTCAAAAAAATCAGAATATTTTTAAGTGGAAAAATATTTGCAACAAATAAATTAATTGTAATTTTTTTGTTGTAAATTTTAGTAACAAAAATTATATTAAAAATAATATATTTTTTTAAATAAAAGTATATCATTATTTTTAAAAATATTAAAGTATTGAAGAAAGAAAAAAACTTTTATTATATTTAATAAAATCTAATTAAAGAAACAATGTTTTATAAATTAATTCATATACATGAGCAAATCAGACGCCAAAGTAAATAATAAAGTAATAAAAAGTATTGATGGTATATTTCAAAATAAAATTATACCCTGATCGATCATTTAAAGGGGTACCAAAGTGAATACTTTTTTTACATATTCGGGCAGCTATGAATTATTCAGATATCCCTGTGGCTCAATATTTTCGTACAATGCCTAGCTATTTTGCAATTTATTATTTTGTTTGAAAAGTGAGTTTGATGACCGTTGGTTGATTCAAGTCGGTGCGCTCCAGCAGCAGCCGCTGATACGACGAGAATCTCCCGCGAATCGGGGGAACCTCCTCCCACCCCCTTCTTGTCGTATTACCGGCTGCTGCGGCCGCGGGCATGCTTGAATCAACCAACGGTTTTCAAACTCACTTTTCAAACTAAATAATTAATTGTAAAATAACCAGACATCATACGTAAATATGGAGCCACAGAGATGTTAGAATAATTCGTAGCTTCCCGAACATGTAAAAAAAGTATTCACTTTGGTACCCCTTTAAAATATGTATTTATGCAAATATTATTAAACTTTGATCTTTACATGAATTTGTAACAGCTCCCGAACAACAAAAACATTTTATAAAATTAACATTTAAATGCAGCATGGTGTGTTTTTATTTTGAAAAACTCCCTTCTAACATTTTCTTATATTTATGAAAGCTGAATGACGACATATCAAAATATGCTGCATTTTTAACACGAAAATGAAAAACTAAATTTAAAATTATACATCATTGTTCCGAATTACTCTACCTGTGCATAATGGAGTATTGACCTCAAATTTTTTTATTGCAGAAATGGATAGAGGGTGCAAAGTTATGCTACCCTGATTTTTTTCAGATTTTTTAGAGCCCGGGAACTATTTTTAAAAAAATTATTGAAAGTTATTTTTGTGACGTCACGAGACGCCGCTCCTTAAGAAAAAGATAGGACTTGCCGCCGCGTGACGTCACAAAAAGGACTTTCAATAATTTTTTAAAAATACTTCCCGGGCTCTAAAAAATCTGAAAAAAATCAGGGTAGCATAACTTTGCACGCTCTATCCATTTCTGCAATAAAAAAAATTGAGGACAATACTCCATTTACTGGCGATGCAGTTCCAAAAGAGAAAAAAAAGTTGTAAATATACAAAATAGACAAATACAATAAACAGAGAGATGCAAATTTGTAATTTTGGGAGATTTAAGAAGAGCCCAGTCTACTCATGTTAAAATAATTCTACAAACCTCCATAGACTGCGTGGTAACTTCTACAAACAAATATAAGCAATGGTGTCCAGAGGTAAAATAATTACACTATATAAACATAGAAATTTATACATACAATGTCAACATAAAGCTGTGTGACGTCACAACTGTTGATATAATTACCTGATATGACCCCAGGGTACTCCACAATGACGTCACAGTTATGAATGAACGACCTCTGACGTCACACACTCTCATTAATAATAAACATATGTAATATGAGTTCGACGTATTTGTAACGTCCCCAGTCATTGGTAGATAGTTTGTAACGAAGAACCTGATTGGTTGAACAAGAACCGAAGTATTCACGAATATACCCGACAGAAATCGAGTTGATATGTTTGATTTTAATTTCATTACCTTTTCATTAATTATTATTTCCTGTCTTGTCCCATTCATTTAGAGATCTCTTGATTTTTAATCTCAATAATCCTTTGGTTTAATTTTGGTTTAATCAATAATCCTTTGGTGAGTAGTGCATTGAAAATTTAAATATGTTTAAAGACTTTAAAGTGAGTGTAAAAAAGTGGCTGCTAAATAATTGTTTCAGACCTACATGGACTATGAATGACTTCAAGTAATGTTAATTATATTTTATTATTAGCTTTAGATTGACTTGTCCTATAAACCTCATCATATATCATGTATATGAAAATATGATTGTAGGAACAAATGGAATTAATAAAAGAATTTTGAATTTATTCCTACAACAGCAATTTAAAGAATAATTAAAAAAATATTGACTAATACGCACAGTTTTAAAGTTCATAAATTAATAACTACGTCCCGATTGAAGGATTTTTGACAAAGCTTATTTTGCGCAAGGTGTATATTTATAGAGTTTTATATATAAACCTCTATTCACCTTGATTTTGCGTACATATAATCGAAAATTATGAAGAAATTATGAAATTATACGATATACGATTATAATATAATGGAGTATTGACCACAATTTTTTTTTATTGCAGAAATAGATAGAGGGTGCAAAGTTTTGCAACCCTGATTTTTTTCAGATTTTTTAGAGCCCGGGAACTTTTTTTAAAAAATTATTGAAAGTTATTTTTGTGATGTCACGAGACGCCGCTCCTTAAGAAAAAGATAGGACTTGCCGCCGCGTGACGTAACATAAAGGACTTTCAATAATTTTTTAAAAATACTTCCCGGGCTCTAAAAAATCTGAAAAAAATAAGGGTAGCATAACTTTGCACGCTCTATCCATTTCTGCAATAAAAAAAAAATTGAGGACGATACTCCATTATAGTAAGAAACGAACTAACTACTCGTTAAAAAATGTGAAATAAAATACGTGATACTATCACGCATACAATTTCATTACTACAGGTAAATAACCCCACCTGTATTTCCAAATGGTTCATGTCCAAGAGAAATATTTTAATTTTAATTAGCTATTTACTTTTATTTTTGATCCCATTTATTTTTAAACATTTTTTTACTAGATTTTAGCGTTTCAAGATAATTATAACTTAAGTAATGTATTTAATTAATATTTCAAAGATAAATATTTCTCATACATGATTTTAGTTTATAAATATGTACAAAAACAGACATGGACACATAACATAATTATGGCTTTTTGCTTTAGACACCAATATTATTACATAAATTAATTGCTATGCAGATAAAATCAATAAAGTTATTTTGATATATGAAAACCAGCAGGTTATAATTCCATCACATTGATATAAATACATGTAACACATAAATATTGAAACATTATCCTCGGGGTTATGAAATTGTTCTCTGACGTCACGCTAGCAATTTGACGTCAGTAAGGTAAAAATAATATTTTGGTGTTTATTTTGTTGTGTAATAACAGTTATTATAAAAAGCAATATTTATTATTATCATGCAAATATTGTGACAATATTAATATTAAAGCTTTTTTTGTCAGATTTTATAAACATTTGAATTAATTAATTAAAAAATTACTCATATATTATTTGAAATTAATTATTAATAACAATTGTTGCTATTGATGATTTGATAAGCCCTTTTCACAAAACACTTTTCAAAGGGTAGGGGGTGTTTTTACCTCTCTCTACACCTGACTAGTTAATTTTTTAATTATTGTTGAGGTCAAAAATCTGTGTTTTTAAAATAGAATTGTATACATCTATAAAGTTTAATGAAATAATTTTAATAAAAACCACAGAATTAAAAAAACACTATTAAAATTATACAGCCAATGCGAAAATGTCACTACCATTGTACCTGCATTGATATTATTTTCTTGTATTTTTAACTGAAACGTTTCCCACTTTAGAGCCTAAATTTCCTTATCAAATAAAGTCAAATACTTCAATTATATATACAATGGACAACATACGTGAGAAAATTTTATTGCAGAAATGAATAGAGTCAATAGAGGGTTACCAAATTGTGCTACTCTGAATTTTTTCATTTTTTTTTTTTTTTTGAGAACCAGAACTATTTTTAAATAATTATTGAAAGTGCGGCCACGCCGCCTGGAGGCGTCAATAGGCGTCCAGTCTCTATCCTTTTTATTAAGAATTCAGGGGTGCCAAGAAAAATAACAGAACTTTCAATAATTATTTAAAAATAGTTCCCCGGGTCTCAAAAAAATCTGAAAAAATTCAGAGTGGCATAATTTGGTACCCTATATTCATTTCTGCAATAATTTTTTTCATGTATGTTGTCCATTATATATACAATTAATTATTATTATTATTATTTTTTTTTTTTCAAATTCCATTTTTTTTTATTCGTCAATGGAGTATTGTCCCCAATTTTTTTTATTGCAGAAATGGATAGAGGGTGCAAAGTTATGCTACCCTGATTTTTTTCAGATTTTTAGAGCCCGGGAAGTATTTTTAAAAAAATATTGAAAGTCCTTTTTGTGACGTCACGCAGCGGCAAGTCCTATTTTTTTCTTAAGGAGTGGCGTCTCGTGACGTCACAAAAATAACTTTCAATAATTTTTTAAAAATAGTTCCTTGGCTCTAAAAAATCTGAAAAAAAATCAGGGTAGCATAACTTTGCACCCTCTATCCATTTCTGCAATAAAAAAATTGAGGTCAATACTCCATTATCACACATACAAATACAAACATTGAAATGCAAGCACTTTGAATGAGAAGGTTTGACACGTCGACACAACAAAATATTATTATTAGAATTTACATTGTAAGTAAGCCTCCACACTGTAGAAACAACAATCAGTTAACAACAATCTCACAGATTTTTTAAAATTACTATAATTTGAAACTTGTTTGATACATATAGGTAGCTTATTATACAATCTAAAGCCGCTATTACACGATACAATTTTTCTAACTATTGCATACAATTTTTTCTTACAAGAAAAATTGAACCCCATTTATTTGTATGGAGATGAAATTTTCTTGCAAGGAAAACTTGTATGCAAAATTGTATGGTGTAATATAGGCTTAATACACATTGCAAGGGGGCCTTTATTACAAAGTTCGAGCCTGCATATTGAAGAAGTTATTGTTAAACTTAATGAACTGAAAATGTAAGGTGACAATAAAGTTTATTTGTTAATTTTATACACACATTTCAACATAAGGATACTTTACCTAGGGTCTTCTTATACACATGGTATAACTTTGCACCCTCCATCCATTTTTTGTAATAAAAAATTTTGAGGTTGATACTTTATTTTCGTTATTCCCCCCTCCCCCTCCAGGTGTTAATTTACAGGCTAGGTGAACGTTCGTTTTTCTCCCGAGGGAATGTTCGCCACGTGACGTCACACCTGAAGTTATGAATGAGGGATGTGACGTCAAACGAACAATCAATATCCAACGTGCATCAAATACGTGAGTCTGTAATTTACAGAAACTTCTGTACAGAGGAAAAAAAATGTAAGTAGGTCTTAATGGCTGACGTCAATAGACAATAATGGTTGCATTTTTTTATTTCATAATTAGAAAATATGCATTAAATTAAGCTTTTCTGAATTTTTTCAGATTTTTTGGAGTGCGGGAACTAATTTTAAAAAAATATTTAAAATGTCTGAATTTGGGTGGTACACCTGATGGGACAACCGTGACGTCATCGACAGCCAATCACAGCAGCCGTGACATCATCAACAGCCAATCACAGCACGACAAATGACGTCACGGTTGTCCCATCAGGTGTACCACCCAAATTCAGGTATTTTAAATATTTTTTTAAAATTAGTTCCCGCACTCCAAAAAATCCGAAAAAATTCAGAAAAGCATAATTTTAGGTATATTTTCTAATTATGAAATAAAAAAATGCAACCATTATTGTCTATTTAAAGTTTAAAATGAGTGGAATGAATTTCTTCAATGATGAAATGATGGAATTTTTATTTTGAGCTAAAAATTGGTACTTATAATGTACAGTATGTACAGTACGCAGCGACGAAAGTGGCTTCCTCAACAATGCAAGTCTTGCATTGTTGAAGAAGCCACTTTCGCCGCGGCCTACTGTACATTTGACATTTTTATATCAACAATGGTTTAAAGGTCATTTATTATTTATTTTTCATTATTACTGCATGCATGTGTTGGTCTTTCTTATAGTCCTGTGTAAAATTTTAGCGTATAAAGCATTTCTTGTATCCTAAATTTTTCAGTTTTTGTTTTTTTTTTCTTTCGTCCCTAATAACCTCAAAATTTTTGAAAAAGACACTGTGACGTCACAGTTTTGCAATGCTTCCCTTATATTTGCATTTTAAATATTTGCATGACTATGACCAAGGTTAGCTTTATACAGGTTAAGTCACCGATTGGACCAATGTTAAAGGGCTTAGCCAATCACGTTCAAGTATTTTTGGTCACATCGTGCCGCGAAATTTTGAATGCGCCCATCATGCAATGCTATTTTTGAATTTTCGCGGTACAATGGGGCCTGAAAATTTACCGAAATTGACGCACGAAATGCGTGTATGTCTTAACCTGTATAAAGGAACGTTGACTACGACAACAGCACTTGTTAGCAGCTTGATTTTGAGGGTGTTAGAGGATAAAAAAAAAAAAAAAAAAATGAACACAAACAATACAAGACTCAAGGTCCTGAATCTAAATTTTATATACAATAAAAAAATATAGTGTTTCCATTATAATTTTTTAAAACAATTTAAAAAAATATATATATATTTCTTGATGCTGAAAAAACACCCCTCTCTATTTTGCTAGGAGGTGTGGTCATTTAAATTTTTCATTGAGTAACTTCATTCAAACATCATAGTAGTATATATCTCGACCGGAAGTGTCTATCCGGAACTAAGTATTTAATTTTAACGTCCTCTTCCGGTCAAACCGCGCATGTCTTTAATTTGAAGCACAACTTGACGTTATTTAAATAGATGTTTACACTTTACTGATAGAGTGGAACATTTTTTAACGAATAAAAAAACAATGATGTCATTATGTGCATCTTTTTAAAATAAATGTTATACGCTGAATTTGTGTTCATAAAAACTTTTGCTATTCAGGCAATAATATTTATTATAAATATACAGAGAGTCATTAGTTAAATTTGAAATCAAACTTTAATACTAAATAATTATATGGTAATTAGTTTATTAAAGTCTACATGTATTAAATTTTGAAATGATTAATGTTAATAATTATAATTATCATATAAATATTAATATATATATTTTTTAATCAAACCCTATTGGGTAATACTCTTTACTAATTACTCACTTAGATTTTGAAAACCACGAACCTTCCGAAACTCTAACTTAGCGCAGACTCATCCGGAACGGGGGTGGACACGGTCTTGCAAACCATCCCGGCATTTGCCTCTACGACTCAGGGAAACGTGGAAACCTCAGCCAGGATGGACGCTACAGCTTTTGTACAATGGTCCAAGGCCAGGGGAACTACGTGGTGGAAGAGCGCAATGATTTAACCCTGGATGGGAATCATAGATTCTGTTGAAAATGGTCACCCATCCAACTACTAATCACGCTCGGTGTGGCTTGACTTCGGTGATCTGACGAGACCCGGTCAAGCGCACTGCGCCACACACCACACATTTTATTCTTTACCATAGTACTGAGTCATGCGATTCACGAAGCAGTTAGCCAGGTTTCTAAAAACGTTTAGCTTAACCACGTTTAACTATACCTGATTTACGTGTTAAATCACCTGGTTAAACGTGGTTAGAAACCTGGCTAACTGCTTTGTGAATCGCGCCCTTATTTTTATTATATTTGATTGGTATTATCTATTCCTATTTAGCCAAACTATCTTATATATTCTTTAGACTGGCAAAACGTTACTCAAATTAATTTAGATAGTGATCTGATTCAGTTCCTTAATTAGGGTAATATTATTTATTAATAAATTGTAAAAATTACTATAATCAATTACATAATTATAGAATGATACATTTTAGAAACGATTACAAATAAATAAATTATAAAATATAAAAATAAGATATAAAAATAAAATATAAATAAATTATTATATTATTTTTAAATATAATTTGTAATTAAAAAAATAAATAAAAATTTTAACTACTAAATAAAAATTTTAACTAGTAAATAAAAATTAGTAATTACCTAATTACTGACGATTAACAGGTTATATTTTCAGGTTGAAATCCCATATTGGTGGATTTTAGGCTCTCTATATTATCATATAGATTTGAAAAGTTCAAATATGTATATTGTCTATTATTGGGGATTAGATATAAAATAATATATTTATTGCGTAATATCTCCAACACTACTAAAATGGTATTGAAAATAAAAAAAATATCAATGTATGTTTCAAGAAATTGCAACATTCTCAAAAATAAGAGTGTTTGCATTGTCTTAAACTACATACATCAAAAATAATAATTAATAAAAATTACATTTATTAAAAGACAATTACATCATTATGTTAATCTTCTCGTGACGGAGATTTCAACTACAGATATCTCCATATTATAAAGTTATAGGACGAAGTAAAAACGGGTCATGGCTAGAAATTTTCCTGGAAATCAAGCTCCCATCGCACCATGTAAGACTCAAAATAAAGGTATGCCAAAACTGACTCAAAACACAATATTCCAAATCGATAATCAGTATAATCATACTACGTTCATATGATGGTGGCTAATTCGGATTCGTTGACGACACCTCATAAGGATAGCATTATCTGTCGTCAACGAATATGCATTAAACAACATCATGTAAACGTAGTGATTGACATATATTATAAAAAAAAAATGTAAAAATTGTGACAAACAATATAAATTTGCTAGGAGTTGCATAATTGATAGATTGAACAAAAAAATTAAATACACATTATATCTAAACTCCTTTCTTTGGTCTTTAAACATACTTTTGCTTTGGCAAATATATAATTCAATGTATGAACTTTTTTACTTTAAAAATTAAATACTCTTTTCATCTAGATTTTTTTAAAAAAAAAAGTAAAATAATTTGAGAGCATTGAAAAATTATTAATAATTATTAAAATTGAGAATTAATAAATTCAAAACATTATAATTTTTTTTTTTTAATTATTCCATTTTATCTTTAAAATTTTGGACACAAAAAATAGCATAATCATCTTTTTTTTTATATTATTCAAATCTACATTTTGATATAATAATTAATATTCTATTTTAAAAAGATTTTGTCATTGCTCCGAATCTAAACCGAAATCACCCGAACATTCCCGACTTCATGTGACGACGACACTTATGAACTACCTGCTGGTAATGTTGCCTAGATAATGTTCTTAGCGTAGGCTGGTGACTTATGGAGTGCACTTTCCCAGAATTCCTCCATACGTCCCATTCACGATAAAGTTTCATTCAACATTTTCATTTACTACGAAACGCTTCAGTAAACTTACTAGAGTTCACTGACCTCAGATTTATGACAATTAAAAGGACTTTATGTGCATGTTTTTGCTGATTGTATATTTTTATTGTATTTTTTCTGCTTAATTTTCTGCAAAGCTCACTGTAATGTAATATAATTTGTATACCAAGCACCTACCCATAAGGCTTCCGGCCAGGGAAGCTAGAGACCTAGGAGGAGAAGTGACACGGATAAGACCCATGTATAAGGCTCGGCCAATCAGAGTGCGTAATTTTTGTCACGTGACAACAATTACGACCGGTGATTGGATTAACAGTGGAACAGTAAACGCGCGAAATTTGAAAATAGGCGCACGTGACACCACCATAGTAAATAGAGCCACCATGCTTCCGGCCTTGGTAGGACTGTATTCTTATTTTCACTAATAAAACTATTAAAAAAAAATAACAGTCTAGTATCTAAGTAGCCCCATTGCCAACAGAATGTAATAAATAATATATAGGGAGTTCAATACATAGAAAATATTAAGTTAACATGAGTTAAAGTAAATTTCATATTTTCTTCGCTATTAAGCTCTCCTCTCATCTTTTGTCCTCTTATTTTGCACCATTTTAGAAGAAAGAAAAGAGTGGAAAATACTAGTTTACGTCTTTTTATCTCTTCTTGAGCATAAAATATTAGAAATATTGGGGGACATTCACAAAGCACTTTAACCCCCAATTTGGCCCCGATTTTTAACCCTGGTGCTAAATACTAAGCTATGAGCTTAACATGGTTAGAGCCCCTGGTTTAGTACCATGTTTAGCACCAGGGTTAAAAATCGGGGCTAAATTGGGGGTTAAAGTGCTTTGTGAATGTCCCCCATTGTCTTCGTTTTTACTTTTAGAGAGGAAGAAATAATATGTGTTTTAGAGGTAAAAATATTAGGTTTAGACGTGTAAAGGATGAGTTGAAGACGTAATTTTTCAATTAGGGTAATCCTTATAAGAATCTCAATTATAATTTGGTTAACAAATATCATCAAATTAATATCATTTGGAGTGGTAACAATAAAATACTGCAGTATAAAACAGCACAGTGAAATGAGATCGATGAACGTACGGCGACCTTTATGGGAGTTCTGAGAAGTTGAAAGGTCAAAGGTCAAACGGCGACTACCTGTTGTTCCTGTAGCTTCTTTGATTAAATTATAAGTCTGAATGTTCTTTAATTACGTTTTTATTTTACAAAAAAGTTTATTTTTTTTTGTTGACACTTAAGCACTTTTTGACAACAATGGAAGGGAGTTATAACCAGGTTTCTCACTAACCACGTTTAGTGTCATTGAATTAGGCTGGCGCTAACCAGGGTGAGAAACCTGGATCACTTTCTGGATAACTTGTGAATCGCCCCCATTACTTCAATAAACTTGCAAGAGGCTCCTATATCCTACGAATACACAGGAAACAATGGAAACCTGTATCAGAAAGCCCGGCACACCTTTTAAGATGTACCTCTCGAATACAAAGAAAGTTCAATGAAAAAAATTTAATTCAGGATTCAAGCCCAAAATCTTTCTTATTTAAGGCTAAAGGTGGATTTTCATGAGCGGCAACGGCGATGCGACGCGATTTTGACGTAAAAGCTAAAAGCTGCGAAATCCTATGCGGCAGTGAATTCACCGGTAATCGCGTTAATTACGATGCTCTTTTTCTTTTAATCGCCAAATATGGCCGCTAATGGATGCTACAGCAAGTGCGCATTATTTGCGTCGCAGGCTGGAAATCGCTCATGTAAACCCACCTTAACGCGTCAAGTGTAAAAGGTAAATGATATGATATACGAACGTAGGACACGATAAACTTTACTTTTCCCGATCTAAAATGTATTAGATTTGCAAATTTGGAAAATAATAAGAGAATTTATATATAAAATAGTTTATGTAAATGTAGTTGCAAAAGATTTTCAATAATCATGCAAAAACTGAAGTTGTATTTTATAATTAAAAGGATATATACACAAATAATTAATTGCAACTATATAATATATTATGCCAAAAAGATTTAAAGCTGAAAAAACAAGAAAAAAATAATCCTTAAAAATTGTATCCAAAATATATTTTTAGTATTTTTTGTAATTGTCCCCAAATTAATAAGTCTATTAATTTTTGTCTCTAATGTAAAATAATGATAATTCATTAATTAAATTTGGTTGTAAATTAATTAAATTAATTACTGATATTTCATTGTCATAAATTTAAAGTATAAAAATAATAACAAATAAATATCGATATTTTTAGCCTATAAAGCCATCAATATTATTTTTAACATTATATTTGATACAATGATACTTTGATATTTATTGAGTTTAATTTATTTTAAATTCTATGAATTTTAATATTGATATATTAATATCATACTTATTTCAATTTTAAAATATCAAGTATTCATTAAACATTTTGAAATGCAAATAAATTGATAATAAACTCTTCCAACCATAATTGATAAATTACGGATGACATTTAATGGCTCTAGTTTTTGGTCCAGGTCCATAATTTTTGTTTTGTGGGGGAGGAAGGGCGGAGAACACGGAGGGAGTGGCTGAATCGCGAGGCAGAGTGGTGCGGTCCATCGCAACTTTCCACCCCCTGAACCTTCACTTTTAGCTGGGAGATAAACCGGCGGGGAGAGAGGGAGGGAGAGGGAGAGAGAGAGAGAGAGAGAGAGAGAGAGAGAGAGAGAGAGAGAGAGAGAGAGAGAGAGAGAGAGAAAAGTTTTTAGTTGAGATGTTTAAAATTTTATTAACAAAAAACATTGGAGAATAAAAAAATTGAATAATTTGATATAATTATGGTATATTTTTTCCCTCTTTTTACCTAAAATGTAATTTTTATCATATAAATTTTCAAAATTTCAATTAATTTGTATTCAAATTCTACAATAATTATACCAACTAAAGGTGGATTCACATGGCGATATTTCCAGCCTACGACGCGAAGCGAATAATGCGCACTTACTGTAACATCCATTGTCGGCCATATTTGACGATTAAAAAAAAAGAGTATCGTAATTTAACGCGATATTCGCCGCCGCAATGGTGAATTCGCTTTCGCATAAGATTTGATAGCTTGTGTGACAAAATCGCGTCGCATCGCCATTGTCGCCATCTGAATCCACCTTAAGCCATCAATATATAGTCTTAATTGAAAAGTTATTAATGCATTTAAAAGACATATAAATGCAATTGAATTTATAAGAAAATATAAAATTATCGAAACTGACAACGTGAGTATAGCAAAAGATTGAATGTATACTTTGAAAAGATGAAAAAATATTGAAAGAAAAGTTGTGAAAGAAAGTGTGAGAGAGAGAGAGAGAGAGAGAGAGAGAGAGAGAGAGAGAGAGAGAGAGAGAGAGAGAGAGAGAGAGCAGAAAGTTTACAATAGAGTATATAAGCTCCATCACGTGATATTGCCTCTGAGAGGAATATTCCACAACAACCTTTGACCTATTCCTATTTTTCTCATTTAAAAAATATAAAATACATGACAAGGTTCACAAAATATACCTATATACCATTTTTTAAAAATGTTCTATATATTATTTGGATTTTCTACGCATCAAGTTAAATAATAAAAAAAAAAAACATGATAATGTACAGTCGTAGCCTTGAAAAATTTCCCTCTTGCAACCTTGTTAAATATCACTATAGCCCTGTGTTATTCTTACGAGGCATGCAATGATGATTGAAAAGGCCAAAAAAGGGAAATTTTCCGAGGCGACAACTGTACGTTTAAAGAACAACGTTTTTTTTTTTTTTGTCATGTGATACAATACCATGTTTATAAGTTTCATGATGGAATAATAGAAGATTTTTAAATGTAATTCTAGTTTGTAAGAGAATTCTTTGTTGTTAATTATAGAATAGTTCCGTTCAGTTTATTTTATTTAATTGATGTTTATAAAAATTTGTAGCACTAGAAATGTAGAACATGTATTGTATATATATTATATAAAAATAGAAATATTTATACGCTATAATATAATAATACATTAACACCAATGCATTATTATTTATATATAATAAATCAAAAATACATTTTTTTATGGAACCACAATAGGGTACTTGTACTTACTAATTACTCACTAAGTTTGAAACCTCGAACCTTCCAAAAATCTAAATTAAACAATTCGCTGTCTGGCTCATAGGGAATGGGGGCAGCTACGGCCTTGCAATCCATCCCTGCATTTGCCTGCGACTGAGGGAAACGAGGAAACCTCAGCCAAGATGGACGCTACAGTTTTTTGTCAATGAAACGGAAGTGCAATGGTCCAAAGCCAGGGGAACCACATGGTGGAAAAGCGCAACAATTTACCCCTGGGTGGGAAACGTTGTAAATGGTCACCCATCGAACTACTAACCACGTTCGGCTTTGCTTGACATCGGTGATCTGACAAGACCTGATCAAGCGCACTGTTCAAAATGAAGCTTCAAAAAATAATGGGGTGAAAGTTTATGTTATCCAGATGTGTATAAACCTGCAGTATACATTTGCAGTTATAAAGTTTGGGCTGTCTTATTCATTTATGTTATAATCGGAGATGTTCGGAAGTATTCGGCTCGTGTTAGGCCAATCAGATCCTTCGTTACAAACTGTCAACCAATCACCGAGGATCTTACAAACACGATGAAAACCTAATGAAATGTGTCGCGCAGTGTAGTGTCAAACGCTGGACAAATTTTCACACCAAGCCCCTGTAAGACATTCTACTCTTCGTGCGTGGCAGTGAGGCAAATTGCATAACTTACGTTTGGCGGGAGCAAAAGGGATAAAATTTGATTTGAATTGTAATGAAATACCCGTAATTTCAAAAAGAAAGGAGCGTAATTATTAATTTTTTTAATAAATTCATTTATTACAAAATATTTAATTTAATTTAATAATTTATTTTAAAACATTAGAATTAAAAACATTAATTTTTTTACTTTTTTATGTTAAATTTATGTAATTGTTTATAAATATAAAAGGATTGACATTAAACTCCCTAATTAAGATTAAATTATAATATATTTAACACCGTCATGTGGCTATTTTAATGAGAATGTTAAAATTTTAGTGACTTAATCAAAAGAAGGGGTAAAAATATGTTACTGTGAATTTTTTCAGATTTTTCTGAGACTGGGAACTATTTTTAAAAAATTATAGAAAGTCTATTTTGATGACGTCACGGGCGGCACTTCTTAAAAAAAAGGATAGGAATGTGCCGCCCGTGACGTCATAAAATAGACTTTCAATAATTTTTTAAAAATAGTTCCCGGTCTCAGAAAAATCTGAAAAAATTCACAGTAACATATTTTTACCCCTTCTTTCGATTAAGCCACTAAAATTTTTACATTCTAATATCTCATTATTTTGTCAAACGTACCACCAATAATCCCCATTAACAAACTTGTAAGGGCTCTTTAATACCGGGGTAGTTAACTTCAAAGTTTACATAACAAGTAGTAGCGTCATACCCACCTGTGGAGATGCATTGAACGAAGTGGCATGTGAACAAAGTGAATGAACTATAGTCTAACAAACACAACATTCCACTCTGCCGGAAATCAATACAAGTACACCTACTTCTCTCTATATCTTTTTATTAAATTAATTTACTTGATTGAATTATTGTTTATTATGACCATTTTGACAGAGGTTTCCACGGTTTCCCCAGTCACAACTATGTGAATGTTGGAATGGATTTCGATACAGGTCATGGCCTCCCTGGTTTGGAATGGACCCAGAAATATGCTGGGTCCACAAAGAGCCGGAAAGTAAAATTCATTCACTTAATTGTGACGCAGTACCCTAGACAACAGAGTTCATGTGTAGCAAAAATATTTAAATTTACACTTTGAATCAAGAACTTAATATGTATTAATTTATTCGATTTTAATAAATTATTTAAAAATAAAATAAATTTACAATTAAGATTTCAAATATTCCATTAATAGAGGTTTATTTTGTTATACAAATTAATTACAATTTAATGTTTTTATTATTAAGTGGGAGGTGTGGCGCAGTGCGCTCGACCGGGTCTCATCAGATCACCGAAGTCAAGCAACGCCGCGCGTGGTTAGTAGTTGGATGAGTGACCATTTTCAACAAAAACCACGTTTCCCACCCAGGGGTAAAACGTTGCGCTTTTCCACTATGTGGTTCCCCTGGCTTTGGACCATTGCACTTCCGGTTCATTGACAAAAGCTGTAGCGTCCATCCTGGCTGAGGTTTCCACGTTTTCCTCAGCCGCAAGCAAATGCCGGGATGGATTTGCAAGGCCGTGGCTGCCCCCGTTCCGGAAGAGCCCGCGAAACGCTCAAGTTAGGGTTTCGGAAGGTTCGGGGTTTCAAAGTAGTATGTAATTAGTAAATAGAAGTACCCAATAGGGTTTGATTAAAAACTAAAAAAAAAAAAATGTCTTTATTAAACAATATATTCTGTTAGAAATAAAATCTATAGTCATTTCCAAGTGAACCTCTTACATCATATAATCAGAATTACTTAATGATTTACCGAGAAACTCTAAATATTGTACATGTTATAGTTTCTGTGAAGAGCGTAATTATTTTTTTTATTTATTTTTTTTTTATACATATTGCATAGAGTACACAATAAAAAAATGGGGTGGGGATAACAAACAAAGCATCAATCAACACTATATCACAAATAAATGTGGCAGTTATCCTTATTTTAAAAATACACTATTTACAAATTTATATATTATTAGCTATTATGTGCTAAAAGTCAATTATAATTAAAAGAAGACTGAATTTTTTAACAAAAAATGTTCTTTTGCAGCAGTGTTAAATCATTACTCCATATTCATTAACTAAAAGTGACAACTTCGAATTTATGATGTTTATTTACATTACCTGTTATAATAATTCTTATCCCTTAATTTCCTTTCATTTATTTATAAATTAAGAAGTAAAGAAGACAAAAATTACAACGTAAGTCAATTAATTAATAATTATCAGACTAAATAACATCTTCAAATTGGCATGTAAATTAAATAGAAAATTAAAAAATTATAATAAAAACTTACATTTATAAAAATACACAATTACAGCTTAAATCAATTATTAATTATCAGAGGAAATAATATGTTCAAATTAACATAATAATAATTGTTTATTGGGTTAAAAAAATACATAGATTGGAGTTAAAATAATAAATAAAAAAAAAAAGACCATACACAAAATGCGTACATTCACCCAAAGAAAATAATATAATAACATGTAAATTAAATGTAAATTAATAAATTATAATAAATTTACATTATAAAAATATACAATTATCACAACACATTCATTGATATATCCCACAAAAAGGTTACAATTTCTTTGATTCTGACGTCACGCAAACTCAGGTCACCATGGCAACAATCAATAACTCTGACGTCACACTCCCTTACGTCACGAGCCACCCTGCTGACGTCATGCGAGACGGATTTAGATAAAGAACTACCCTTTCCTCCTTCTTTCTGTTACCATGGGGCATAACCTCCCCTTTTACATTATACCTTTTTACACATCAATGTAAAATATTGTGTAGGCGTCATTCAAACGACCTTGAACCTTTTTACACGTGTTTTAGAAATGTTGACCCTTTTCAAAACGTACAATCAATGATATAATATACTACCATTAATGATTATAGTAAATTTAGTTATATATTATAGTATGAGAATGTGATTCTAGTATACTGTTTCATTTTTATTAATTTTTGCAATTTCATTTAAAGGGAGCTTTTAGTCTAAATTTTTTAGCATTTAAATTTAATATTAATTTTTAGTAGTGCGATTTTCTTGACTATAAAATATATAAAAACAAGAAAATTGGTATAAATGTGTTCACAAAAAAAGTGCCCTCTATTGATTTTAATTTAGAATTTTGTGTGCAACATTTTAAGGTTGGATTTTTTATTTATTTTTCTTTTCTAGAAAGATATACACCCCTATGAGCTCCTTAAAAGGTTAAAAGGGGCGGGGCTATGATTAGAGGTAAGGGAGGAAGATATTGGTGTCATCGGCCTGTTAAGCGTCCCAGTATTCGCATGCAGAGGACTGAGGGAACCGTGGAAAACCCCAGTCAGGACGGACACCTCTAATTTTTTTTATCAATGGACCAAAGTGATGCCAAAGCCTGGGGAACCATACACAAGTGCATCACTACACTGGGTGTAAAGCGAGATGAATTTACCCCAGGTAGGGAGCAGTGTAATTTTTACTTGAAACGATCACCCATCCAAATGCTAACCACCCTTGACGTAGCCTGACTTCGGTGATCTAACGAGAACCGGTTATTTTTATACTATACTCGTTTATTTTTAGATAAATTGATGTATTTGTATATATCTTATATGGATTTCTTTTGTTCTTGAAATTTCAAATCATTAAAAAAAAAAATCAACATGCAGGACTATTCTACAATATTGTGTTTCTATGAACAATGGTTTTATTGAGTATCATAATAAAGTATCAAATTTATGTATTAAATATATACGTATACATTTTATACTGTATATTTATTATATTTATAGTAAAGATAGGACTTTTTTTGTGAAATTTATCATTCAGGGAAATTTTCTAGCTATAGCAAATCTGAAAATAATTTTTAAAGCATTTCGCTGTATAGTAACTTGGGATATGTGTAATAATATAATTTAAAAATAAACTAAATATTAAATTTGACCTATCATACATATGGTATGGCACATTATATAGTAACTTTTCTAATTGTGTTCTTCACTAGCATTGGTAATTGTCATGAATTCCACGTCATTTCATTGTGGGTAATTGTGAATTCATCCCCATTGTTTAACATAAGCCAAAAGGTTAAAAGGTTCAGTAGCCAGTCCAATGGAACCAGCTCGTTGTCAGGAGTATAGTGAACTGCCTACTGAACCTTCTATGATGACTTGAACAAAAATAAGGCTAAAAATTCTTAAACAGTTATGATTAGTATGATATGTATGAGCAATTTTTTTTTTTTTTTTTTTTTTTTACAAGGATACACCCCTAAGAGCTTACAGCTCGCGGCGGGGTACTGGGTAGGGATAAGGTAGGGAACGGATAGTGGCCACGGCCTGCATGCTACGCGTCCCAGCATTCGCTGAGGTGAGACTGAGGGAACCGTGGAAAACCTCAGTCAGGACGGACACCTCTACTTTTTCTCAATGGACCAAAGCGATGTCCAAAGCCTGGGGAACCACACACAAGTGCATCACTGCACTGGGTGGAAAGCGAGATGAATTTACCCCAGGGAGGGAGCAGCGTAATTTTTACTTGAAACGGTCACCCATCCAAGTACTAACCACGCTCGACGTAGCCTGACTTCGGTGATCTAACGAGAACCGGTCAATGCACTGCGCCACGCTCAACCTAATATGAAAAGGAAACATCATAGAAGGTTCAGTAGCCAGCTGAATAGACTCCTGACAAAGAGCTGCTTCCATTAAACTGGCTACTGAACCTTCTACTCCCCTACATTTTCTAATAGTAACAATAAATTTCCACTAGTACGCCGCGATATTACATAACAACGCGCAAGAAAGTGTTTCTGCGAAGCTATGAAATTTTATGAAGAGCCTACCCTACTGTGTGTAGTAATCTGACGTCCCATCTGGAAAATCAATAGCGAGAGCTACCATGGCCTTTGACCTCTAAAATCCTTCAACTTCCATATTTAAATATACTCAATATAACATTTATCATTTATAAATGTCACTTTTTATATATTTTATTTATTAACAAATAAATTGAACTTCAAAAGATATCAGATAATGTTTCAAATTTTATAACTTTTTTTTTCTTAGAATTTTATATAACAATGGATACTTTTTTTTAAAGAAGTCCATATTTTTTATTTATTAGTTGTAAAAAAAATGTTTGGTGATCTACCGCTATGTTTTCCTATCAACATTGGAAAAAGGCATAAGTGACTTGTTAATTTTTTAGCTTTATTATTAATACATTTATATGAATTAACACTCAATAGCGTATAATCACAGGTGCATGGAAATATCTTTTCTATTTTTTTTTTATTAAATTCAAACAAATCAATAAGACGTATAATAATTATATGTTTTCGATCAATTATAGGACCATTTTTTATCTGATTATTCATTAGTTTTAGACTTAGCTCCTGTTTCTTACAGCCAGAATAACACAATTGTTAATATAAAATTATATGACAAGAATCGGCGATTAAATTTAGGAAAATCATGTTCCCCTTGGAATATTAAGTCAAGATTTTCATTGCAAAAATGGCCTGGATACTTTTATGTAGGCTCTCGTTTTTAAATTCTTAATTTTCTTTGCTCGTTATAAAATTAACATTTTTTTATTTACATATTACATATTTAGAGAATTTTATCATTAAATTTTGTACTCAACTATTCCATTGTAATGACACTGACGTATTTTAGTACTCTTAACATTAATTCACAATGGTACAATTTTTATAAATAGCAATAAAAACATTTAATTAAATGCACATTTAAACTTTAAATACTGTATCATTTGATGACATCATATCTAGAATTTATTAATATTAGTTATCAATTTAAATAAAATAAATATATATTAAAAAATAAAAATCATGTATTTTATAATTTTCTACTTTTTATTTGAAACTAATGCAAATATTACATTTTTATTTTACTACTAGTGCTCTCTAGCGGCCAAATTGAAAAGCTTCGTGATCGATCCATCCCTTAGCTTGCCTGACGTCACGCCTACGTCAGAGAGGGTAGTGTTATCACAAAAATATAAGGGTAGGGGGTACTGCTATCTTTAGACCAGACTATGACGTACATTACCACTTTGCAATATGAATGAATGCCTTTCGATGAGTTTTTTTTTTTATAAAAATGTGTTGTCTCTTTTGCGTCTCTAAATTAAAATGGTTTTTAACAAGTATTAAATTTTATTCTGCTATTTTTATTATTATAATTATATAATATAGGAGGATTATCAACAACAGTTGCTACAGGTTGTTTTCGATGAAAACTTAATTATTGAATTGTCTTTTCAATCCTTTACAGTCTGGTCTTAATATTAATATATAAACATCCATTAGTAGCGCATACCACTGCGTCACCCTAGTTGAAAAATTACATCTTCAACTCATCCTTTACACGTCTAAACCTAATATTTTTACCTCTAAAACACATCTTATTTTCTCTTCACTCAAAATGAGGATAAAATGAAGACAAAATATTTTCTAACATTTTATGCTTACGAAGAGGAAAAAAAGACGTAATCTCGTCCTTTTCCCTCTTTTTTTCTCTAAAATTGTGCAAAAGAAGAGTAAATTAGACGAGAGGAGAGTTTAATAGCAAAGAAAAGATGAAATTTATTTCAACTCGGGAATTTTATAATAAAAGTTTGAACATGCAGCAGGTGCCTTGAGTATAGGCAACTGTATAAGAGTAAATGTACAACATATATAAAGGAGTCTTTGCCTGCGTGCACATGACGGTATTTAATGCGTATTCGTTAACGACTGATAATGTTATTCTTTTGAGGCGTCGTCGACGGATTCGTATTAAATACCGTCATGTGAACGTAGTATGTGCTTGCTTTTTTTTACACAAGAAACAAAAACTAAACTAAAACTGTCAAATTAATTGACAACTAATTTTGTACACATCCAGACTGTACGAAATTTAAGTTGCCCTGTAATTATTGCTGTCTATAAAGGAGAAATGGTAAATTTAGAAGAATTTGGGGAGTTTATTTGTTGCTTTTTTTACCTTTCCCATAATATCAAATTACGCCCCAGTCTTGAAGAATCACATAAAATTATAAGCATAAGTTGGGGAAGAGTTGTGAATTTATAACAAGTAACTTACTGCAGGGTTCAGTTAAATTTAATATTTTTTTTCTCGGAGCTACAAAAATTCATACATTTCAGTCAAATTAAGGTATAACCTGAGAATTTGTCTGTCAAGGTCAAGAGGCGTGGCTATAGTGGCAACACTGTTTGCATTGGAATGCGAATAATTTTTAGGAGGGGGTGGTGACATCAGTCCTTGAGAACGTTGCCACATTTCTCATCACATATAGGAAACGATCATCGCCACGGTTCAAAATATAGGAAAACAATTCAGAAAAATAGTCTAAAAAATAAGGTTTTAGTAAAAAAAAAAAGTAAAAGAATCTGTTGTATAGTTTTTTTGCAATGCTAATTAATAAATTTAACATTGGAAGGATACAAAATTCTCATTTAAATAAATTAATTATAATTAAACCAACGGTTAAAAAATTCCGAAAAAATTCAGAGCTAATTTGACGATTGTTGTGAGTCCACCAAATTAATTTGAAGAAAATCTGTTGTAGCGAATTTTTCGTCCAAATTTCTCAGGTTAAGCCTTAATCAATATTTCCTCCAAAAGTCTGCACTTGTGTGTGGTTCCTCAGGCATTGCACATCACTTTGGTCTATTGATAAAAAGTGGAGGTGTCCGTCCTGACTGAAGTTTTCCACAGTTCCCTCAGTTCAGAGAATGCTGGGACGCATAACAGGCCATGGCCACCATCCGTTCCCTACCTTATCCCTACCCATTACCCCGTCGCGAGTTATTAGCTCTTAGTGGTATATCCATAAAAAAGAGTAGCCGGAAGTGTTAGTTTTCTGATCTTCATATTTATATTTCAGAGTTACAATTTCACACATAGGTCAGTATTTCTACTTCAAACCACTCTGTAAATTTCAAAACTAAATTACAAACAGAAGAGCTGCAAACTTCACACTTCCGGCTACTTCCGGAAAGAATATCAAATTAATTTGACTGTAATTTATACTTTGAGGTGAATTATTTTCTATTGAACCTAAGTTTATCGGTTAACATGGAATAAAAGTAAATAAAATATGATATATCATGAAATACATAATGCATAGAAGGGAGGTGATTCAATTGTGGTTTTCCTCAAGAGACTCGCCACGATCAATTGATTCTCGTGGTGAAGAAAGTACTCCGAGCTCAAAATAGAAATGTCGAGACTTTGCCGAGTTATTTTTAGATCACAATGCTCTGACGTCACGACTCAATAAGTTTTTTAATTTTAAAATTATATTATAAAAATTTAAAATATTATAAAAGATTTAATTTTAGTAAAAAAATTATTTAACATATTTTAATTTTTAACAAATTTATAACAATGTATTTATTTATTTTTTATTTTTTTTTAATAAATAATTAAAAATATCGTGGATTATTCCGATAAACTGAAAAGTAAATGTATAGTGTATCTAGTCGGGGATGTGAAATTGTTTTTAGTTGCCGTTATATTAATTTAATATTTCAATAATTCCTATATTTGGACTCCTAATACTGAAAATTGATACTAAAAATGAATAAGCCAACAATAATTGTCGTTCAAAACCCCTGTGGCACTTCTACTGCTTTATATAATAAATAGTAATAATAATGGCAATGCTATAGTACCACCCCGGTACCCAACCTATACGTGACATGATTTTTCTGGATTTCTTAAACCGGGGTGACTATAAACATAATTATAATAAAAAAAGCTATATAACTTATTAACAATCCATCACATCAGTTTACACATATAGATCTGACTGAGGGAACCGTGGTAACCTCAATAATTGACAGTTTTTGAGGATACCATCACCTTCTGGATGCTGAATGAACGTTCTTTTACATCAATTTTTTCAATTTTTATCAGAAAGCAATTGAATATCAAGTTCTATAATTAGTCAATTCAAATTTATAATTTAACTATTTTCCATCCATTTGAAAAATTAATCAAAATTGAAGTTCAGGTTTTTTAATGACGTTTCCATGAGCTCTGATTTTTTGTAAATATAATAGGATATTAATTATACAAAATATACATTTCTCAATGAATGGACAACATACATGAAAAATTTTTATTGCAGAAATGAATAGAGGGTACCAAATTATGCTACTCTGAATTCTTTCAGATTTTTTTGAGACCCAGAACTATTTTTAAATAATTATTGAAAGTGCGGCCACGCCCCCTGGAGGCGTCAATAGGCATCCAGTCTCTATCCTTTTTATTAAGGCTGCAGGGGTGCCAACTGAAATCACAGGCCTTTCAATAATTATTTAAAAATAGTTCCGGGTTTCAAAAAAATCTGAAAAATTTCAGAGTATCATAATTTGGTAGCATCTATTCATTTCTGCAATAAAATTTTTTCATGTATGTTGTCCACTGTGTGAAAAGATTGATATATATTATTATTTCAGAATGGAATTATTACGTTGAAATATTATGAATGGAAGACTTGACAGTCACCTCCGCGAATTTCATTCGACTCAAAAGATGAAAGATTGATCGAAATATCTTCTATTGTGTATTTTGATGTATTTTATCTATTTTTATAACTTCTTTGAAATCTTTAATAATAATATTGAGTGTATTTTTTTATTAGAATACAATTTCATTTATTTTCTTTTGTATAATTGTTACTGATTGGAAAGATAAGAGCAGATTAAAATAAGTCATATTTTTTTATCAGAAATTTTATTTGCATTATACCTCAGAACAGAAAAAAGAAACATGTGGGAGATGTGTCGCAGTGCACTTGACCAGATCTTGTCAGATCATCGAAGTCAAGCAACATTGAGCGTGGTTAGTAGTTGGATGGGTGACCAATTTTCAACAAAAACAACGTTTCCCAGGTGTAAATCGTTGCGCTTTTCCACTATGTGGTTCCCCTGGCTTTGAACCATTGCACTTCCGGTTCATTGGCAAAACTGTAGCGTCTATCCTGGCTGAAGTTTCCACGTTTCCCTCAGTCACAAGTAATTAATACCATTATGAAATGCAAGGCCATGCCCGCCCCCATTTAAGAAGAGCCCGCGAAACGCTCAAGTTAGGGTTTTGGAAGGTTCGGGGTTTTAAAATTAATGAGTTAGTACCCAAATAGGGTTTGATAAAAAGAGAGAAAAAATAATACAATTTAATTTTTTTGTTACCTAATAACGGGAAAAAAACTTTTATTACAAAATATAGGATTCTCTCTCTCTCTCTCTCTCTCTCTCTCTCTCTCTCTCTCTCTCTCTCTCTCTCTCTCTCTTTCTCACTAAAACTCAGTCAACTTGTCATAACTTTATATGATTCCAAATATTTATAAATAAAGGAAGAATTGCTGGAATTTATTTTTTTTTTTAGATTATTTATAATTATTATAGTGCAACAATGCATGTTACAGAAATAGTCACGTTTATATTTACTCTATCATATTTATAAACACGATTGTCTTCCTTAAGAAATTCTATTCTCTGCATGCAATATTTATCGTCATTATATCTTATTTATAGATTTTATTATAAAAGAAGTCAGTAAAGACTGAAATCTATTTTTATCAGAATTCAATTCAATTAAATTCTTTTATTTAACCACTGGTTATACAAGTACAACATGAGTTACGTCATTTTAACAAACAAACAAAAAAAAAAAAAAAAAAAAAACAGATACAACAAGACAATAAAACATAAACACAAATAACCAACAATAGCACTTCTTAATAAATTAAATCTACAAAATAACACTGGATAAAATATTTTCAGGCATCTTATTACTAAAATACAACTTCACAGAATAAATTTCACTATGAATAAGAATGTTTTTCAATTTGTTTTTAAATAGTTTTTCACTATCAATTTCCCTCAAACTTAATGGTAAAAATTCATAGATTTTGTATGTCTGATAAGCAGAACTTTTTTCTAACAAACTTTTCATCACGTTGATAATATTTTATAAACTGTGATAAAAAGATTTTATTTTATTCATTGAATATAAATTTTGCAGAAAATAGAACTGTTTCAAAATAAAAAAATATTTTTGCAAATAAGATTATTTAAATTTTATCTATAAGAGTTTATTTATAAATGTTGAACTAAATATTAGTATTTGTTAATATTCTATTTAGACTCCTATTTTATGCTATAATAAAAAAAAATAAGCTTTAAATTCATTCATTTCAATATACGGGTTATAAATTATGCTTAAAAAAAACTTAGCATAGATTTTTAACCTATAAATGTCCAGTATCAGATTTAGTCTGAAATTAGTACTGAAATTTTTGTACATAATTATAAAACTTATATAAATTCATCACCTGCGACTGAGGGAAACTTGGAAACCCCAGCCAGGATGGACGCTAAAGCTTTTGTCAATGAACCGAAAGTGCAATGGTCCAAAGTCAGGGGAACCATGCTCAACGATTTACCCCTGGGTGGGAAACGTGGTTTTTGTTGTAAATGGTCACCCATCTAACTACTAATCACGCTCGGCGCTTCTTGACTTCAGTGATCTGACGAGACCCGGTCAAACGCACTGCACCACAATTCCCACTGAAATTTCTGATTATTATTACACACGTACAGACATTAGCGTTTATATTATGAATGCAGTATTATCGATTTACATTGCAACGTTACCTTGAACTATGAACTTTCTCCATTCTCTCTCTAGGACGAGTTGAAGTGTAGGGAATTTCCCATGAATTCACCAGGTCAACCGAGTCACCGAAATAATGAATGGAAATTTACTTACACAAACTTTGAAATAGTAAATTTATACTTAATGAACAAAAATTTATTTATAATAAATTTATAGTAAACATGAGTTTTAAATAAATATGTTTACAATATATTACAATTACTGTTATAATAGTGCAAAAAAAATGTAAATGAATTGTAAATAAATCAAAAATACAACCAAAAGAATTATAATTGTTTTATAAAAAAATAATTGTTTTATTATAAATTATTACTGTTTTCAAATTTCATAATAATATCTTAAGTACATAATATTTAATTATAAATTTTGAAAACAACTCCTAGATATAGACAACCTGCAGAACAGTAAAGTCAAATAAGTTGCATAACTTTCAAATTAGCAGGCGCAATCTACAAAATGGCCGCTACATAATAAGGAATTGTGATTTCATGAAATTATTTATAAATATTATTGTTTGGAAAAATCATTAAATTAAAGTAACTTAATTTTTGATACACATCAAGCTATAAATTCAACTAATAAAATAATTATTTACCATATTTTAATCACGTATTGTATACAGTATAGAATAAAAAAAAGATATTAGCAAAAAACAGCTTTATAAAGTAGCATAATGTATAAAAATACAATAGAAAATAATTTTAATATTGAAAATGATAAAATATCAACTTAAATTGGTATATATATTATTTTTATTACACAAATTAAATATACAATCTCAAAATTTTAGTATCATGGTTATTATAATAGAATCTTTGTTAATCGCGCACATACCCGAGATGACCAACACGAACACCATTAAATTTAAATATCAATTAAATGGAAAATAAAATATAGAAAAAAAATCTTGTATTCTTCAAAATGATTTTTTAACTGTGAAACAGAATGGGTGCGATTCATAAAGCAGTTAGCCAGATTTCTAACCACATTTAGCTTAACCACGTTTAACTAGGGTGGTTTAACACGTAAAACAGGTATAGTTAAACGTAGTTAAGCTAAACGTGGTTAAAAAACTGGCTAACTTTTTCGTGAATCGCACACATTTATAAATATGATATTTCATCACCCAAATAATATAAAGAAAAACGTTTAAAGAAGAAATTGAGTTCAGTAAGAATGCAGCAGCTTTAAGAAACCTTCTCAAATCCACCGATATCGATTCAGTAAGTGCAAAAAAAAAAAAAAAGACTCCATTTAGCTCGCAGACGAGTCAGATGTGACTATACTCCAAAAAAACTAAATCAATAATTGTTAATTTGAAATAATGGAGTATTGTCCTCAATTTTTTTTACTGCAGAAATGGATAGAGGGTGCAAATATATGCTACCCTGATTTTTTAGAGCCCGGAAACTATTTTTAAAAAATTATTGAAAGTCCTTTTTGTGACTTCACGTGGCGTTAAGTCCTATCTTTTTCTTAAGAAGCGGCGTCTCGTGACGTCACAAAAATAACTTTCAATAATTTTTTAAAAATACTTCCCGCGATCTAAAAAATCTGAAAAAAATCAGGGTAGCATAACTTTGCACCCTCTATCCCTTTCTGCAATAAAAAAAATTGAGGTCAATACTCTATTGTAAGTAATCAAAAAACGGAGTGAAATTTCGTTCACTTTTTATTTGATCACTTTGGTCCATTGATAGAAAGTTGAGGTGTCCGTCCTGACTGAGGTTTTCCACGGTTCCCTCAGTCTCACCTCAGTGAATGCTGGGACGCATAACAGTCCGTGGCCACCATCCTTTCCCTACCCATTACCCCGCCGCGAGAACATGGTTGAATTATAATTTTCATTACTTTTCCTATATATAAATATCACAGTTGCCAAATGAGAGATGTTTTCGAAGGATAATAAAATTATTATAATCAATGAATATAATATTATATATGAATATTAAACAGTCAATGTAGCAAATAATTGTACTTTACCGATATTATTTTTTCTATATTTAGACTTGTAACAGGAAGCGGAAATACCATAAAACTAAAATTCAATCAATGAAGTTATAATTTTATATCCATTTTACACAAGGGAAAAAAATCTGTGATACATGCATGTCATAACTTAATTATTTTTATATTCAATATTTTCCTTCTTGTTTTTTTGGTATAAAAATATAACAAAATTAGTTTTTGTACTCTCGTTCATTTTTTTCCATGTACCATATAACATCCCCAGTTAAAAGAACACTAATTCAATTTTATACTTCCTTTTTGCAGTACACCCCTCTGATATTTCTGCTTTGGCCTAACATTATATTGATCGGTAACTTTCATTCACAAACCAGATTGCGTGGGTGTCACCCTCAGAGCGCATGCCCCCCAATCTTGTCTGACTTAACCTAGGTATTGTGCTGTACGTGTGACCTTTGCATCATGTGCGAACATGCAACCTTGACATGCCAAGTGCATGCAATATAATTATGTTTATTTTATTATATGTACTTAGAACTAATATAGAACATAAATAACAGAGATTAAAATCATAGAAAATAGGAATAATAGTAAATACAGAATATAACAGATGATTTAATTACAATTTTAGATAATCCATTATTTAAGTAATACAAATAATAAATTGTTCTTCTAAACTTGAAAAAAAAAAAAAACATTACTAAATCGTATAGGAGATATATTTATTATATCTCCATTTGTATTATACTCATATTTGCACTTATTGTCTTGGTTCTATATATTAAAGATTCAAATCATAATATAATTATGTTGATACGCATATAAAATAAATATAATAAAGGTATTATCATCAAAATTATAGTGGCTTGGCTGCTATATTATATTGCTTACATTTTTCAGTGCTAATTTTACAAATTTTACACCAAATTATAAAATGAAAATAATTTACTATATGATGATCAAATAAAAATCAATGACTATATACTAGCTGCCAGTGTATAGTCATTGAATAAAAATAATACTGCCATGTATATTAAAAATCTCTAGTTTTTGTGCATGTTTTTAGTTTTTTGTATGATAATTTGATCATAGTTATCATACTTTTCTTCCTTTTTACGTCCTATATTATTTTATTATCTCAGATTTCTCAGAAACGACAGAAACTATATAATAATTTATCCTCTTTTTATATTTAATTCAATTTATTTAATTTTTGTAGAGATATAATTACACATTTAATTGAAAATATGGTAAACATTTTCCTATTTACCATCTCAAACACTTTACAGTTCTCTAGGGGTATTGTGAGAACGTTTACGATTTTTATATTCGTCATTTGCACTGCACTCCCTACCCCACTAGATATATAGTGTGTATTACTCTAAGCAGGGTTCACGAACAGACCTAGAATAACACCAAGATTTAAATAATTTAATTAAGAAAACTCTTGAATGATTGGGAAAAAAGTTTCCCAATCTTTCCAAAAAGTTATCATCTGTAATTTTTGCAATCAGAGAACTGAGACATGAATGTGAAATAGAGTGCTTAAAAACATTATATTTTTCAAATTTTTATTCATTCTTAAAATATGGTGTTATATGTTGGGGGCATTCTCCTGAACTCAATAGACTTTTTTTACTACAAAAGAAAGTAATGTTTCATGTTCTTTATTAAAAAAAGGTCTTCTTGTGTAAAATTATTTAAAGAGCAAGGGTTTTTAACACTACCTTGTATTCTTATTATGGAAAGTGTGATGTATGTAAAAAAAAAAAATCAGATTTCAAACAACATGAAGTTCACCATAATCACAATACTAGGAATACAAAGAATGTAATTACACCTATTTATTGTAGGCTAAATATGTACAAGAAGGGACCCTTTATGAGTTGCCTAACTCTATATAATAAGCTGCCGTGTGATATTAAGTGTATTGATAATTTAAAATTATTTAAAGTCAGTGTTAAAAAGTGGCTAGTTGATATGTGTTTCTATAGTGTAAAATACTACATGGACTATGAATGAATGCCTTCAAGTAATGTCAAAACATAATTATTATTGTTTATTTAGTTTTAGTATTGACTTGTCCTATAAACCTTAACATTTATCATGTACATGACAATATGATTGTAGGAAGAATGGAATGAATAAAAGATTTTGAATTTTGAATTTTGGAAAGAAAGGAGTCATTTCCATTCTGCGTCTACCTGATATTATAGTCTGCGATTTTTGTTACATTGCAATTGATTCAAAATGAGTTGCCAGTCAGTACTAGTTTTATTTATCGCTACAAGAGGCGCTAGTGTACGAAGATTTATTTTTCTGTACTGTATGCTAGCGCCGTAGTGGTAAAATTTCAAACTACTTACTATTTTATTGAGAGAGCGTTTTTTGAAAGTCATCGAGTCCATTGCTGACGATGGTTGTTGTTTATAATTATATTATTTTAATTATTTTCTTGTTTTCACTTTTCTGTTAATGTTATAATAGTCTTATACCGGATAGTGAATTCAGATTATATTAATACAAACATTTATATTATTAATAATTTAAACCTTTATGATGTAAAATATAAACTGCATGATATACACTACTTTGTGTTTATATATTATAATAAGATATACATTATACAAAACAATCTAGATAGAATATTTTGATTTCCTTTTATATAATTTACGCTTTTTAAATTATAAAATTTATTATAATTATATTAAATACAAAAGTTCAATTAGAATGGACAACATACATGAAAAAATTTTATTGCAGAAATAGATGGTACCAAATTATGATACTCTGAATTTTTTTCAGATTTTTTTGAGACCCGGAACTATTTTTAAATAATTATTGAAAGTCCTGTGATTTCAGTTGGCACTCCTGAATCCTTAATAAAAAGGATAGAGACTGGACGCCTATTGACGCCTCCAGGGGGCGTGGCCACACTTTCAATAATTATTTAAATAAAATAGTTCTGGGTCTCAAAAAAATCAGAAAGAATTCAGAGTAGCATAATTTGGTACCCTCTATTCATTTCTGCAATAAAAAATTTTCATATATGTTGTCCATTATAATCATTTGCCTGCATGGCTAAAATGTTTTTTCTTTATGGAACACCTGCAGGTTATATATTTATACATAAATTATATTATTTATAATTATTTAGTTAAATTTATTAAACAAATTTAAAAAAGTCCTATCTATAGTCACCGCCTGGCTTATCTATTAATAACTTATTGCGTCATTTGAAATTGATATACATTTTGTGTCGTAGACTTTTCTCACCGTTTCTCTCAAGCTTTTTTGAAGTTTTGTTATTGTGCTGCGTGTATTACGTTACTATATAGTAGTGTGTTACATTGTTTGCGTGTACTGTACGTTTTTGCATCAGTAAAGGTATTTACTGATATTTTAGCTACTGATAGGGGGTGTAGAGGAGAACATTTTAAATTTTTTTCAGAATTTTTGTGTGAGAGAATTTTTTTTAACATTGGTGGCGTTACCTTACCCTTAATTTATTTTAAGACTATTTAGTTTAAGTCTCGAATTTTCAAGCCTTATTTAACTTTTTTTGACCTCAAATAATGACCTAAATATGTCCATATGAATTATTAGAATCATTGTGATTTGATAAAAAAAAATATATTAAATTATATTGAAGCACGTTTTTTTCCTTATCTTATATCTTATCTCTTATAATGAAATTGAAAACTGATCATAAATTTATTATATAATAATATATTATATTTAATCGAGTTAATACTATAATAACATTTAATTATAATTTTATTAATCAAGTTTAGTATTAATTTATTTTAAAATATTTAAAAAAATTGGGGATAAAAAAAATGTACGAAATGGTACTGTATATAAAATGAAACTGTTAATTTTTTCAGAAGAAAGTTCTGGAATACTGTTATCATGGGAAACACAGAATATGGTAAGAATTTAATTATAAAAAAAATATAAAAATTTATGTAACTGCATGTGAATAAAATAATATATGAATTATCACATTTCACTGTTATTATTAATAATTAAAGTAAAACATTTATTTTTAACAAAATTCACATGAATTGACAAACCTAAATAAATATTTATTGTTTGCAATGTAATACAACTTTTGTTCCTTCATTATTTCATTTTTTAACTTTTTTAACATCTTATGTGCAGGTATTCCTGATATTCCAAGACGTTCTAATAAACGTAATAATGATTATTCAGTAAGTAAATGGGTTTATTATTTATTTATTTATTTATTTATTTATTTATTTATTTATTTATTTATTTATTTATTTATTTATTTATTTATTTATTTATTTATTTATTTATTTATTTATTTATTTATTTATTTATTTATTTATTTATTTTATAGGATGATTTTGACTACAACATGCTTGAAAGTGAATTGACTGATTTTGCTAATGAAATAAATAATCTGTGTAATGCACTAAGCAAAAAGTACCATGGGAAAGCATCTGCAGTAAGTCAAGAAGATGCAGTAATATTCCAAGTAGAATTCGAGCAATTAATGAAGCGATTCATCTTTGGAGGAGGGGAGGTGTCTTTTGATCGACGAGCTCACACGTTGAAATTGATGTCTGGCAGCAAAATTTTAGCAACGTTGTTAGAACCTGGCATTTTAAATGCAAGCAGATCTTTATTTGAAGGCACAGGAACTATTGCAGGTAATTTTAATTAAAATTTTTATATTTAATTATGTGACCCTGGATTTTAACAATTGTAAGATTTCCATCGGAAATAGCCGGAAGTTAAAAAAATTTAGCTAAAAACTATGAACTAAAGTCGTCTACTCGCAATGTTTGTAAGAAACCATTGTTTACAAAGTCTGTCGCATGAAGCCTTTTTCATTGTTAAACATGGGACGACGTAGTGCCTGCATGGTTTTGCCCCCAGAGCAGAGAACGTAATGGCATTGTTGGCGCTAGGTAACCGTTTCAACTTCATAAGTTAACATGTAAATCAACAACCGTCCCATGTTTTTCCCTTCACGCGACAGACATTACACAACAATACTTTGTTTACTAACAACGAGCAGAAGAATTTGGTATGAACACAATCTGCAAAGTTTTAGATTGTTCATGATCATAGTTTAGTCAAAATCCTTCTATTTCCGGCTACTTCCGGTGGTAACCTTACATTTATTGAACTGTATATAGATAATAAATTTACTAAATTAATTTAAAAAAATTTATTTCATTATTATATGCACATTATACAAATAAGCATTATTTTTCATTTTTTTAAAGATTTATTGAACAATCAAATTATTAAAATTTCATTTTATGACGTCACAAGACGGCACTCTCCCTAAAAAATCTGAAAAAAATCAGAGTGGCAAAATCTTAATTTGCACCCTTTATTATTGATAAAAAATGATAATGATTTGATAAAAAATGATAATGATTGTTCGTTATATAAAATTTTTAATAATATGTAAACTATTTCAGACCACATAAAAATTTCAAGCGCTGATCTTAAAGATAAAGGACCAATCGTTTATATTCTCCAATGCAAGAACTGTTTTGAATTCTCGTACACCCAAGGTACTTATATTGGCCAATCAATGAGAGGATGTGCTCGCTTCAAAGAACATGAACGTAGTATTGCTTCAGGAGAAGATAAGTCTATTGTGGAGCATTTGAGATCGGAGCATCAGTTAGATGCAAATGCAATTAGAGCTACTATTGATGAGGGAGGACCTGGTTTTTCTAGATTTTATATCTATCGAATTGTTATTCGTATACCAGATAATTTTCCTGGGGATGTTAAGAAAATTCTTAGAACATTTGAAGTGTTTTATCAATGGTTTTTGAAGGATATTTCAAACAAACGTTAATTTTTATGTCAATTTGCATGATGGGAGCGATTCACGATCGAAGCAGTTAGCCAGAGGTTTCTAACCACGTTTAACTAGGTGGTTTAACACGTAAAACAGGTATAGTTAAACGTGGTTAGAAACCTGGCTAAATGCTTCGTGAATCGCGCCCTATATTTTTAAAATTTAAAGTAGCATATTTTTGTTTGTTAAGTTAACCTGTTATGCTCAAGGAGCATAGACCTGATTGATTTCCTCAAAGTATATGGTACAGCTAGCCCTCAAGTGTAGGTCTCATTTATTAACCTTGAACCCATAACATTATACACTTGTTTATTTGATATTTCTTTTTAATCATGTTATATAATTAAACCATGAAAAATTCAAAGTCTTCTACTTGCAATGGTTGTAACAAACCATTGTTTATAATGTCTGTCGCATGAAGCTTTTTTCATTGTTAAACATGGGACGACGTGGTGCCTAATTTTGCCACCAGAGCAGAGAACGTAATGGCATTGTTGGCGCTAGGTAACCGTTTCAACTTCATAATTAACGGTCATTTTCCATAAGTTAACATGTAAATCAACAACCGTCCCATGTTTTTCTTTTCATGCATGCGACAGACATTACACAACAATACTTTGTTTACTAACAACGAGCAGATCGAAGAGTTAGGAAAAATCACAACTCATTTGGACATGTAATTAAATTAATTTTGTGTTGTAAAGTTTTTGGAAACAATATGTGAAATTATAATGGTTTTAATTTGTTTATTATAATTTGTCAATCTACATGCATGCATTAGTTTTTTTATAATTAATTGTTATTAAATAAATGTATGTAATAGTGCGTTAGTATCTGATTTTAACTTTTAAAATATTCAAAAGTGGATGCTTTCGGTTTCAAGATCAAAGATTAACTTAATAAACTGAAAATGAAGGTGCAAAATTGTACAGTAATGGAGTATTGTCCTCAATTTTTTTTATCGCAGAAATGGATAGAGGGTGCAAAGTTATGCTACCCTGATTTTTTTCAGATTTTTTTGAGACCTGGAACTATTTTTAAAAAATTATTGAAAGTCCTTTTTGTGACGTCACGCGGCGGCAAGTCCTATATTTTTCTTAAGGAGCGGCGTCTCGTGACGTCACGAAGAGGACTTTGAATAATTTTTTAAAAATAGTTCCCGGGCTCTAAAAAATCTGAAAAAAATCAAGGTAGCATAACTTTGCACCCTCTATTCATTTCTGCAATAAAAAAAAATTGAGGACAATACTCTATTATTCACTGGAAAATATTTTATACATTACTTATCATCAACATATTCTTATATTGGACCTGAAATTTATAAATAATAAACATAAAAGTATGAAAAAATTACACAATATATTGGTGGCTGGAATTTAAGAACTAATAATTATTAGGTTATGTAATTGAGTTAATTAATTAAGATAGAAGATTTGTTCTTAATGCAGTGAAATGAGAATAAAGAAGGATATTTTTATCTTACTTTTCTTGTACTGTATATAATATATACATTTCATCTGATGAATTGATTTTGCTTTAAAGAACAGATCTAATGGGTAAACTAACACGAATCAGCTGTTTCTTTAGTCCCATTTGATTAACATGTTAACTTTTAGCAAATTCACAAGAATTCTAAAAAAATAATTAAGACAGATTTTATTACTTAAAAGCCATATATAAGAAGGAATTTCATGACAAATATTCGAGCCGATTTTTTTACTATTTTTTTTTTTTATTTTTAGCATAGGGCTCTCTCATGGAGAGCCAAACTAAAAAAAAAAAAAAAAAAAAAAAAAAAAAAAAAAAAAAAACAGCTTGATTGAATAATTATCTTGAAATTATTTCTATGGTTTTTAGGTACTAAAATCTGCCTAATTTTTTTTCAGAATTTTTGGGAATTTGCTAAGGTTTATATGTTAATAAAATTGGGTCTAAAAAAAACAGCTGATTTGTGTTATCTATTTCTTAAAAATACAAAAAAAAAGTACGATATGAAACTATTTTATTTATAAACATGTTTTTTAAAAAAAATTACAGAATTAAAAATTAATTTTATTATTACCCTTCAAGTACTAGATATGCTAAAATTAAAACTGCCTACTCTAGTGTACAATTACACCATGAGTACATGTGTTTCAATTGAACATGAGACTTGCATGATATTCTCATAAAGTTCATTTGACCTTTGACCTTCGTCAACACGTAATTGACCTTCTGTGACCTCCATTGTAATTTTTTCATTTAACAGTGCATGCAAATACAGAAGCAAGATAAAAAATATAATATCATATGTATACTGCTATATCATTTTTATAATATTAGCAAAAAATATTATCAAAATAAATTTAATTTTAACATATAAATAGTAATAATTTTGGTTTAGTACATGCATTTATACCATCTATAATATACATTGTACTGCTGCAATTTCTGTACAATATATGATGGGCCAGGAGAATATAATATACTGTATAATAAAATATAACATATAGGATTAATAAATATGATTAATAAGGTATGATAATAAAGCCTAAACTGTATAGAATTTCTGCATTTAATCGACCTTATTGTCCAAGTGCATAAGGTTGATAATCGAGTGCTGTAAAATAAAGTACTGAAATATTTTTGTGATACGAATATATAAAGGCTAGAAAATCTGCAATTTTAGAAAAGAATAAATTTAAAAATAATTATTATGCTTTTATTTTATTATATATTGCAACTATGTAAAATGTAGATTTTAAAATCATTCATTACACAATTCAATACAAAATCGACACTTTTTTAAATTAAACATGTTCATAAGGCTTATAATTACATCAAAATCTCGTGTTTTATACGACTTATGAGACGACAAAACATTAGAAATTACCTTAAGTCTATGTTCACACATTTTTTCCCTTAAATTTCTCCGTATATCTCACTTTAAATATTGTAGAACTTAAAGAACATACCAGGAACTATTTTAATTATATATTCTGTCATAAAACTGCAGTCGTAAAATATATTTTGTCTGCACACAAAAAAAATGCAGACGTAAATATTTAACGAATGTGCCCTAAATTTGTAGGAAGAAAATAGAACGCACGTAAAAATTAATTAGTAAATTATATGGAGTGTGAATTAGGTCTAGATTATTTGTGTGTTACAAGAAATGTATGTCACTGCTACAATAAACTTGAATATTGTTCTTTATTCATCATTAAAGTTATTGTCCAGGAAAAGCTTGTAACACCAGCTAGTGCAAATAATACATACATCCCACGTCAAAAATAATGGACTATCTATACCTAATAATGATCATGTGAAACAATTAGCTTCAGGCGAGAGGGAGGGGGGGGTCTTATTCATAAGGACAATGTTAAAAAAAAATTGGAGTGGAGAAAATGCCTATATTGTCCATGTTAAATCCAAAATTTCGGGGGGAGGTGGGCTGGGTGGATCAGCGCCTGATCAGCTGTTTTCTATATTATTGCAAATGCAACAATGAACTTTATTTTGCACTTATTTGCAGCTCATAATTGCTTTCACCTGAAATAGCAGATAGCTCATTATTGTACACGATCAAATAGGGACAAAATATGTTTCAAACTGAGCATTGAAATGGGATATAATTTATCTCTTTTAAATTTTTAATTTTAGGAATAATTATAACTCAATTCTTAAAGTTTGAAAAATAGAAAATAATCAATTATTATAATTCGAAACAATATTTAATTAATATTTTTTACAGTTGGGAAAAAATAATAAAGAATTTTAATTTTAATACTCACGATCAGATAAAATAGTCTTTATGTACTCTGTGTAATAAAACAAAAATCTTTAGCTACTATTACTAAACTCCCAATTATGATATAAGATATATTTTTATTAGTGTACTATAATTTAGTACAAGTTAACATTATGAAACAAAATATTTTGATACAATTTTTCCTTGTAATAAATTTTATTTCAACCTGCATGTGAAGACTTAATTATTTTTTCTTCCCTTGTTTCAATTAATTTAGATAATGCTCTAAATGGATTGTTAGGAAAAATCATGCAGGAAAGTAAAGAAAAATTGCAACATGTAATGATTACTTTACATCTGGAAGTTTCCTGCAAAAAGTCGTTGCAAAAACAAATTTAATGTAGCATATGCTACTGTATAAAGACCGCACCCTATTATTTTTACTCAGTCAAGAGAAAAGTTAAACATAAAAAAGTTAAAGTGCAACTGCGTAGCTTTTCCACTCATTAACTATAACCTAAGCAATTAAATTTTATTTTGTAAAAATACTAAACTTATACCGTACGTGAATAGATTCTATTATGAGAAAGCTTTAAGGTAGTTGTGTAGGCCTGTGTAGGTGGCAACACTGACGTATCTTCACTATGTTAATTTTTTAATCTAATGATCTGGGGTAATTTTGAACCTAGAGCTTATATAGCTGATTGCAGAAATTTCAAGATTATGAGTTTTTCTAGATGACATTAAGTTTTTATGTCTTTAAGTAAATAAAACAATATTTTAAAATTTTTAAAAGATTCTTGTTCTTTTTTGAATAATGGTAAAAAATAATTTTATTTAATTAAAGGCATAGAAACTTAATATATATATATATATATATATATATATATATATATATATACATCATTTTGGTCCATTGATAAAAAGTAGAGGTGTTCGTCCTAACTGAGGTTTTCACGGTTCCCTCAGTCAAATCTCGGCGATGTATTTTTTCACTTCTTCATTTATTGAAAAAAAATACATCGCCGAGATTTGACTGAGGGAACCGTGGAAAACCTCAGTTAGGATGGACACCTCTACTTTTTATCAATGGACCAAAATGATGTACAAAGCATGGAGAACCACACACAAGTGCACTGAGTTGAAAGCGAGATGAAATTACTGTTATATTATAAATCATGGTAATTATAGAATCAGTCAAAACGTACTAAACAATATAATGAAAAATACAATAACTGTTTAAATATTCCACATATTATGTTTGATTAAAGACAGACAAAAGAAAGTTAAAAATCGATTCTGATGCAGGTAGCATGTTTCAAGACTTGTTTTTTTAATGTCAATGTGCTACATTTTCATGCTCTACTAATCTTATTCGGAAGAAAGTAAAAACTAATACATGATCTGTTTCAATCTTAGCATCAAGCCGTAATAGTCTAGTGGTTAGGACATTGCGTTGTGGCCGCAAGAACCCAGGTTCGAATCCTGGTTACGGCAAAATAATATTTTTAAATTTTATTACACATTTATTTTATCATAAAAATAATTTAAAAATATTAGATTATTATTTATTTTTTAAATTATTTATGAAAAATATTTCATAATTTTATTACAATGATATATAATTTTAATTATATATAATTATGTTTTTAATGTATAATAACTGCAAATATATATATATTATCATACAATTAAAAATATCAAATAATTCAAGTAATTAATAAAGTGCTTCTTTCGTGGATATAATGTGAAAACCATACATAGTAAAATATGCAATTATTGTGTAAGGAATATCTATTTAATTAAAGCAATACAAATACAATGCAGATTCCCTCTATATTTTAATCTTAATTTTTGCATTAGCATAAATCCAAGTATCTAAAATCACTCTAAACAGTCAATAATAAATAATGTATGAGAAATTGAAATTAAGAACGTAATTAATTAAATAAAATACAGAGGTAGTAAAAAAGGGTAAAATAATTACTATTGTGACCCAATTAAAGCTAATTGATTTCAATAAAATTATATTTTTACAAATTTATTATTGATTGTGACACACAACTTTAGATTAGTGTCTTTAATAATTTGCTAAAATCCCCACTATTTTACATTTATTTTCTGTAACCTGGGTGAAATAAATTTAAAATAAATAAAATTTGTTATTCCACCAAATGTAAAACTATTCTTTAAAGATGAGATGCCAGTTGATTGAGATCTCGGAATCACCCCCCTTTTGAATGCAGGAAACCTAGAACTCTCCATCAATAGGTGGCATTCAAATTTTGAAGCGAATCTGTCTTATCAGATTTGTGAAAACTGAGGTAGAAGTTTAACATTGACCTTATGGACGAAAACCGGAAATGGAGCTGTTGTAAGAAACTGTCAGACTGAATTTTCTCAAACCATAAGCGATAAAGTTTTAGAACATTCTCGATATTTTAATATTTTTTTCTCTCGATTCCGTCTGACAGAAATTTCCTTTGACTCGCGTAGTAAAATTAACTGTCAATTCTTTCTGCATTCAAAATTTTTCACGCCACAAATCACGTGACACTACAAATAATTGCTAAGACGTGACCTTAATTTGAGATAACGTGGGTCGGAGATGATGCTAAAAATAAACATTTTCTAGAAATCTTTGTATCATCTCATGCAAGAATGTCAATCATAATAAAGGGCTAAATATAGAACTGAATTTTATAGAACGCAGTAGCTTACTAAATTATTTAATTTTTATAATAAAAAAATGTTGTTTTATTTTTTAAATAAAATAAAAAAATTTTTCAATTTTTTTCAAAATATGGTTATAAAAAAAATAATGGATAATAATAATGATTTATAAAATTTAGGAAGTGAATAATTTTAATATAAAATTAAATTTTATTTATATAAATAATTACTTCAATATGAAAATGTAAGGGTTATTGTAGCCAATTTAATAATCACCCAATTTAATAATCAGCCAATCTAATAATCAATTCCCATAATTGTCTCTGTATTAAAATTTTAACATTTTAATACATTATTTTATAAACTTAGTTCAAAAGTAAACAAATAAAGGTGTCTCTTTACTACTGAAGTCCTACGTCTTATGTTTTGTAAACAATGGAAAGTTAAGACGCCAAGAGACCATCTCCAATTACCATACATTAACCTGTTTAGTCGTCCATCTCAGGTTACATAAAACAGGTAAGACAACCATTCTATGAAGATATCTGTCTTTCAAGAGACAGTTCACATGACGGTGTTAAATTCAAATTCGTTGAAGACAGATAATATTATTCTTAAGCCGGTATTACACGATACAATTTTTCTAATTATTGCATGTAATTTTTTATTATAAGAAAACTCCAGAAGGGGCATTCACAAAGCCTTAAGGCCACAATTAAGGCTCAATAAAATAGAACCAGAAATTTTGGGTCTAAAACACGTCTAAAATCAAGCTTTAAATTATCAAGCCTTAAATGTAGCCTTAAGACTTTGTGAATGCCCCTTCAGTTGTTTCTATTTTCTATGGAGTTGAAATTTTTGTTAAAGAAAAATTGTAAGTAAAATTTTATTGTGTAATATATAGGCTTGTATCGAGTATATTTTCAAATATAAACTACAAATAAAACTCGACTACGTTCTGAAAGATACAAATTTGACTATATAAAATGTATAATAGTATAACATAAATCATTGAACCTAGCTGATAAGATTGTCATTATAGAAAAGAATAGAAAATTGCGACGAAGTTTAGGCAAGTTCATTCTTACACCTAACTGCCGTAGTATGAATTAATTAGTTTATTATACGACAGTTAAACAATAACACATTGAATTTTTTTACTAAGGATACAATGTCGTATGACGTCACATCATAACACTTCTGTATGCAAAAAGCAGACTCAAACTTATGGACAAAGGACCTATGTGCTCATGTATTCAAATGTATAATAAACTTCCTGTTTCAGGTGGTCCACATACATACAGAGTTTAAAAATGCTGAAAATCTTTTCTTAATAATTAATGTTTTTATAGTGTAGATGAGTATTTAAATGCTAAATTTTGACTGAAACTTTTTGAAACTCCCCAGAGTGATTTGGTGTTGAAATTTTGAACTTTATGTTGCAAATGTATCTCTGAAATAAGAAGAGCAGAAACTTCCGAAGAGAATATCACGTAAATTTAACATTAATTTCTCGGAAGTACGACACCTGCACTTTCTATCGACCTTGGCACACCTGTCAGGTAAATGATATCACAGATGATTCACGCGTGACGTCATCATGGTCGTGACAAAATGTGGCACACGTCGCTTTTGATGATGCTACCGCCAATATCAAGATAGTCCCCAGTTGAAATAAATTTCAACTTTTCTTCAATATTAAACTCTCCTCTCGTCTTTTCTCCTCTTATTTTGTACCATTTTAGAGGAAAAAAGAAGTGAAAACATGAGATTACGTATTTTTTCCTCTTCTTCAACGTAAAATGTTAGAAATATTGTCATCCTCACTTTGAGCGAAGTGGAAATAAGATGTGTTTTAGAGGTAAAAAGATTAGGTTTAGACATGTAAAGGATGAGTTGAAGACGTAATTTTTCAACTATAAGGGGTGGCTTCAAATATTTAGCTCTCTTGTCTCAGAGCAAATAAATATATTCACGTGATAAACGAGGATCCATCTTTTTCTCTACAATAACCATGCACGTTGAAATGAATGGCGCTAATCACGGTCACTGAGAAACCTAAATAACTCCTTCGTGAATTTCACCCAATGGACAACATACATGAAAAAATTTTATTGCAGAAATGAATAGATGGTACGAAATTATGCTACTCTGGATTTTTTCAGATTTTTTTGAGACCCACAACTATTTTTAAATAATTATTGAAAGTTCGGAAATGCACCGGATATGCCGGAAATGATGCAAATGTTAATTATTAACTAAAAGAACTCTCGGCGACTGCATTTTTTGTCATTTCAGGCCAGGATCACTTTAAGTTAAGTTGGCACCCCTGAATCTTTAATAAAATTAAAGGATATGACCGAGACGCCTATTGACGCCTCCAGGGGGCGTGGCCGCACTTTCAATAATTATTTAAAAATAGTTGTGGGTCTCAAAAACAATCGGAAAAAATTCAGAGTAGCATAATTTGGTACCCTCTATTCATTTCTGCAATTAAAAATTCATGCAGGTTGTCCATTTCATTGTATCCAAAAAACTGAACTCCCTTATGCAATTTATTTGTTTTATTTAGTAACAGTAAATAAGTTTTATATAGAACCAAAGCACTAAATATGGTAAAATAATACTTTAAAAATTAAATCAAAGACTACATAGATTATAGTTACTAAATTCAAGTAATCAAAAAATAAGATTTAAAATTAATGATAAAAATTTGTTGTATAATTGTAAATTTCAATTGTTTTATAAATAATAATAATATATTACCAATATAATCAAATTATATTAAAACTGCATGCCGAAATATTTACACTGTTACATGTTAAAATTTATCAAAAAAACAATTAAAAAATAATCATGACTGTTTACTAAATTATTATTGATGTAATCTCATTCAGTTGGGACAACGTTCAAATTCAAATTCAAATTCTTATTTATTCGGCAACATTTACAGAACCAATGACCAAATACAATAAAGTAATATATGTTAATATGCTATAGCTACAATATGAAAAATTAATTTTAATTTTTTTCATTCCAACTCGATAATCTAGATACGTAGTAAATAAATATGATTAAAATGAATTTAACATTTTACTTTTAGCATTGCATTTCAAAATAACTCCCTTCTTAATAGTAAAAAAATACAATGAAATTTAAAAGCCACTAAAGACGATAATAATTGTTTACGCATCTAAATAGCGGTGATGGAAGTGGTTTTAATTTTGGTGTAGAGTCGGTACCACAGTTTCCATCTTTTGTCCTTCAAATGAAATTCAAAACAAAATCAAACAAATTTATAATTATATTTATTAATTGTTTGGATAATTAATTATCAATTATCTTTATTATGCTTACATAATTGTTTGTAATTTTTTACTGTAAGGAAAAATCGGCATGAAAATAATAATATTTCCTCGGATATTTTGGACATTTCTTTCCAACTCTGCAATGCAATGAGAATAATAAATTATTTTGTTGTTATTTATGTTTGCAATTTTTTTTCTGGTAGTGTTTTGCATTTACTTATCAAAATAATAGATTGCCAATTAAAATTTATTCACTTTAAAATAAACATGTTTTGAATAAAAATATATAATATATTAGTAAAAAAATTAAACATCATAAAAATAATATATTATACGATCTGTATAATTTATAAAACAATTAGAACAATCTTTTTATAAAATTAATTCAATAAAAATTATTATTGACTTGTATAATGTTATTATTTCTGATTAGATTCTTTATAAGAAAAAAGCGTGTAATTACATAATTATAAAACAGTATGTAATTAGAGTACTGTAAAACAAAATACTATCACAATTAATTAATTGAACTTTTTATTGTCAAGAAAATAATTACTTTGTTTACGTCTATATACATGCTATTTTTAGACTCTTTTTATACCCTTCAATTAAATTAATGAATTTATAACAATTATAAAAGTAATTGAATCATAATATAATAAAAAGCTTTGCTTGACATTTTATAATATAATTATACTTTATATACATTGTTATATAATATTGCAGGCAGTGTTAATAGTGTCATTTGCTTGCAGCTATATTATATAAAATATTACAAACTATATGTGCATTAGTTTAAGATTCCTTTTAAACAACCGGAAATGCAAATTTTAACCAGAAATTTTGCAAATAAAATGGAAATCTTATAGACATGAAATATTTATGAAATTACAAGAAAATTTGCACTGCTGAAGACTTTTTTCAGAATAAACTTAATTTTTTTAAAACTGTAGCTGTTATTTATTAACTTCATTAATTCTCATCAGTATTATTTTAGGTCAAATAAAATGCAAAAGAAGCACCACAAAAACAATTATCCTTTGCAATTGGTGCAGTTTATTTTTCTATAATCAAAATTTTGAATTTTGAAATTTTGAATTTGAATTTTGAAATGTGATAATAAAAAACATTTGCTCATAGGTGTATAGGACAAGTAAATTTTAACTCTGACAATGAATTTTCTTTTATTTTTTTTAATCAAACCCTATTGGGTACTTCTACTTACTTTTATTAATTACTATTTTGAAACTCCGAACCTTCCGAAACCCTAACTTGAGCGTTTCACGGGCTCTTCCGGAACGGGGGCGGCCACGGCCTTGCAATCCATCCCGGCATTTATCTGTGACAGAGGGAAACGTGGAAACCTCAGCCAGGATAGACGCTACAGCTTTTGTCAATGAACTGGAAGTGCAATGGTCCAAAGCCAGGGGAACCACATAGTGAAAAAGCGCAACGATTTACCCTTGGGTGGGAAACGTGGTTTTTGTTGAAAATGGTCACCCATCCAACTACTAACCACGCTCGGTATTGCTTGACTTCGGTGATCTGCGATGAGACCCGGTCAAGCATTCTGCGCCACACCTCCCATATTGGACTAACTCTGTGCTACGTTAGATTGATATATAAAGTAAAGTGTATACTAAGTATGATTGAACGTCGTGTATCTTGACATTTATTTATAGAATTGTATAACGATATTAATATCAAGTTACGGATGATAAATTGGTGGTTCTTCACCCACTCACATTTTCCGCAAGATTAATTCTAAGAAGTTCTTTATAAAATTTCAAGCTAAAATTGTTTAACATGACAAAATTTTTATATCAAATACAAAGAATTTAATAAAAAAAAATGTAGCAATTTTGTTTTTCCTGTTGATTTATTGAACAAACAGTGTATCAAATTTTCTAAATCAAACTTTTCTTGGAAAGAATATGAACACTGACAAAAAGAAGGAACAAATATTTGAAGACCAATATGATCATTATAGTTATTTATAAAATTTAATGAATGTTACATTATTATTCAAAAGAATAGGTAATGCAATATTTTATAATTAAAATAATTAGAAGCATGTAGAGGCATTTACAGTAAACTTGTTAAACAAATGACCATAAAATATTTTCTGACGTTTATTATAAATCAAATTTTGAGTTTATATGGAAAATGTAAATCCTTTTCATTGGCAACAATGTTTTGTATTATTATAATCATAAATTAATGAATAATTAATTTAAAACCGTTTAAAAATATAAGGCATTTTTTTATGTTTTTTATATTAGTTTTTTCCTTTACATAAAGATATAATTTGCAATAATAGAATTCCCTTAATATTTTTATCAGTTATGCACTGAAAACTAAAGTGAAAAAATTCTTATTATTCTTTATTTTTAATTTATTGGCATACATTGCATTTTTTTTTTCCATATTTTATGCACTTTGTAGAGCATTTTATTAAGAGCCATTAAATATAAATCTGAATATAATCTAAATATTTATCTCACCGTTAATATTTTTTTCCAGGAAGCTCTCCACATATTTTTTGTTTATCAATTTCGTATATTATGTTTAAGCTGCCCTACTTAATCTTTAAATAATATTAAAATAAACACACGGTATATAAAACTCCCAATATTTTGCACTCTTTTAAAACTTTTTATTTACTTTTCGATAATATTAATTGTTGTTATTTAATTAATGTAACGAATTAAAGTAATATATGCTGAATAGATGAATGAAATAAAATTTATAATTGAATTTATGATTAAAATGAATTAATGTGCACTAATTAACTTATTTGTATGTATTTAGTCCCACCCAAATTGCTATTATAAAGATGAACAAACTAGAAGTGTATAAATATTCCAAAATGATATTGTCAAATCATTGCATTGTATAATATCATTTCTGTAGGAATGTAGCAACCTACACTTATTGGAAAAGAAAATTGCAATACGAATATTGATTTTATTGTACAAGCATTAAAAAAAATATATATTTGAGTGAACAAACAATGGTTGTAGCAGAATATGTGGCAATAATTTTACTTCAAACGGGATTTCGCAATTTTAGTATTCCAATAATAATAAAATTATATCCTATACTCTAAAAATAAATCAGTTTCACAAATTTTCAACTTTTTGACCTTTGCAAGAAATTTATATTAATTTGTTGTATACTTTTTAATAGAGAAGCAATTGATTTATAATATTATATTGATATAATTTAATAGAACACAAATGTGTACACTTCGGGATAGCTGGAATGTTACTCCTCTGTAATTTGCTAGTGTTTCAAAGGGCAAAGATATACAGGCTTTCAATTTGCTAGAGGGTCCTTCAGTATTTACATTTAATTACATATTATTTACATTTAATTACATATTATTTACATTACAAGTTCCGGTTGCTAAAGAACACCCACTCGTGCATCCGGGAGGTGATTGATGACATCCTCCATCAATTACCGACCATCCTGACTGAGGTTTCCATGGTTTCTTCAGTTACAACCAGGCGAATGCTGGGATGTATTGCTTAGGCCATGGTCGCCCCGGTTTGAAAGGAACTCACAAAAGTAGGGTCTACGAAGAGCCGGGAGGTTAAATTCAGTCACTTAATTGTGGCCAGTACCCTATACTAGGGTTCAGTAGAAAAAAAAAAAAAAAAAAAAATTACAAATTGTAATTAAATTTCTTTCGTGGTGTTTGTAACGTCTTCAGTCATTGGTGCCCGAGTTGAAATAAATATAATTTTAGCTCTCCTCTCGTCTAATTTCCTCCTATTTCGCACCATTTTAGAGGAAAAAAGACGAGATTACGTATTTTTTCCTCTTATTGAACATAAAATGTTAGAAATATTATCTCCATTTCATCCTCACTTTGAGCGAGGTGAAAAATAAGTTGTGTTTTAGAGGTAAAAAGATTAGGTTTAGACGTGTAAAGGATGAGTTGAAGACGTAATTTTTCAACTAGGGTATACAGTTTATAACAATTAAAGAAGCTCTTTGGACGAACACGAGCCAAAATATATCAAAATGAACACAAAAGTTCACGATTTTACAAACTGGGAATATATAGTAAATTATATTTAATTATAATTCATATCTACAGAATGTAACAAAATTGAGGACATACTATATTAATATATAATGAGCTATCTGAAAATATGTAAAATTATTATTAATATCTAAACATAGAATTAAATATGATGATATCAATATCTTTGAATGTATATATAATAATATATTTAACTATATGATACAATGGAGATAATAGATGAATATTATATATCAAAACACCTACACAAATATTGCTCAGATCAACCGCACGACTAGAATTACTATAACAGTATAACCATATCAAGAGAAAATTTTAATAGACAATTATTTGATCTCGTGAAACACGTGATATAATCACGTTGCCTTTGCATCATATTACATTAAACTTTAATAATGTATGATTTTTAAATGTTAAATGGCTTCATTTAGTTTGCAATTATCATAGTATAGAATAAGTAATACGTATTTTAAGAATTAGCAATGTAGTGTAGTTATATTATTTTTTTCAAAAAAATATTTGATATATTTAAAATTAATTTTACATAGAAATAGCGAGATTTAAGGAACAATATGGTTATGATGACAAAATCAATTTCAGGAAGTAACACAATATTTTTATTATAAATTTATAATTAAGTGGTATTATTTAAATTTTTGTTAAATAAAATAGTGTTGATAATTATTACATTTATAGGATTATATTTATTACAATTTACGTAAATGAATAAAAAAAATGAATTAAAAGTAGAAATACGATTGAATTATTTTTAAATTAACTTTATTAAAATGTGTTGAATTTTATATTAAAAAATTCCATGCCTACAAATATTAAAAGTAAAAATACAACTTTCTAGGAGTTCAGCGTGACAAACAACATGATACAACAGAGTTAAGTACAATATTTAAGAAGCATTGAAAATCATTACTTTCACTGCATAGAAAATATAATTATAAAAATAAAGATAACAGTAGGGAGCTGTAGGTTATATATAAAAAGAGCTTCAAAATAAATAATTGATATAAAATAATTATTTGCGTATTTTCGTTACATTATACCATACACAAATTTGAATAAGGATAAATATAGTGGAATGAATCTATTTCTAACTTTCGATGACGTATATGTTAAATTATTACTGTCTTTTTCTGTATTTATATTTAATAAGGGCGACATTAACGATTTTATATTATCATGTGACGGTAGTTTTTTCAATCAACAAATACGCACACAATGAACAGTCAGGCAAATTGCTATTTTTTGACATTAGGACAAGTCTGTAAAATTACCCTGTTGTGGGTTCAACACAGAGGCATGATGCGTTCTATTGTGTCTGTCTGTTTCTGCAGGCATGACTTTTTTATGTCAAAAGTCTGCATTCGAATCCTATCCGGCGATGTTATATTTATACGGGTCTTTCATCATACGTCATAAAACAATATGACGTCACGATTGTGTAAGCAAAATATTGTCAGCGGCATAGCAGATACGTGCTAAAGTCTCTAAATTTATTTCTCCTGGCTATTCGCATCATTTTTCTTAAAATTTTCTTTTACAAATGGTGACAAGAAGAATCAATGCTATTGAAGAAAAATATTTGGTGACAAAAACAATTATTAAAAAAGTAACGTTGTGAGTTATGTTAATTCGCACAGCATAGATTTTAGAGTTTTCTGCTAACATCCCGAAGATGACATGTTTTTTATTTTTAGGAAATTATGTATTAATTATAAGTAAAAGGGTATATTTTACCACTCCTATGTGCATTGGTGCTTCATATAGTGCTTTGTAAAATATCCTATTTCACCATTTTATTATTATTTTACTTTCGCTATATTTTTGTTTATTTAATTGTATATATATTTGGTGAAATAAAATATCTTCGGGTGGCTTCGGGCATCTCCGTTCTACCCAAAATGTAAACATGATACTCCCGTATAATAGCCGCGGATATAATATATTTATTTGAATGTAGTGTACACTTTAGGATATCATCAACGTCACGCCTATACTCAGTTTGTCGGTTATCATATAGTCTATGATATCCTAGTGAATTTTATTGCCTTATCTCTGTCCCATATTTGCATAATTATATTGTGCCTTGGAACCTGAGTGAACCAGAGAGAGGTAAATTTACATGTTCTGTTTTAGTTTAATTTTTTACACCATTTCTAAGGATCGTATCTATAACATGTTAAATGGACAACATACATGAAAAAAAAATATTGCAGAAATGAATAGAGGGTACCAAATTACGCTACTCTGAATTTTTTCAGACCCAGAACTATTTTTAAATAATTATTGAAAGTGCGGCCACGCCCCCTGGAGGTGTCAATAGGCGTCCAGTCTCTATCCTTTTTATTAAGAATTCAGAGGTGCCAACTGAAATCACAGGACTTTCAATAATTATTTAAAAATAGTTCCGGGTCTCAAAAAAATCTGAAAAAAATTCAGAGTAGCATAATTTGGTACCCTCTATTTATTTCTGCAATAAAATTTTTTCATGTATGTTGTCCATTACAATTTTCTTATTTTTTTTTTATCATAATATGTTGCTATGATACAAGTAAAAATATCTAAACTTTTATTGCTAATTAATACTTTAATTAGCCTTTAATTAGCCACGGATAGAAACCTCCCTATAAGATCTATATTTCTAAATCATCAAATATTAATTTATAATAATATATTGAATATACCTTTATATTATAAATAATTACAGTATTTTTTTTCTGTCAATATATCTCAATATATATTCAACCTCTATCTAATTAATTCCATTTATAAATATTGGGGGACATTCACAAATCACTTTAACCCCCACTTTAGCCTCAATTTTTATCCCTTGTGCTAAACCAGGGAGTAACTATATTTAGCCCATGCATGGTTTAGCACCAGGGATAAAAATTTAGGCTAAAGTGGGGGTTAAAGTGCTTGTGAATGTCCCCCAATATTTACTTAATTTCTATAATAATAACAATTTTACATATTTTAATATGATTTCCTTTGTAGAATTATATCATATATTTATATATAATATTTTATACATATTTTTTTGCAAATAAAAAAGAATATTTTCGTGTCATACTGCGTAATACCAACCCTGCAATATGTCACACGACTGTCGATAGGGTGAGCAAAGTCAACAAGAATTTCATCAAATCATTGACAGTATGTTGACCTAGCACTATCTGTTTTTTGATCATCTCTGGTAGTATATTGATTATAGAACAAACAAACATACTTTCCTTCATCTATTCTGGTACGTCATTTCTCGGGTATGTTCTATCATTGTAACTTTCACATTAATAAAACAATTTAATAATATTACTTTACCCGAGTTGAAATAAATTTCATGCTTTCTTCGCTATTAAACTCTCCTCTCGTCTTTTCTCCTCTTATTTTGAACCATTTTAGAGGAAAAAAATAGGTGAAAAAGTCGAGATTACGTCTTTTTTCCTTTTCTTGAACATAAAATGTTAGAAATATTGTCTTCATTTCATCCTCACTTTGAGTGAAGAGGAAATAAAATGTGTTTTAGAGGTAAAAAGATTAGGTTTAGACGTGTAAAGGATGAGTTGAAGACGTAATTTTTCAACTTGGGTATCCAGTTTTCTATGTGATGTATTTTGAAAAAAATTGTCTATTACAAAAATTTGAACCGCTGATGAAAAAAATCATGCTTCAAGTATTATAATACAATTAATAACTCTATTTCTCGTATAGTGTTATAAATAGTGAATAAATCACAATACAAACACAAATCTTGGTGGCCATGCCACTGAAGTGACCTACTTATTAACCCATTTCAATGAAACTGAACAATTTTAAATTACAATTTTAAAAAAAAATTATATTAGTACTTCTTACACAATAATAAAAATTGGAAAAAACATTATTAAATGCTCTTTCGTCATTACTATTGGCAAATTTTCGCATTATGACCAGTAGATGTATTTAAAATATAAACAAATATTCACCCATCATTTTGCAAATTATTACATATTTTATAAAAGAAATAGACGATTTTGAAAATATTTATTTTTATTCCATTAAAATCAATTTTATTTAAAAATATATATTTATTTTGTAATAAACTTTAATTTTTATATTTTAACCTATAGTATGCATAGTATAATCAAAACCACCTCAAGTCAGTAAGCGATGTTATTAGACTAAAATATTGTCAATATATCATCTACATAAATTAAAAGAATGAATGTATCTATTAAATCCATTTTTAATAAAATTTAGAAATACGTAAGGGGCATTCACAAAGTCTTGAGACCACATTTAAGGCTCGATAATTTAAAGCTTGATTTTAGACGTGTTTTTTAGGCCCAAAATTTCTGGTCTTGAATTATTGAGCCTTAAATGTGGCCTTAAGGCTTTTTGAATGCCCCTTTATATGTTTAAATTTCTCAATAAAATTTCATTGTACCTTATTAACCACGATATTTGAAATTTAAAAAACAATATTTTAATCTTCATATCAATTAATTTTATCATAACTTTCAAATCCAGTGACATGACGCCACTTCAACAATACTCATTGACTATTGTTGTCCTTGAATCTGAAATAAGAGTGAATTTAATTTATAAACAAAATTGTATATTATTTTTCATTATTACATTTATTTTTAATTGAAATAAATATAAAAATTTTAAATTCTAACTTACAAAAAAAAAAAAAAAAAAATAACAAAATAAAATATATAAAATAAAAAAATTTAAAATTAAAAAATATTAAGAATTAAAATATAATATTAATCTACAAAAATTTTATTAGTTGACTTTGTAATAAAACAATCATTAAGAGTTGATTCACTGCGATGACACACACCTACATAGCTTGACCGCGACGTAGTTTTTGCTCCGATGACGTCATGAGCTGCTCCGGAGTGGGAGGAAATGGTTGCATGTCATCTAGAGTTGGTGTTTAGAGAGGGTAATACCGAGCGTTGGAGTTCCGCTTCTAGAAATTTCAACCTCTTTGCGTTCATATTAAGTCTGTCACAATGGAGTATTGTCCTCAATTTTTTTTATTGCAGAAATGGATAGAGGGTGCAAAGTTGTGCTACTCTGATTTTTTTCAGATTTTTTAGAGCCCGGGAACTATTTTTAAAAAATTATTGAAAGTTATTTTTGTGACGTCACGAGACGCCGCTCCTTAAGAAAAAGATAGGACTTGTCGCCGCGTGACGTCACAAAAAGGACTTTCAATAATTTTTTAAAAATACTTCCCGGACTCTAAAAAATCTGAAAAAAAATAAGGGTAGCATAACTTTGCACCCTCTATCCATTTCTGCAATAAAAAAAATTGAGGACAATACTCCATCGAATATTGAATCAACAGTCGGGTGAATCTTCTGAACAGGGAACACAAGGATCTTCTGATTGAATTGCTACGAACAAACCTATTGTTTGTAAACGAAGTATATGGTAACGACTGCCCGTGATGAGAGTAAGTTATATATATAAAATTTCAGACAGTTACGCTTCATGAAGAGCAGGGACTTCAAATGTTACTTCAACATTGTTTAGTTTCAGTAAAAGTGTGATAATCTTGTAATAACTAATTCAAGCATTTATAAATTTAGAATTCAAAAGTACAATAACCCATAACATGATAACCTTTTAGATTAACATCAACATTTGCATTCTTTATTAGAATTTTCAATTACATATCAATTAAGCACATTTTATTATTTAAATTAAAATAATTTTTAATTCTTTTATTATTATATTATATTACACAGTACATTTTTGTATCTTTTTAAGCTTTTATAAATGCGCAAATAAACAAAAAATATATATTATTTTAAATTGTCATTATTTTTTTTTTAATTGTCATTATTTTTTTCAAATTAAATGTTTACAAATGTTTTTTATTTAGCAAACGTTAAATTAATATTGCTGTAAATTTACTGCAAATACAGACGGTGCTGTATTAATTTATCAAAAAGACTGTGATACTGGTGTGATGCTGAATTTAATTATTAAAAATATAATTTTAATTTACTTAAAATTTTATTCTATCATTAAATAATTAATACAAAATTAAAACCATAATTTACATCACTGCATTGTACACTTTCAGGTTGGTCATCTTTTGGACCAAATTAAGTTTAAAATAATAATTTAATTTAATCAATTTAATTTAAGTTAAAAAATCGGTACAATCTCTGAATCTCTCCATTATATTGCGACAAGTTTGAAGATAATAAATGACGAATCTCTTGATGAAAAAACAGGAGTTAATTTTAAAATACAAAAATATTATAATCCATTCTATTACTTTCGTCGACTATACTCCATAATTGGAATTTATTTACAACAAACAATTTTTAACATCCCTTTAAGGGGATGGTAACACGCCCAATGTTAAAAAAAATCCTTCACATGAAAATTATATAAAAAAAAAAAAATGTTCTCCTCTACACCCCTTATCAGTAGGTAAAATATCAGCTATACAAATTTTAGCTAGTTTTTGATTTATTAATTTTTAAAGTTGACTAATTTAACATGGAGAAATGGAAATTCCATTCCTATAGTAAAATAATAAAAAAAAAACTTACTATAGTACAATTTTTTATATTTTATCGACCCTTATTATTATATCCGGTTCTAAAGTTGATACAAAATACTACCCCTAATTATACAGCAAGCCTACATTGATACATGCGCGGCAGACGGTAAACGCGAAAGTTTGAAGTGTCGCTAGTTTTCCGCTTAGATTCATTCACGACTCGCGCGCTCAAGTACGCACACGTTGTTTCGTGTGCTCTCTGCTGGAAACGAGAACTTGTGATTAACAAAACAGGAAAATTGTGCGTCACAGTGATGGTTTCATTGTATCAGATACATTTTAAATACATCATAACATTCATATATTAAGTTATCTAATTAGTGAAAGTGTGTGAATAATTTTTGTTTATAGAAACATTTTCTAAATCAATATTGTGATCGTAATTTTGGCACGTATACAAAGTGAAATTGAATTTTAAAAAGTGATCTCATATTATGTTTTAAAATATTCATATTGCTTCGTAATATATTTAAAAATGGCAAATTCATCTTATTTATTTGGTAACGACACTTATGGAGGTTGGGGACCAAGATATTTTTTTTCATTTTATAGTGAATTTGGTGATGAAAATAGACGAACATTAGCTTTCTTTGAAGCTACGGCATTACTAATGATCGTTATAGCTTCTGTGATTGCGAACGGTGCGATTGCGGCTGCGATTCTTCGATACCGCGAGATGAGGACGGTTACCAATAGTTTTCTCCTCAACTTGGCCTTCGCGGACCTCGTGTTCGCCCTCGGAGCACCGCTTGTAGCAGCCACCAGGTTGTCGCAGGAGTGGAGGCTAGGAGATACGTTGTGTCGTATGCTACCGTATTCTCAGGTAAGAGAACGGTGATTTTTTTTATTAGTAGCTGTAGTTAAAATATTACGTCTTCAACTCATTCTTTGCACGTCTAAACCTAATCTTTATACCTCAAAATTACATTTTATTTCATCTTTGCACAAAGTGAGGATGAAATGAAGACAATATTTCTAACATTTTATGCTTAAGAAGAGGAAAAAATACGTAATCTCGTTTTTTTCACCTCTTTTATCCTCAAAAATGGTGCAAAATAATTTCATTATTTCATAAGGGAACCCGAAATTAAATTAATTCGACAATCGAATGTCGTTTTTTAGCAATTCAGAGTCTTCGGAGTTTTCTGTCAAGAATCTCAAAATTCAGGATTTCGTTGCAATAATGAGCTATTTTTATTTCAGGCGAGAGCAATTATGAGCTCATCCGTGTTGAAATAAATTTCATCTTTTCTTCACTATTAAGCTCTCCTATCGTCTTTTGTCCTCTTATTTTAGAGGTAAAAAGATTAGGTTTAGACGTGTAAAAGATGAGTTGAAGATGTAATTTTTCAACTAGGGATGTTTCTCCCATGCACCCAAAACCAGAGAATATAATATAGTATATTGTCTGTATACATACTATGTTAGTAAAAACCTAACAACAAAACATTTAATAATATCCATGTTAACTATACAATATAGTGAAGTAGGACTACGAAGTACCCTAACTTTTAATATGCCCTAATTACTTAAAAAAAAATACAAAATATTAAGGTCAAATATACTAAGAATAAATTCATATAGTCTGGAAAGATATTTAGGTTCATTATTTTCATGGGGGGAAGAATATTAAATTGAATAAAGCGTTAAATAAGAACGTGTAATAAAGCCGTTATATTGGGGTTAACGATACAAATGCGTTTGTACAAGTACATGATATAACAAGGGAGGCAACCTAACGATAGCAAAAGTTATGGTCTATTAAATATCACAGAAATTAGATCATAGTTATAAATGTATTACAAAGTCAATGTCTAACATATGGTTAGTTCAATTTTATTTATGTCTAATTTTTTAACTACAATACACACTATGAAATTTTTTATTATAAATTTGTATAGATAACATAGAGTTATGTATAATAATTTTTTAAAACCTGTATTTAACGATAGGAAATACGCTGTATTCGGGTTTTTCACCATATATTTAACGTCATAATAGTTTCTGTTGAAAATGCATGGTCACCTATCTGACTACTATACACACTTGACATTGCTTAACTTCGGAGTTGTGACCAGTATCAATTATATTACTGGAAAACAATAAAATCGATATTTGGTTTTAAAATTTTAATCAGCTATATGACAATTCATTTAAAATTATGTAATATACTACGTAATATGAATTTAAATGTCTTAAGTTTGGGATATAATTTAGATACGGTGGTGATTCAAGATTTTTTTTTTTTCAAGTTTGTCACTGAACTAGCTCGCCAACCTTTTCAATTGTCAATGGCAGTGAAGTATATAGATTAGAAAACAATTTTCGTGTTATGCTGTTAAAATTAATTATAGAAAATTCATTCGGAGAAAATCACGACATTAACTGGTTATTTTAATACATTGTTGCATTTTAAACAACCTATAGTCAAAACAGTGAAACTGTGTTATTGATTAAAATAGATTTTAAATTTTCTCCAATTATAAAGAAAATTACTATAAAACAGACAAACTTCTTCTATATGAATTAAATAAAAGTAAAATATAAAATATTGCATGGAATTATATTTTTATTTAAAAAAAAAAAAAAAAAATTACTAAATAATTACGGAAAACAATTAAAAACCAAAAGTAAGGAAGAATTATCTCATTTTGCTACTAAAAAACACAATAACAAAATGTTATGATTTTCTAAAGACTAATGCACTCTATATAATCATTATAGAAAGCTTCTGTGTTAATACAAAATCCATTAAACATTAATCCTTTCATTAATAATTTACAATTATGGTCGAAAAAATAACTTTTATGAGAACAAAAATCTTCCTTTCTAGAATATAGAAGGCTCTTCTTTCGTTTTTATTTTTTACACATGGAAAAAGTTGATGAACCAACATGTTTTGTATTAGTGGCACGCTGTAATTTAACTATACACAGCTACAGTCTAGAATTTGAGTCACTATATTATTTATATTTTTATATCATAATGTGAAAAAACACATAGAAACCGGAAGCTTTTTTGTAGGATTTCACATTTTTCAAGCAAAGGGAGAGAGAGAGAGAGAGAGAGAGAGAGAGAGAGAGAGAGAGAGAGAGAGAGAGAGAGAGAGAGAGAGAGAGAGAGAGAGAGAGAGAGAGAGAGAGAGAGAGAGAGAGAAATTTTCTGGATACAATTAAATCCTCTATAAATATATTCAACTCAGGTTTCTTCGTGTATGAACGGAAGTATAATTCGGCTAATGATCGACCAATGAGATTGTTCGTTACAAACTATCCACCAATGACAGAGTACGTTACAAACACAACGAACTTAAATACGACGGTTAAGCCAGTATTACACGATACAATATTGCATAAAATTTTTCCTTTCATGAAAATTTTATCTCTATACAAGCAAATGGAGTTTAAGTTTTCTTGTAAGGAAAAATTGTATTCAAAAGTCACAAAAATTGTATCGTGTAATACCGGCTTTACAACGAACCCTATTTTGTCTCACCTTCATTTTAAACTATCATGTAATCACTAATGGGCCGGTAGTTAAAGTTACTGGTCCGTATAAAATAAAAAGGGTCGGTCAAATCCTGTGACATCTGTACTCCAACGGAAACTGATTTAAAACCCATCAGTGTGAAGTTGAGACGAGAGGGAGGAGAGAGAGAGAGAGAGAGAGAGAGAGAGAGAGAGAGAGAGAGAGAGTGAGAGAGATCAATTGTAACACTTATCCACGTCACAGCGTGAAAACAATGACATGTAATTCATCTTGTGTAGCTGTCAATTGTCATCAGGATTAATCGTTTAGTTTCATGTCGCTTTTTCATGTCAAACACTTCAGAAAAGTACCTTTTTAATCAAACTTTTTATATTATTAGCCAAGTAGTCCTTTGATAATAGCTAAATTATAGTCAGAATTTATAATTGAGTAAAATGAATGAATTTCTTTTTGATAAATTTTTGTATTATCAATTGTTGTCAATATTGTAATCATATGAATTAGTGGATAACATAAATGTTATTATCGGCCCGGCAGGGACCGGATGCACGCGTTTTTTTCGTGCATCCGAGATGCGCATCCGGATGCAAATTAATTTTTCGTGCATCCATGGATGCGCATCCGGATGCAAATTTATTTTTCATGCATCTGGGATGCGCATCCGGATGCAAATTTATTTTCCATGCATCTGAGATGCGCATCCGGATGCATTAATTTTTTCCCGTGCATCTGGGATGCACGGATGCGGATGCAAGCCCATTTTTGCGCATCCGTGTGCATCTTGCATCTGCATCCGCATCCGATCTTTGGTTTTTATAATACACTTTGTTTCTTGTAATTTTTAAACGACAAGTGGCAAATAAAGTTAAAAAATATGCCTCGTGTTAAAGATTTATTTAGAGGCAATTAGCAAAAAACCTGATAAAAAAGAGAAAAAAAAGTGTTAAATGGATGCAAATTTATTTTTCGTGCATCCGTGGATGCGCATCCGGATGCAAATTTATTTTTCATGCATCTGGGATGCGCATCCGGATGCATTCATTTTTCCCCGTGCATCTGGGATGCGCATCCGGATGCATTCATTTTTTCCTGTGCATCTGGGATGTACGGATGCGGATGCAAGCCCATTTTTGCGCATCCGTGTGCATCTTGCATCTGCATCCGCATACGCATCCGATCCCTATTATCTCATTTCATATGAAAATGTTATCGCGGAACAAAAGTGCCTACAATTACGATTTATGAATTAAATAAATATCAAATATTTGAGAGCATTTTTAATTTTACCTTTTCTCTTAAAGTAAAATGTAACAATGAATGGAGTATTGTCCTCAATTTTTTTTATTGCAGAAATGGATAGAGGGTGCAAAGTTATGCTACCCTGATTTTTTTCAGATTTTTTTGAGACCTGGAACTATTTTTAAAAAATTATTGTAAGTCCTTTTTGTGACGTCACGCGGCGGCAAGTCCTATCTTTTTCTTAAAGGTGAACTGAAGGGATTGCTTTTTTTTCCCTTTAGGGAACCTTATATTACCTATCCCATCCATCTGCACTAATTTTTTCATGGCTGATACTTATTGTGCTGCTGTAGGACAATTAGTGAAAAAGTGAAGTTGTGACGTATCAGCGACGGTTGGTTGACTTAAAACTCGCCGCCGTGAAAAAACACACGAGCGACCGCGAGCGACCGCGGAAACTGCCGAGGGAGCGGCGATCGGCTCGCGATCGCCACTCTCTCGGCAGTTTCCGCGGTCGCTCGTGTGTTTTTTCACGGCGGCGAGTTTTAAGTCAACCAACCGTCGCTAATACGTCACAACTTCACTTTTTTACTAATTGTCCTACAGCAGCACAATAAGTATCTGCCATGAAAAAATTAGTGCAGACGGATGGGATAGGTGATATAAGGTTCCCTAATGGAAAAAAAAAGCAATCCCTTCAGTTCACCTTTAAGGAGCGGCGTCTCGTGACGTCACGGAAAGGACTTACAATAATTTTTTAAAAATAGTTCCCGGGCTCTAAAAAATCTAAAAAAAAATCAGAGTAGCATAGCTTTGCACCCTCTATCCATTTCTGCAATAAAAAAATTTGAGGAAATACTCAATTATAATTTGCAAGGTAATGCACAAATAATTTTGTACGATTTAAAACATATATATAAATTGTTGTTAAATATATACTTTAAATTAGAAAACATTTACAAATATATTACAAAACTAAATTAATTAAATAATTTATTAAAAATTAAAATTTTATAATATATATTTTTTTAATTGTTATTAAAATAAATATTTATTTCAAAATAATTTTAAATTATGACTACTTTTACTTCACTGTGAATTATTTTTTAATTTTGTTTCAAACAATTCACATTGCTAACTGATCATGATCATCAGCATTAGAAAAACTACGGAATAAACGAACTCCTAATCTCTAATAAATGATGTTTGTTCCTTTTAATGAGAAGCTTCAACATTGACGACACAATTCTCTCAGCCAATGAAAATCTAGCGCGCGCACTGCGCGCGACGACATGTTCTATCAAGCTTCCTATCCTTTAACCCAGCGGTACCTGGTTTTTAATTTTTTTCGGTGGTTCTTATGAAGGGCAAGATTAATAATTCATATGAGCCACGGGAAAGATCACTTTACACGACATAAAAAATATTCGAGATTTTGTGCGGCATAGAATTTGAATGAAAAAATAAATAAGATTTTTCTCCTAACAAACCTTATGGAGCGATGTCAGAATGCGGCGCTGCGGCATTTTTACGGTGAAGCTTGTCATTATTAATTAAAAAATAAAAATAAACCATGTAATTCCTCAAACGCCTGTAGATATGGTAATATTTATTTTCTCACTGGAAAACAGAAAATAAAGTATTATTACTTCTTTACCTATAACAATCGATGCGATTCACGAAGCAGTAAAGTTATCCAGATTTCTAACCACGTTTAGCTTAACCACGTTTAACTATACCTGTTTTACGTGTTAAACCACCTAGTTAAACGTGGATAAGCTAAACGTGGCTAGAAACCTGGCTAACTGCTTCGTGAATCACGGCAATTAAGACTAAAATACAAACACGATTAGAGACTTCCGATTATTTCCTGGGAGATTTTCAAATTAATATAAATAGAAGTTAATATACACCTTCAGACAGAAAAGTGCCATCCAACTAAACATTTACAATTCTTCTTGAAACAAAACGTGGACACAGCTGGCTTTATGTGGATTTTTGTTTATTATTTACGAGACCTTCCACAAAGTCAAACTTGCATTAAATTTAATTTAGGATTGATAAAATGCTACATTGTTTAAAAAAAAAAAAAAAAGAAAAAAAAAAAAAAAAAGAAAGAAATTGTGCATTACAGAGTTGTAATTTTAACATTTTAATAATAATTTGATTTTTTTTTTTTTTTATTATTATTTATGTTTTACAAATTTTATAATATTTGGTTTAGAGCAGTCAATTTCAATTAAAAACACATGTTTAAATTATTCATAATTAAGGAAAATAATTTAAAAAAAATATATTACAAAAGCAACCTTTAATTTTCTATTAATTGACTAATTAATAAAAATCACTAGACAAACCTCCCCGTGTGGAATCGGGTTTAAATGTATTATAAGTGTAACAATTTAATTCGATTATTAAGACGAAGCATGTGTGTTTTCTTGGTGATTTAATTGTTTGAAATATTTTGGTTATGTATGTCAAAAAAAAAAATGCTTTTATTTCTTAATGGACAATCTGTATTTAATGATACAGAGTGGCGTCGTGAAAGGGGGAGTGGGTTCAATCGTATTTCAAGTAGTTTAAAGCTTCAAAGTCGTGTGTAATTAGTAAGTAGAAGTACCCAATAGAGTTTGATTAAAATAAAAATACTAGTCGATATGTCAGTGAATCGTGCGCAATATACTGTACAATAAAATATGTTCTATAATGGACAATTTGCATCATTTTTTTTTATTTTTTATTTTTAGCTCAATCGAAAGAGGAGATCGAAAAATACACCTGTGAATTTTATGAGATTTTAATTTGTACTGCATCATGGCTAAAATAGAGATGTAAAGAGGTCACGTGACCTGGAGGCAGCGCCCGTGTCATCTATGACGTCATTGAACTGTCTGGTCAAGCTTTTGTTTGACAGAACAGTTCAATGACGTCATAGGCGCCACCTCCAGGTCACGTGACCTCTTTACATCCCTATTTTAGCCATGATGCAGTACAAATTAAAATCTCATAAAATTCACAGGTGTATTTTTCGATCTCCTCTTTCGATTGAGCTAATAAAAAAAATTAATGCAAATTGTCCATTATTAATTAAATTTTGTTAAAGTAATTTCAATTAATTAAAGCAAAGACTTGCGAAATATTTTAGTTACAGAATATAACAAATTGGTAAATATTTGAAATTGATTTTGACCCGACAGAATGTGTTCTATTTATAACCAAAAATCCCACCAATCTAACACGAAAAGCAGCTTACAATCCCCCTCTATTTTATTATTTGTGAACAAAGCGTGATAAGCTTTTGAGTATGTTATATAAAAATGCTATTACAGTACGATTTTTTTTATATTTTTGTGGAAAATATAATACCATTTTTTTTATTAAATATGAGCTTTATTATAAAAAAATGTATAAGCTGATTTTAGAAAGGTGTTATTTCCTAAAATAGAAAATGCGTTAAAAGTTTTACCCCGTCAAATACAAAGGCTTCACACCGAAATCTCTTTGGAGTTCTACTTTTATTAGATTTCGACAATTTTATATCTTTGAGTTGGGAATGAGAGGGGAAGAAATATATAGAGTTATTATTAGAACATCCAATATGGCAGTGTGACGTCATATTTACAAAATAAATGTAATAAACAAATATAAAGCTACCTATTTTAATACTTGATTTAAATTATGATATGTACCTCAAAATATTAACGATTAATCTCAGTTACTGCTGGAGTCAAAGAATATTTCCCTGCAAACGAATCGAATGATATAAATTTTTAAAAAAATCGAGAATGTTCTAAAACATAATCGCTTATGGTTTGAGCGAATTCAGTCTTTCAGTTTTCTTACCACAGCTCTATTTCCGGTTTTCGTCCATAAGGCCAATGTTAAACTTCTACCTCAGTTTTCACAAAACTGATAACACAGATTCGCTTCAAAATTTACATGCCACCTATTGATGGTGAGTTCTAAGTCCCCTGCAAGTCTAGTTGCATTCAGGTGCTACGATTACGAGATATCTGCTGAGATTCATCCTTAACCAATATAATTTCTATGTTCACAGTTCGTATGCGGTTCTGTACTCCTATGGACTCTAACATTGATCAGCATGGACCGACATCGATGTATCGTCGTTCCTCCTTATCGTTCACGCCTAACCCCACGTCGAGCGGCCCTCCTCGTGTTCGCCACGTGGACCTTGGCCTCCATTTTGTACCTTCCACTAACCTTCTGGTTCCATCAACAAGAAGTTGAGACTCCAAATGGCAATGTTTTAATTTGTACTTTAGTATTTCCACGCACAGATTTTGTTACTGTATCTCTATGTTTTACATTCCCTGCTGTATTTTTTGCATGTATTTTACCAATGGCATTATTAGTATATCATTATCAAAGAATATTTCATAAATTATTAACTACACGTAGTAGATGGTTAGTTCCAGCTACAAGTTCTTTATCACAAAATTTTCCACATACTTCTAATTTACGTAGAGATAGTGAATTAAGTTTTAGTGGTATTGTTGGATTAAATAAAACATTTAGAAAATTATCAATTGGTAATCGTTTAAATACCCCTAGAGGCTCCATTTCATTAACACAACATGAAGAATTAAGATTAAATAAGCATTTAAGAGTAGTTAGAATATTATTATTAAATGTAATATTAGTATTAATTATGTGGTTACCTATTACAATTTTAATGGTATTAATATATATTGATGGACGTAGACCTACTGAATCTCCTTTAGAAGATTATTTTTTAAGATCATGTCATTTCATATGGACTTTAACTATTGCATTATTAAATACAGTAGTTAATCCATTATTATATGGAGTATTATCAGAAAATTTTAGAATTTGTTTATCAAAAATGTGGTATGGTGTTAGACCAGGTGAAAATGTTCAGTGTGATATAAATAAAATGGAGCCACAAATATGTACACCTACAGGTAGAAAAAGTAGTATCAATAAAAACATTAGTACAGCTTCTATGGGACATAATATTCCGTCTTCTAGTTTGTCTAATAAAAATAATAATGGGACAAGAAATGGAAGTTCAGCTTCTGATTGGTCTCCTAGTAACACCAGTTTGCAAGCACCAAAAACTAAAGTTTAATTTTTTTAATAATTAATTAATTAATTATAAATTTATTTTAAAAAATAAAAGAATTAATTAAGGGTAAGGTAACACGGCCAATGTTAAAAAAATTCCACACACGAAAATTATGAAAAAAAAATTAAAATGTTCTCCTCTATACACCCCCTATCAGTAGCAAAAATATCAGGTATACAAAATTTGAGCTACTTTTTTTAGTTATAATATGAATTTTTAAAGTTGGTTAATATAATATGAAGAAATGAAACTCCCATGTTAAATTAGTCAACTTTAAAAATTCATAACTCAAAAATTAGCTCGCATCTGTAGACCTGATATTTTATCTATTGATAAGGGATGTAGATGAGAACATTTTAAGATATGTTTCACAATTTTCATGGTAGAATTTTTTATTCAACATTGGGCGTTTAGCCTTCCTTACCTAGACTAAGAAAGAGAAATAGTATGAAAAACATAAGGAAAATTTGTAAATAATGAAAAAAAAATCCCCTGAAATAAATTATAAAAATCAGCACATGATCAAAATGGTAGTGAAATTATATTAAAGAAGTATGCATTTAATAGACAATAATGGTTGCATTTTTTTATTTCATAATTAGAAAATATACATAAAATTAATTCTTTTCTGAATTTTTTCATATTTTTTGGAGTGCGGGAACTAATTTTAAAAAAATATTTAAAATATCTGAATTAGGGTGGTACATCTGATGGGACAACCGTGACGTCATCAATAGCCAATCACAGCACGACAAATGACGTCACGGTTGTCCCATCAGGTGTACCACCCTAATTCAGAGATTTTAAATATTTTTTTTAAAAAATTAGTTCCCGCACTCCAAAAAATCTGAAAAAATTCAGAAAAGCATAATTTTAGGTATATTTTCTAATTAGGAAATCAAAAAAATGCAACCATTATTGTCTATTTTTTTTAAATCAATTAAGACTGTACAATTGTAATATAACTACATCCCTTGTAAATTTAATAAATTGATGTTATGTAAATTATGTAAATATTACATTTAAAATGTCAAAATTATAAAATTTAAATTAATTATAAGTAAATTGACAATGATTAATTAACTTATTATTTCCAATAACAGTGTAAATATTGATATTTATTCATGTGTTGTTTGAAATGCAAAATAAAAAATAAAAATAATTATTCACGTAATATAATATTACTATTTCATTATTTAATACTTCATTCATCAAATATCCCAACATTTACTATTATTTTATGATCATAAATGTTCCTATTAGCATACAATTTTACTGAAAATCAACATGTTAAAAAATGGAACTAAATAAATGTATATTTTAAAAAATAACTGATTGAATTAGCCAAATATATTTTTAATGCAGAAAAAATAAAAATGTAGTGAATACATTAAACTAAATTGTATAACATCATTCCATCAAATGTAAATTAATCATTCTGTTTCACAGTAAATAATGCCATTTCTAATTTACATTGTAAAATGTATAAAATCATTGTATATTGCCATTGTTGTACAAGTAGAAACAGGAAAATTTCTGTCTGGTCGTTAAAAAAAATTATGCAGATCACAAATTTTGAGTCGTCACTCAATCTAGTCAACTCAAAAGAAGCTTAACAAAAGATAAATCATACAACGTTTATATGTTACGAAGCATACAGTCAAATTTACATTATATTCCCTCCGGAAATAGCCGGAAGTGTAAGGTTTCTGGTCTTTCTATTCATATTTCAATATTTCAGTGTTACAATTTCACACATAGGTCAGTACTTCTACTTCAAACCACTCTGTAAAGTTTCAAAATTGAATTGCAAATAGAAGAAATGCAAAATTCACATTTCCAGAAGGGAACTTAAATTAATTTGACTCATTCATTCTGTACAAAGACAATTCAAGACTTAATTTAGAGGTAACAATCCTGGAGAAATTTTTGATTATTATGAGTTAGTATTCACAAAGATTTAAGTCTGCATTTAAGGGTAAGGTAACACGCCCAATGTTAAAAATCCAACACATGAAAATTATGAAAAAAAATAAAAATGTTCTCCTCTACACCCCCTATCAATAGCTAAAATATCAGGTACGCAAATTCGAGATGGTTTTTGAGTAATTAATTTTTAAAGTTGACTACTTTAACATGGAGAAATGAAACTCCCATGTTAAATTAGTCAACTTTAAAAATTCATAACTCAAAAACTAGATCGTATTTGTATACCTGATATTTTAGCTACTGATAGGGGGTGTAGAGGAGAACATTTTATCATTATTATTATCCATAATCTTTATTTGTAGGAATATTTTTAACATTGGGCGCGTTACCTTACCCTAAAGACCAAATTTTTTAAGTCTCGATCTTGTCATTATTCTATAGGTACAATTTTCAAGACTAAAAAAAAAAACGAGACTTAAATGCGCTTTGTAAATGCCCTCTTTAATTAACCCACCCTATATTAAGAATTGGTGGTCTGTGCCACTAGTTTTAATTATTTTTTTATTGAAGGTTTTTTAATAGATTCCTGGTGATGATTTGGTTCTACTGGATTTATATGAAATAAATTATTTAATAATAAACAAA
>OX463786.1:21476364-21825522 GCA_949825025.1 Siphlonurus alternatus
GAAAAAATTAGGGAAGCAAATTTTCCTCTCTGCTAGTTCATTAAATTAATCGTCTCCAGATCTTTAATATGTCAATGGGCCAGGGCTGAAACATTTTTCTTTTCAGAAGACATCGACCTCCACTCCCCTAGGGTGTTGTTATGGAGTCATATTATATCTTTATGAAAATTTAATCTGCTTGCTTTAAGGTAGAGATAACGCCGGTCAGCTGTTCGACGTAGGTCCCTTTGATTAACATGTAAACCTTAGCAAATTCACAAAAATTCTGAAATTTTTTTGAGAGGCAGATATTAGTGCTTAGAAGCCATAAAAAAAGTTTCGGAAAAATTTAACGAGACAATTTTTTTTAATTAATTTTTTAGTTTGACTCTCCATGGGAAAGCCCTATGCTGAAAATTAAAAAAAATTAATTAAAAAAATCGGCTCATTAAATTGTTTTGAAATTTTTTCTATGACTTTTAGGCTTTTATATTGCTTGACTTCGATGATGACCAGTCACTACACTGCACCTCACTCCCAAAATGAGTATAAATATAAATACAGTATACGTAATTATGTACAATTATTACGTTAATGTACAACTTATAACGATAAAAATATTGTTCTTCAAGACCGTAACACATTGCAGTCAGTGTCAAGCAAAGCTTGAGGTCATGTTCTAATAAAATTGTCACATCAGCATTGTAACGTTCGATATCTTGCACTGCTATCAAAATGTTAACTTCACTTATTTTATGAAGGGTCGAGGTTATATAAACAAAAAATAAAAATCAAATAATATCATGTTATAAAATTATAGTATTAGTGGTAGGTGTGGTGCAGTGCGATTGACCGGGTCTCATCAGATCACCGAAGTCAAGCAACGACGAGCGTAGTTGGATGGGTGACCATTTTCAACACTAGGGAGTAAACAATTTATTACCCCGCATAGCTCATATGATATAATTAATGTGTGTTAACTCAGTAAAAGAACAGATGTCGAGGATATAATTTGTTACACTAATAAAATATAATTGTTTCATTGTTCTTGAGGTTTTAAATAATTGTTAATTAATTTATTATATACACTTGACTTTGTAATGTTATTGTAATTGAGGTTAATTATTTAAAGTACTGTCTAAAAAAGTTTTTTTAATTTCACATTTTTCAAAACGGTTACATATTTAATTATTTTTATTTTAATTAAAATTATTTTGTTAGAAAATTAAAAACCTTTTATTACATTATATAATGCATTTTATATACTGTTGAAAACAAATAATATTATAAAATATATTATATACTCTTTTTGGGTCAACAAATGTATATTCATCAACTAAAATTCCTGATTTTGCATAATGCTTTCCCATGGAGACCTAAATTAATAAATTAATTTTAAAAAATTGGGTTGTCCGATTGTTTTGAAATTTTTTCCACATTTTTTTGGTGCTAAGAACTGTCTCTTAAAAAAAATTCAGAATCATTAAAGGCATACAGGCCTCAAATTACAAATCAGACAGTCACCAAGTGGGTTTAGAGTATATAATCAACATTTGCATCATTTTTTTCCACGCGTGATGCATCCATGCGAAGTCGCAGTTCAAAGTAAGAAATTTAGTCCTTGATGACGTCACGAAGTCCTTGATGACGTCACAACTCAATGCTAATCGGTGCTAGCTGTGAATTGTGACGTCAGCAAGGACTTTCTTTACAGCGCGACTTCGCACAGACGCACCGCGCGCAGGTAAAAATAATACGAATGTTGATTATAAACTTGAGCAACACTTAATGTCTGTCTAATTTGTAATTTGAGGCCTGTATACCTTTTTAAGAGGTTGCTATGGTTTACATGTTAATCAAATGGGACTACCAACAATCGATGTTTCGCGTTATCTTACCCTTAATTAATAAAATATTAACTCACTGAGGCAAAAAATAAAAGTGGAATGGAATTTTACCTTATAATAAAATTATAATAAAAAAGAACCATAAAATTTATTTATTTTTCTAATTTATAGCATTTTATAGTGCAATAAATTTCTTTGTACTATAATCATGAACGAAGTACCATATAATATAATATACTATATGTACTTCCCATATACTAGGGAAGTACGTAGAAGTCAATAATTATTTTTATGACACTTGCTGATATTTCAATTACGACAATGAAGTTAATTAATTTACGTTTATTGATAATTAAATTAATGTCATATTTTATTCATAAGCTTTCGTTTGAACAATTTCTGCTAATAATTCACCGCTTTCAATATAATTTTATCATAATACTGCATCAGCTATTCAATGGATTACAAAACCAATTGATGTAAAATTTATTAAAATAGAGTTTATAATATTTTTATATTGAAATTATAATTAAATATTTACACTTCGCGGCAAAGCAAACGTAACCCCAATTGTTTGCTGACCATTGTTATAATACATTGTTCTAAATACATCAGGGCTCAAAGGTTTTAGCATATGACAGACTGATACGGGGGATGGGGGGGGGGGGGAAGTTCTATTAAATAACCTGAGGATCTTCTGTTTTTAATGGATAGAGGCTTCAAGTCAGCTGATTTTGCGTTGTTTCTACCGTCCTATCCAAATATACGTAAAAAAACTCGAAATCGCTTCTTTGGCATTAAAGATTTTTTTTTTAAGAGAAAAATGAGTTCTTAGTTCATTATCAGAAGACCCCTAAATGGGGGGGTAGGAGATGGTTTCAAATTAATTGCTTTAATAGTTACCGAGAATAAATTCAAAATTTCTAACATGGTGGCTTATGGAGAAAATTTTCCTGACAAAACACTTGAAGACTATATTGATGAGTACAAGTCAAATTTATTATTTATTTTATTTAGTAGCCCTGAAAATAAATGGCTCTGAAGCGTTGTTTCTATACCAGGCCGCCAGTGGCAGAAAGCGAGTGACTTCGGCTGCGAAGCCCCGGTAAGTAGGAGGGTCGCGACGGTGAGCGCTGAAGGGTCTGGACGTGAGTCTGCCTGGAGTCACCGTCAGTGCAGATCTTGGTGGTATTAGTAAATACTTCTTTTATCCAACTGTACCCTAGTTGTAAAATTACGTCTTCAACTCATCCTTTACACGTCTAAACTTAACCTTTTTACCTCTAAAACACATCTTATTTCTTCTTCGCTCAAAGTGAGGATGAATTGAAGACAATATTTATAACATTTTATGTTCAAGAAGAGGAAAAGAGACGCATATAATCTCGTCTTTTTCACCTCTTTTTCCTCTAAAATGATGCAAAATAAGTGGACAAAAGACGAGAGGAGAGTTTAATAGTGAAGAAAAGATGAAAATTATTTCAACTCGGGTAGTTTGATAAAAGAATCCGACATATATAGAAAGGCAATATTGACAGAAAGCTCATTCTGGGCTAGAAGCTACTTACTGTTAGTAGTGTGGGTGTATTCTTTTAAAGATCAGTATTAAAATAATGCAATTCTAGAAAATATTTAATTAAAAATTCTTATTAAGATTTTTTATAATTATAATAAAAAATTTCCTTTATATTTCATAATTTTTAATTAAAAGTATTTGTACAGTAAAGAATTATTAATTAATATTTCTTTGAAATTCATTCTTCACTGCACAATATATTTATAAGCATTTGTTTTTAATTCTTAGAAGTAGTATTTTTTTTTTGTATTTTAAAATTAGTTTTAAATAAAAAATTACATGAAATTTTTTTATTTTATCTTGAAGTTCTATAATTTAGTGGTTTCATATTACCTTTTTTTTTAAATCTTCATAATTATTGTTCCATGTATGTATTTTAGTAATGAAATCACAATATAATATGTTGAAATATGGAAATGTATACTTCGTTACTTCGTATATTGATAAAAAAAAGAATTATGTTTAAGATAAAACATTAGAAATTATTTTCATTGAAAATAAAATTATTCATGCTTAATTTTTGGTTAAAAAGCCACACGAGTTGAAATAAATTTTATCTTTTACTCTCCATTAAACTTTCCTCGTCTAATTCCTTCTTATTTTGCACCATTTTAAAGAAAAAAAGAAGATTTTAAGTATTTTTTCCTAGTCTTTTTTGATCATAAAATGTTAGAAATTTTGTCTTCATTTCATCCTCACTTTGAGTGAAGAGGAAATAATATATGTTTTAAAGGTAAAAAGATCAGGTTTAGACTTGTAAAGGATGAGTTGAAGATGTAATTTTTCAACTGGGGCGTCCAAAGAGTGTTTGTTTGGGCGTGTCAATTATGATGATGGAGAAAAAAGGGTTAAACTAACGTAATAAAGTAATTCTCACCAACGCGTCATAATTCTTAAAACGTTAAACCACAACTTCCTGAATTGATAACATAAATAATCAAAACCGCGAGTTCTTGTTGTTTAATGTTCTCGGTAAACCCACAATAATATTGTTCATGTCGTCATTTGATGTTTTTATAAAAACCTTAATAACTATTCTGTGGTAAAAAATAATAAACTAATTATTTTTATAAATATTTAATGAACGAGCATCTAAATAATATCATAAGAAAACATTGGAAATAAATAAAAATGATGTGATATAAAAAAATAACTACCGTAAAAAAATTAATTAACGATTTTTTCTTTTCAAAACGAAAGTAGTCAAATTTATTTAATATTTCTACCGGAAGTAGCCGGAAGTGAGAGTTTTCTGGTCGTCTTGTTCATTTCTGAGTCTTCAAAATTTGCAAACATGTTAGTACTCTTCTTACGAACCTGTAGCAAATATTTCAAAATGTAAATACGAATAGGAAGGACAGAAACTTCTCACTTCCGGCTACTTCCGGTGGGAATATTAAATTAATTTGACTGTATGCCTTGTTTCCATCTTTCAAACCTATGAAAAAAAAACTATATTGGCGTTGAAGAAATCCTTTAGAGGAAAATAAGTTATTGATTCCTTTTCAAAAGAACCTTAAATGGTATAGTGGTGGTGGGGGGAGCTATAGGAGATGGTTTCAAATCAATAATTGCTGAAAAAAATAATAATAATATTTGTAGCATGGTGGCTTATATAGAAATTTTTTCCACCGAGAACTACGTCGTCCCATGTTTAACAATGAAAAAGGCTTCATGCGACAGACATTATAAACAATGGTTTGTTATAACCATTGTGAGTAGAAGACTTTAGTTTTTACATAGGGTTAAATAGGACTGTGGGAACACCGCAAAATCAGCTGACTTGAAGACTCTATTAGGATAATTATGTGGAAGAATTGGTCATGTAACTGAAGACGGAATTTAAACCGGAACCTACCACAATCCAGATGCATTATAACACCGCTCATATTTGAGCGAATCAATCATAGTTAAGAATAAGTCAAATGAAAAATGCATAACAAAAAATTTTTTAGTAAAATAATTTGTATTTCCTTTACCAAAAATAACGAAATTAATTATCAAGCAATTTGTATATAGCTCAATAGACATTTTGAAAGTTTTGTTATAATATTTAGAATATGCACCGCCAAACTTTTCACAAGTGGCGGTTGCTAAAGAACACACACTCGTGCATCCGGGAGTTGATTGATAGCACCATCAATTGCCGACCATCCTGAATGAGGTTTCCATGGTTTCCTCAGTTACAACCAGGCGAATGCTGGGATGAATTGTTTACGCCATGGCTGCCCCGGTTTGGAAGGGACCCACAAAAGTAGGGTCTACGAAGAGCCGGGAGGTTAAATTCAGTCACTTAATTGTGGCCAGTACCCTATACTAGGGTTCAGTAGAAAAGCTAAAAAAAAAAAATAATATTTATATATAATGCGACTTATGCCTAAACAGCTGACATTGTGGAACCCCATTGTTGCGAGTTCTCCTACAATCCTCTATTGTTGGTTACACTGGCTCTCATGAAATCCAATTTTATTGTACATTACTGTACCCACACGTTCAATAGCACTGACAAGCAAGCTGATTGCAGGTATGGAGGTGGCAGGTTATATTTATATGGTAATGATGTCGTTATTCATATTAACACGTGTAGAATTATTATCAAGCTGATGCATTGTGAAATGTTATTTTGTATGTGGTTCAAAATGTATTACATTTGTTTGTATATAGAGGAGAAAATTGCATTATGTAAATTGTAATAATGTAATTTTCAAGGTTATTATGAATGTGTTTGTAGCTTTGTATACAGTATTATAATGTTAAAAAAATATGTAATAAAAAATGTTTGATAAAATGCATGCTCTCAATAAAATGTAAATGTATTTTAAATAAAAAATTTACATGTGGAGAAAATGTATGTTTTTTTTTTCTAAATTATTGATCATAATATTGAAAAAAAAAAAATCATGGAATTTCAAGTGCTTTTTTCCTTAATCGTGTAATATTGTTATTATACATCCAATTAAGTTTCCAAGTTTAAAAGAAAATAAATAAAAACGTCATTAAAAGAATAATTTGTTTATAAATTTGAGCAGATTATGATAGTCCAGGAAATACTTTTATAAACAAACGACAATAATTCCATGACATTCTGGGAGTTCCGTCTCTTATGTTGATTTTTTTGCTGTTAAAGACGTCATGTAATACGTATTTCATTTTTGATGTAATTTAAAGGAGTTCCCAAATTGTAAACAAACCATTTTATAAGGCTCTAATATTTATTAAAGTGGGAGGTGTGGCGCAGTGCGCTTGACCGGGTCTCGTCAGATCACCGAAGTCAAGCAACGCCGCGCGTGGTTAGTAGTTGGATGGGTGACCATTTTCAACAAAAAAACACGTTTCCCACCCAGGGGTAAAACGTTGCGCTTTTCCACTATGTGGTTCCCCTGGCTTTGGATCATTGCACTTCCGGTTCATTGACAAAAAGCTGTAGCGTCCATCCTGGCTGAGGTTTCCACGTTTCCCTCAGCCGCAGGTAAATGCCGGTATGGATTTGCAAGGCCGTGGCCGCCCTCGTTCCAGAAGAGCCCGCGAAACGTTCAAGTTAGGGTTTCGGAAGGTTCGGGGTTTCAAAGTAGTATGTAATTAGTAGTGCTGTCGAAATTTTTCGGATTTTCGGATTCCGGATTTTTAAAGCTCCGGAATCCGCTTTTTTAGGAGATCCGAAATCCGAAAAGCGGATATCGGATTCAAAGCGGATATCGGATTTTATCGGATATCGGATTCAAAGCGGATTTCGGATTTTATCGGATATCGGATTCAAAGCGGATTTCGGATTTTATCGGATATCGGATTCAAAGCGGATTTCGGATTTTATCGGATATCGGATTCAAAGCGGATTTCGGATTCGATCGGATATCGGAGTTGTAAAAACTTGTAAAAAAACGAATACATGTATTTTGAATAGAAAAAATAAATATATTTTGCTGTTTTACGTAAACTAAACTCAGTAAACTGTAAACACTATATAGCTGTTTGTAACTAAATACTGAATAAAAATAAATAGTTAAATAGTCTTAATAAATACACTGCTATTACGCTAATTATGCTTTTACTGCTAACATAGAAAATCTGTAATAAATACGTATATACTAAATAGTGTAAATAGAATAGATACTATATTAAATATCGATTTTTGCTGATGAATTAACCTTTCAACCTTATGTCCCATATATATTATAATTATGTATAATTGCAGTACATTCATTCGACATTGTATAATTAATGTATAAATTGTAATGTATATATATGATCCTAATTAGTAAATAGAAGTACCCAATAGGGTTTGATTAAAAAATATATATATATATATATTTATTAATTTTAGGCATTTCTTATACTTCTGGCTTTATGCGTTTTAGAAACGTATCTAGTATGAAATATACAACTACAAATATTGCATCATATTAATTAAATCGTCCTCATTATGGGGGCAGGATTTAGGCCAAAATAGCCAACTCTTCCAATCCAAACTCCAAATAAATACATTTAAAAGTGATTAAATGATAATGAAGCATGGCTTTAGAGCTGTCTCTTTAACTTTATAAAATAATAAATACTATATATTATTAGCTTCAAAACCAGCTCTTTGCATTTTCTGATAAAGTCTACATTTTAGGTGTTGTGATAAGGAATATTGCTCTTATCAGAATATGCAAAGAGCCAGTTTCGAAGCTAAAAGTCTCTTAAAAATAATAAAATATAGATATACCGTGTTATTAAAATTACTATTGTTTTCTGACTGAATTTAAAAAGAGAAAAATTTCAATACAAAAAATTCAATTCTATTTATACTGGATTAAATTTAACCTTTTCACTTTACAAAAGAAAAATATGTTAAAACACAGAAACAGATACGGTTGAAGTCAAAGAGATTAGCTTTTGTACAAATGTTAATACATATTACCTTTGTTCTATTAACATTGCCTCAAGCTCAAGTTAAATTGCATCCTTAGTAATGCTCCATTGTAAATGTAGTCAAAATAGAATTTCAACAACACCACAGAATATTATGATATAAAACTAATTCCTTGAAAGATATCACGCCCAATGTTAAAAAAAAAAACGAACAAAAAAAAAAAAATCCCACACATGAAAATTATGATTAAAAAAATGTCCTCCTCTACACCCCCTATCAGTAGCTAAAATATCAGGTATACAAATTCGATCTAGTTTTTAAGTTATAAATTTTTGAGGTTGACTATTTTAACATGGAAGTTCCATTTCTCCATGTTAAATTAGTCAACTTTAAAAATTCATAACTCAAAAACTAGCTCGAATTTGTATACCTGATATTTTAGCTATCTAGTAAACAAACAAAAATACATAGTAGCTTATCAATTGAAGTTAGGATATTTTTCCACTATCAAGTCGATATACTGTCACATAAAATATCCCACCGTAACATATTCAGCACAGCGTGGAGATGCTTGAGTTAGCGTACTGTGACAAGTTTTATTGCAAACGTCAATCAATATTTTAACTCTGTAGAGATTTGTTAATATAGGTCAAGGCTGCACTTATCTCTGTACAGTCTCCTGGATAAGTTAAGTCATAAAATATCTAGTACATTACGTATCTATTGCAGGCTGGGTTTATGACGACTTTGGCCATGTTAGAGGCTTAAACTTTCAGTGGGTTTAGGGGCTTTCGTTGGCTTAACCAGGAAAATGGGGTGTGGGGAGATTTTTTAACTTGCCCATCTGACGCTTAATGTTTCTGTTTCGTCTATTAAACACATTTCTCTTTGTTATTTCTCTTTATTTCTTTTTGAATATCGACCTCAAATTTTTTTTTACTGTAGAAATAGATACAGGGTGCAAAGTTATGCTACCCTGATTTTTTTCAGACTTTTTAGAATCCGAAAACTATTTTTAAAAAATTATTGAAAGTACAAAGAAAGTAACACCTTTCTTAATAAAAGGATAGAATCTAGAAGAGGCGTGGGTTCAAACCCGACCTCGGCAAAAACTTTTTAGCAATACTTTCCGGGTTCTAAAAAATCTAAAAAAAAATCAGAGTGGCATAACTTTGCATCATCTATTTTTGTAGTAAAATTTTTTGAGGTCGATCTTCCATTGTTGTTATTAGAATTTAAATATAGAAATTCAAGGGGTGTGCGTTGATAGAATCTTGTCAGATCACCGCAGTCAAGCAACGTTGAACATGTGGTTAGAGAAGTTAAATTAAAAAGTTTCGGGGATTCCAGACATTGTAATGAGTATGTAGAAGAACCCAATTATTTTGATTAATCAACAAATATACACATTTTACATGCTATTTTTAGCAGCTATTATGTAGAAATTTTGTGACATTTTTGACACAAGGCCCATATTGAGGTCATGAGTATGTACCGGTAGGTCTAGTAATATTATAGCCAAGCCAACCCTGCCTATCAGGGCTGTTTAATAATTAAGAGCACTAGGTGTAGTGCACTGAAGCATCTTCATAGTATCTTTCTGTTTCATTTTATATTTAGTAATTTTAAATCTAGAGAGCTATATATACAGGTTGCTCAAATCTTATTTGTTTATTAATATTTGCTTTAGGGTGCGATATATTTTTTATGTTGTTTAAAAAATTAAATGCATGCTGAAATAGTAACATTGTTAAGGGCATTGGGTGTAGCACCGGTAGTTGGCAACACTGACGTATCTTCACCATGTTAATTTTTCATCCCCGCTCCTCGGAGTAATTTTTATGCTAGAGCTAAGCTGATTGCTGTAGTATCAAGATAATTAGTAGCCCAAGTGCACAATTTGGCTTAGTATCAAAACCTGATTTAAGGAAAAGTATTTTTTAGTAATTTTTTAAATTTTCATGCATTTTTCTAAAATATAAAAAAATAATTTTCTTTAAATCAGGCTTTATTTAGCCAAATTGTGCACTTGGGCTACTAATTATCTTGATACTACAGCAATCAGCTTAGCTCTAGCATAAAAATTACTCCGAGGAGCAATGATCAAAAATTAACATGGTGAAGATACGTCAGTGTTGCCAACTATCGGTGCTACACCCAATGCCCTTAATATATGTCATTATTGCCGTGCTTACATTACACATCATCATCATTGTGTTACCTCTTTTTACTTAACCTTCCTTGTAATTTGATCTGCACATGACATGATATAAAAATTTATTTATTTAATAAAGTAAATGAAATAATCTCAAAAGTCAATACAACCGCACAATTTTTTATATAATCATACATTGTAGATATTTTGTTTGAAGATAGTAAAGAAAAAAATATTGACAACACTGAATCATATATTATAACTCAAGTACAATCACATTCAGATAAAATCAAATATTTTCTATTAGGTTATTGGAGAGAGAGAGAGAGAGAGAGAGAGAGAGAGAGAGAGAGAGAGAGAGAGAGAGAGAGAGAGAGAGAGAGAGAGAGAGAGAGAGAGAGAGAGAGAGAGAGAGAGAGAGAGATATGTATATATGTCTGACCAGCATTCTTACTTGCTACAGCTGCAGCTCCAATATAGAAAAAGAGATGCAGATTTGTAGAAGCACTTATTTTATTTCACTTTTCGGACTTTTACCTTTGCCTGTGTTCAATGTAACCCTTCTGTATATATTAAGTTGCGATGTAGTCTCAGATCACCTGAGGAAGAGAGCGGTTGACTCTTGAAACGTAGTGATATGTGTAGTACATGCAAATGTTAGTGACGTGCACGAACACTAAGTGACCATCGCAACATACTACATACAGAAGGATTACATCAAACACCGGCAAAGGAAAAAGCACGAAAAGTGAAATAAAATACATTCAGTATGATTGCACGAAAGACTTATTACATATTAAGAGCAATTATAATCAAAAGAATTTTGATTCTTCCCAACATGATTCTATATAATATATAGACCACGTGGTAACGCATACGAAGCCGGAGTAAAGTTAATGGAGTTCATAGATATATTTATCTGATAGGCAGAACTTTACCATTATTTCATTAGTGTCCATTTTTTCTCATAAGCCACTTTCTTGAATATGCCTTCTAAAATTTTGATAAGACTCTGAGATTTCTGATATTTTCTTGATAAAGTTATATTTTATTTAAGGAATCAAAATTTGTTTTCCAAAGTTTTTATAAATTTTAAATAAGTCTATCATAAATTTCAACAAACAACAGCACTTACTATAATTTTCTTTGGAAACTTTTTGGAGGGATACTTAAACATTAATAAGTGCCTAAAAGTTCAAATAAATTAGCTCTCATATTAAGGAAATTTATTTCACGGAATATAGTTCAGATTTCTTGAACTAAAAACACAGCCTACTTTACAGAATCTGGCAATATCTAAGAGGGATTTCTTTTCAAATATTCATAAAAATTATGAAGCGTTAAGAATAATATATTGAGATGTAAAATTAATTATACAGTATGAACTATTTTCAACTTTTCCACATTTATTATAAAAATTATTCTAAAAACCCTAGTTGAAAAATTACGTCTTCAACTCATCCTTTACACGTCTAAACCTAATCTTTCTACCTCTAAATCACATCTTATATCCTCTTTGCTCAAAGTGAGGATGAAAAGAAGAAAATATTTTAACATTTTATGCTCAAGAAGAGGAAAAAAGACGTAATTTCGTCTTTTCTCCTCTAAAATGGTGCAAATTGAGCGCAGTTGTACAATGGGCAGGCACCACTAATAATATAATGGTAGAAGAAAACTAATTGAAATATAAATTAATGAAATTGAATTTCAGAAATTCACATTGCGGCGATCATTTGTTAAACCAGCACATTTATTATAACTGAATAACTGAATGAATTATTAATTATAATAATTATGTTTACTTTAAACATAATACGACGAATTTGGGGAGTTCCTTATTTTTATTATGAAATTTTGTTACTGTATAATTATTAACAAAATTAAATATTATAACTATATTATATATATATAGTTTTTGTATTTAAATGTATGTTACATATAGTATGTACTATGTAGGGTATTACAACAGTATATTTATGTGTTTTTACTAAAAATAATTAAAAATCTCTTCATTGTATTTTCATTGGGTTGGATGGAAGAGTGGGCCTAATGGCCTAAATCCCGCCCTCAATAAAGACGATTTTATTTATTTATTTATTTATTTAAATAAATTCATTTGTTTTTATTTTAATTTATTTTTTTGCAATTTTAAAAAAAATGCAATATTTAAAAATAAAGTATTGTAATGTTTTATTAATTTTAAATTACTAATAATTCTTTCTTTATGTTTTTTTTATATTTTTTAAAATATTTTAATTTATTTTATAATTTGCATTATATACTTTTCATTGATAATAACTAGGATTGCAAAGACCAAAAAATAATAATACGTGTCTGCCATTGTGTACTTGATATAAATGATTTTTTTTAATTGTAAAATATGGAAGTAGATAATACAAGAGGAGAAAATAAGAAATGTTAAGTGAAACATGGTTTATCATAATTTCATAACATGAAAAGTGTAGTATAAAAACCAGTAAAAGAGGAGGGTATTATATTATACCCCATAATGATATAATGAAGACACTAATATTGCTCAGTGGAGTATTGACCTAAATTTTTTTTATTGCAGAAATGGATAGAGGATGTAAAGTTATGCTACCCTAATTTTTTTTCAACTATTTTAGAGCCTGGGAACTATTTTTAAAAAATTATTGAAAGTTATTTTTGTGACGTCACGAGACGCCGCTCCTTAAGAAAAAGATAGGAATTGCCGCCGCGTGACGTCACAAAAAAGACTTTCAATAATTTTTTAAAAATACTGCCCGCGCTCTAAAAAATCTGAAAAAAATCAGGGTAGCATAACTTTGCACCTTCTATCCATTTCTGCAATAAAAAAATTGAGGACAATACTCCGTTGTGGCCGTTCTTAATTTAAAAAATTATAATATGTATACAATAAACATACATAATTTAATGATATGAAACATGTAATAATTATAATGCCATTTATTATTTTAAATTCTGCAGGTGATTTATTAGTACTATTCTTTACCAACTTACAAAATTGCTTACTTTAGGGAGTTGCTTTTCGTCTTAATATCCTACAAAAACACCTCTTAATCCTCTTATTGAATTAAAAAGGTTCATCGATTATATAAGAAAAAAAGTAACTTTGGGCCGAGATTTAAAGTATATGTATAATATTTAATTAAATTTAACTGGCAGAGCGAGAAAAGCTATTTGAAAGAAAAATCAAACTGATTAAATTCAATTTTAATTAAGTTAAGGCGTTTAAAAATAAATTAAAAAGTTGAGGGTTGGAATTGAATCAATTTAAATGTTAAATTTTGACTTAAAAAGTTTATCCAAAACTTTAATATATACACAGGAAGGGAATTTAATTTCATGTTAATTATAATTAAATAAGTATTTGCGGGCAATAGAAGTTGTATATTTCTAAAAGTTATTTGCATATTCCAGTTTTTAAGCCAAGTTATTTAAGTTTTTATTTGACGTACGATTTTTTTTTAACTAAACCCTCTAATAAAATGGAAAATAATAAAAAAATTCTTACATTGCCAAAATTGATTTAATAGTTAAATTTCTCCTTCGTAACGTATGCAATTACACGTATCTATTTCTATTTTCAAGTGTCTTATTTTTTAAGTTGTTTTTATGCATAAAAATAAATTAAACAAGTGATCTTTATATGAAATCTTTATTATTAAATTGTGCTACAGGCTTCAGTTTGTTATAAGAAACAAAAAAAGGGGAAACAGATGATATTAAGATTTGAAAATTTGACTTATTTTATTAAAAGAATATCCAATGTTAGTAAAAAATTACAAAGTGATAATTCCCTAAATTTTCCCTTTAGAGAAACCCCTAATTTATATAGTAGGTACTCTGGAATATCATAAAAGTTAATTTCTTGATTCGCAAGCAGAAACATATCGGTCAAGTAGGGCGTCAAATTGCCTCTGGACAGTCAACTCAGGATCCAGGACCTGAAGTGACCTTGCGGAGTTCTGGAAACAATTGAAAATTAACGTTAGTAATTAGTCCATTTGCGATATTTGTCATTGCAATTGTAAGAGAAAAAACTTTGTTTTGGTTTTCATGTGTTTCCTTATTTAATTGCAATAAGGTAATGATAAATATATTGTTTCGAATTATAAGTACATAATATAATTTTGTTTTTGAAGAAATATTCAAATTAATAAATAAATATTATATGTTTAATAATAATAAAAATAATATTAATGATAAAATGTTTTGAAAAGTAAAATATTTTTTAAGTTAGGTCTTGAAGAATATGACGTATGTAATTTTTCAATCGATAAGATTATGATATATAATGTTGATTGATGTACAAGTAAAATGACCAATAAAAAAAAAAAAAAAAAAGACTTCAACTTAATCGAAGTCTTTCAAGTATGTGACATATTAAGCTTGGAAGATCAAAATTGATATCTTTTTTTAATAAGTGTTTGTCAGATCTGAATGTGTTCAGCACTGAGAGGGTGTCAGTCAAGGATCGTAGACCTGGACTGCGTGTATTATCAAATATCAACAAATATTGACCTTGAAAATGACGTCATCGTGACCCTCGAAGGGCGCGAAGATGTTGAGGACGTCTTTCCTCTTGGTGAACCAATTGGAGATGTCCAGGAAAGCCATTCTCATCCCCTCGACGCGGGCCTCGCTGCGGTAGTTGCTGGTCATCACCTGGGGAACGTAAGAGCTATTTTGATATCTCTGTACATTGAAAACAACCTTTATGACAAATTAAGGATTATTGTCACTGATCTTATGGTGAATCACTATGAAAATTGTAGTAAAATCCTTCCGTACATTGTAACATTTATAACATAAATATTCAGCATAAAAATAAAGCAATCTAGTTTTTGAGATATACAGGATATAAATAGTGAGAATATCATTGGAAATCTGGCGGCCATTTTCAAATCAATTCAAATCATTTTTCAACTAAAAAAATTAATATATCAAAAACTGGACAGAATAATTACTTTTTTACTTCAGAAAGTGGTCATTTTTGTTCTCTATGTTCTGATCTAAATTTTAATTTTTTTTTTACCATCGAAAAATAATTACAATAGTGACAATAATCCTTATAAGTATTCCTATTTGCATTTTAAACATATTTTGAGATTTAAAGGCAAATTTTTTTTATCATTAAAAATTAGTTTAATACGTCCAATCTCAATTCTATGATAATTATTCTGATACTTTCAAATACTAAATTATGTAGTTCATTATATTAGATATTCAAGTATATTTTATTTTAAATTCACATAGTAAAAATACTATAGGAGTCAGAGCAATTTTAAATTTTAATCTTTAGTAGGAGACTCCATTTTAACGAAGTCCCTGTAAGATAGGCAACTTGTTAAGCTTCAAAGTACAGCGGGTTGCCTATTTCAAACTAATTGAAAGTAGAAGGAATTTTGCCTCAAGCGTGAACAATAAAATAGCTAAGACTTTGCAGACAGGTTGAAATCTTTAATACAACTCTTTTTGCATTATTTCAGGTTCAAAATCGAACTACAGAATTCAGAAATCTTGCACTTCCTGTGACAATCTTTCAATTGCTGAACTATAGTGTTGTGTAGTATTTGAACAAAAATTTACCTAAATTATTTTGTATACTGTAGTTGATAGGAATTTTCAGAAAATTAATAATTGTGTAATAGAGACTTCAATTGTTCCCCGTAGGGAAATTTTTCTCCATAAGCCACCATGTTAGAAAATTTGTTGTTTTTTTTTCTCCATAACTATTTAAGCTATGAATTTGAAACCATCACCTACCCCATTTAGGGGTCTTTTGATAATGAATCAAGAACTTATTTTGCTCTAAAAAATTTCCTTAATGTCAAAAAAGCAATTTCGAGGGTTTTTTCATAATAGGTTTGGATAGGACGGTGGGAACACCACAAAATCAGCTGACTTGAAGCCTCTATACTGAATCTGTGACTTTTCCAGCTTGTAAGTGCCCTTTACTCACTGTTCTTGGAGGTACCACGGCCAGGTTGCAGCGAGCGAAGTCCGAAATTGGTGCAGTGCCTCCTTCGGGACAAAGCAGCTCGTAGTCATCTGTTAGTATTCCTGTCGATTTTAGTGAATTATTAATTTGGATATTATTTGTACATATTATATTTATTGTAAAAAAAATTTTTTATTTTGTAAAAAAAAATTAATTTAAAATATATTTTTAAAATTTTAATAAATATTTTTTGTTGTTTTGAATTATATTACAACAAAATGTTATGTTAAAATATTATTTTATATATATTTCTAAAATGCTTAAAGGCGTATCATAATTGAATGCATATTCAAATATTAAAATAGTCAAGATTGTTAATTAAAGAAATTTATTCGTATGTATATTATGTCGACTGAAAATTATGTAGACACGTCAAAAGTGCTTGGAATGAAACGATTAACCTAAGTAGTTAATGCGGAGGACATTTCTGTCAAATAAAATCGAAGCAAATAAATTAGAAATTTACGAGAATGATATAAAAGGTAATCGCTTATAGTATGAGCAAATTCAGTCTTGCAGTTTTCTTACAACAGCTCCATTTCCGGTTTTCGTCCATAAGGTCAATGTTAAACTTCTACCTCAGTTTTCACAAAACTGATAAGACAGATTCGCTTCAAAATTTGTATGCCACCTATTGATGGTGAGTTCTAAGTCCCCTGCAAGTCTTGTTGCATTCAGGCGGTACGATTGCGAGATATCAACCTACTGAGATTCATCTTTAAAATTGTTTACTATGTTTGTATATTTAAAAATGCTCTAAATGATTGCGTAATTTACAATATTTATCTCTTTTTACTGTTAGCGCTTGTAAAGAGTATAGCTAAAATCGAACATTAAATCATTTTATTAATAAATTAATTTCTGTAATATTAAGAACAAAGTCTTCTACTCGCAATGGTTGTATCAAACCATTGTTTATAATATCTGTCGCATGAAGCCTTTTTCATTGTTGAACATGGGATGACGTAGTGCCTGATTTTGCCACCAGAGCATAGAACGTAATGGCATTGTTGGCGCTAGTAGACACATTGTTGGCGCTAGTAGACACAACAACTTTCATAATTAACGGTCATTTTCCATAAGTTAACATGTAAATCAACAACCGTCCCATGTTTTTCCTTTCACGCGACAGACATTACACAACAATACTTTGTTTATTAACAACGAGCAGAAGACTTTGATTAAGAATCAAAATCTTAATAATAATGATAATAAAAAAGTATGTGTAATGAATATATTCAACAAATGAATAACATTTTGTTACTAAACCAGCTGATGATTAGATTTTTTACACTAAGTCTAATTAGTTTGTTTATACAACTAATATGGACATAATTTTTTACCTTCTGATTCGAAAATTTCACAGAAAATTACAATTATAATGTCAAAAGCAGTATTTGAGAAGTAATTTTTTTATTCAAGTGTCTGTACAATCGATGGTAAATGTTAAACAATATTGAACTTTGTCTTCAATTGAAGTATCCACTTTGATCTCACACTACAAAGATATAATTTAAATACATTTTCAAAGGATTACTACGTCGTGCAATGAATATGTTCATTTAACCTTTGTAACTAAATAAAGAAGCCTTAGGCAACTTGATTTAGATTAAACAGAAACTCCTTTTGCTTATACGTCATGACGTGCATCAATACTGTACAATATCAAGGATAATTTCTTGTACACTTTTGATTATGATTATCATTGCTTTCTTTCTTATTGTTCATGAATTTCATGTTTCACAATAAAGATTAATTTAAATGTATTATTTACTGTGCACCAAACGCAAATTACAAATTTTATAAATTAATTTATTTTATATAATTTATGTTATATTTTTTAAACATTTTTATATGATTTTATTAAGTAATGTTTTTCTATAATGTATGTTTCTAGTGCTGTTAATATGTACACTTTCTGTGTTTAATAAAAGACTAATAATAATAATTAAGTAAATAAATTTAAAATTACTGAAATATTTTTGCATTTAAAATAATATTCGACCCAGAAATATTAGCTAGTAAAAAGTCGTAAAAAAATTTTTTTTACACCACTCGTAAAAGAAATAGACAGTAAGTAAGCTATATAAACAATGTTGCGAATGATTAAAGCAATGTTTAGCAATAATTATAATAATTATTTGACTATAATCAGTATAACAAGATACTTTTGTTAAAGAAATTTCTTGTCAGAAAAGTTGTATCGTGGGAGTTCCTACTTAAGCAGTATTAACTATAATCTTTAATTAATTGAAAAATTATATCATTCCATGGAGCTGAATAATAGGGCTAAAACTGAAAGCACAGATTAGCAAAATTTGACGGTGAAGCATTTTAAAAATAGCATTGGTGTCAGCAAATCTCAAAGAGTTAACTTTGCACTTGTGCCATATTGAACGTATAGCAAAGAACTTACCTGTGTGCTGCAGGGCAGTGGAGGCCTTCACAAACGCCACATCTCCATTGCCAGAAGATAGACATTTAAAGGCACCCTCCTCGCCGAAGAATTCCTCGGCAGAAGTCGCAGAACACGTGTTTGGACCTGTCAAAACATGTAATTCTTAGTGCTGGTCTGTTTTGCAACAACTTTTATGAAATTATTTTTCGTCTAATCTATATTTTTTTATTTTTTAATTATTATGTAATTTTCAGTATGAAATTGAGTAAGTAAGATTGTACTATTATCTGTTTTAGATAATATGTAGACAATAGGTCTATTCGTATAAATACAGTAAATAATAGATGAACCTTCTGTACATGGAACATAAGGTTCATTAATATTAATCGATTATTTCTGGTTGTATATTTAAGAACGGAGCTAATGATTAATATTTATTGAAAAAATAATTAAACTGCGCATGATTTTTTAGATGCATATATTATCTGGATATAAGACTTTGAATTATATCAATTTATCTGAGATTTTTTTTAACACTCACTCAAAATCATGCAGCAAAATGTAATGAAGCAACGTTTTTCCATATATGCTTGCGTGTTAAATATTTGCATGACTATGACGTCACAGCGTTTTGTAGTTTATCATTTTAACGCTCACAAAATCTTAACAAAAAATTGATAGTATGTAACTCATGGTACACCATTAAAGGTACTTTTCCATGGAGTGATGTCGAGCGGGGCGAGAAAAGCGCACTTGCTTTAATCTCGTATGGCGGCCATGTTGTCGATAAAATTGCTCCCCGCAAGGCGAGGAAATCCTGAGTTTCTGATTGGCTGCGGCACTTCTCATTTGTCTCCATGTAACTGCACCTTAATTAATAAGTAAAACAAAAAGTTTCTTACCTTGCTGTCCCTTGCTACACTTCGCACAGAGGGTGGTCGGATTTTCAGGGTCTGAGAGAGCGCCAGGTACACAACTTCCGGTAGAGAAGAAGTCCGTGAGGGCGCGGCCGAGAGGACAAAGAGAGCGGGGGAGCAAACCTTTTTGGAGAAGTACCGCCAGGGGGACCTTCCAACCTGAAAGTACCAATTTAATTAAAGGCCACATGGCGATAACGGACGCTATTTTGAAGCAAAAGCTGTGAAATTCTATGCGTCGAGCGAATTCGACAGGTTGTTGTGGCGAATATCGCGTATTATTATTATCTTTACTATTATTACTATCTTGTCAAATAGTTTTCGGCATCTAAAAAAAAAAAAACTTTGCACCCTCTATCCATTTCTACAATAAAATTTGTTTCCTGAATCACCGTGATCTGACTCACCTGTCAAGTCTCCATAGGCGGGGTGACAGGACCTGGTACCCTGAAGGTCGGCGAGGGACCTCAGGTTGGAGGATTTCTTGACCAACGCCACTGCCACATACGAGGCCTCTGACCCCGTCACGTTTTCTGACATGATAGCGTGCATGTTGTTACGTCTGCAATCAAATAAATTTCGTGTCTCATTCGCTAAAGCCGGTATTACACGATACAATTTTTCTGATTATTGTATACAATTTTTCCTTGCAAGAAAACTTAACCTCCATTTGTTTGTATGGAGAGGAAATTTTCTTGTAAGGAAAAATTGTATACACCAATCAGAAAAATTGTATCGTGTAATACCGGCTTAAGGTAACACGAATTAGTTGTTTTTTTAGTCCCATTTGATTAACATGTAAACCTTAACAAATTCACATAGATTCTGAAAAAAAATTTGAGAGAAAGATTTTAGTATATACCTAAAATATTAAAGTCCTTGAAAAAATTTTTAGGACAATGTTAAACTTTTACCTCAGTTTTCACAAAACTGATAAGACAGATTCATTTCAAAATTTACATGCCAGCTATTGATGGTGAGTTCTAAGTCCCCTGCTAGTCTTGTTGCATTCAGGCGGTACGATTGCGAGATATCAATCAACTTCATCCTTAAATGTGAACCTTAATTAGGCTAATTTTAATTAGAATTAAGTATGTTACATATTTAATGTAATAATTGACGTGATCCATGCTGTACAGCCTATGATCGAAATAAAAATTTGAATTTGAATTTAATTATGACTGTAGTCACACGTACCTGCTCGCCGTATACGCATCTTGTGCGTCTAAAGTGACGACATCCGCATCGTCCTTTCCTAGCGCCTCCATGCACTTCACGTTGCTCTCGGCTTGACTGCAGTCGATCTGCGGCCTCACGTCTCGCGAATAAGCCACCGTGCTGAGAGCCTGACATTTCTTCAAGGCAGTTGGACCAACCACACACATTCGCAGACGAACGGAGCGAGAACCAACCTCGCGTTCGATCACGTCGTTATAACGGGCTGTAACGAGATATATTAACGAAATTTAAAATTAAATTCAAATTCAAATTTTTATTTCGATCGTTGGCTTTACAGCATAGATCACGTCAGAGTTGTTACATAGATTATACATAACAGATAACAGATACTAAAAAAACTTTTTTTATTACATTTTTAGATAGATATGTGCTGTAACTTCTTTTCAAGTTATTAAGAAGATTTTGTGGAAAATAATCAAACCAAGGTGGCAATAATCAAGCAGCAATCTATACAAGCGTTTGCCTATTATTACTGAGGAAACCATGGAAACTTCGGTCAGGATGGTCTGCATTTGATATAGGACGCCATAAATCACCTCCCAACTGCTCAAATGGAGCTGTTCGTAGCTAACTATCATGTGAAAGAGTTTGGGGTTTTGTAAAACTCTACGATTTAATTCAGCAAATAAACGACAGGATTATTTTAAGGCATTAAAAAAAACTCCATGGAAACAGTCATTTTAGAAGGTTCTGCAGCCAGTTCAATGACCACCTCGTCGTCAGAAGTCCCTTGAACTGGCCACTGAACCTTAAAACAACGACTTTTTCTTAATGGAATGATCGTGGAAGGTTCAGTAGCCAATTTAGTGGAATCATCATCAGGAAACTAATTGCTACGATGGCTAAATTATATTTTACATCTTTAATAAAATTAACTATAAATTATTATAAATATTACTATTTTGTTTCTGTATTTATTGACGTGATCCGTATATAAATGCTTCCACTATGTGGTTCTCTTGGCTTTGGACCATTATACTTCCATTGCACAAAAGCTGTAGCGTCCATCCTGGCTGAGGTTTCCACGTTTCCCTCAGTAGCATGCAAATGCCGGGATGGATTGCAATGCCCCCCTTCCCCCCCCTCCCGTTCCCGATGAGCTCGCGAAACGCTTAAGTTAGGGTTTCGGTAAGTTCGGGGTTTCAAACTTACTTAGCAAGTAAAAGTACCCAATTGTGGTTTGATTAAAAAAAGAAATGCTTGTTCAAAATAAAGTTGATACAATATAAGTATGAAAAACGTGAAATCTTCACTACGTTGTACTCACACTTGCTGAGAAAGTCCTGTGGAGGGATGGCTTCTCTGTCCACTGCAGTCATTTTGTCGGAGAGTCCCAAGACAAGCTGGACCAAGTTGGGGGCGCCCGAGTTCTCAGCCAGCGAGATCTGCCGGCGAAGACCGTCCAAGCTGAAACACAGAGTTGAAATAACCCTGGTTGAAAAATTACGTCTTCAACTCATTCTTTACATGTCTAAACCTAATCTTTTTACTTCTAAAACACATCTTATTTTCTCTTCGTTCAAAGTGAAGATGAAATGAAGACAATATTTCTAACATTTTATGATCAAGAAGAGGAAAAAAGAGTTGAAGACGTAATTTTTCAAATAGAAACAGTTCATTGTCATATATATTTTATTAAACAAATAATTTACTCTAGTAAAAAGACAAAAACAAAAATATAGGCAAAAATAATAATAAAGGGTTACTTTTTACTTTTAAGGTATGTAACTTTACTATTTTAATTTTAGTATTTTTTTAAAAGTTAAAAAAATACATAATAATTTTTTATAATCATAGTAATAAATTTAAAATTTAAAAAAAAATATATTTAAATTCAATTTATTTAATTTTAAATTTGATATTTACTTTTTATTAATTTAATAAATTGTTTTAATTAAAATAAAAACATTATATATTTAAATTTAATACCTCTACTAATCAATCAAGCAATAAATTGCATATCCGAAGACGCGCTTTCCAGGACTAAAGTTCCTCCCCATTGAGCATATCAAAATATCTTGATGTAATAAAAAAAAAATCTTGATACAACTCCCTAATAGAAATATAAATAGGGAATTCCTACTTTGTCAGGTCGGTGTGTGTCAGGTACGCCAACCAGGGTCTTCCCGCCCAGCTGCAGGGTGTACCTGAGACTTTCTTCTTGGAGCCATCAGGACAAAGGTACGAGTACTGCTCAGGGTCTGCCTGAGGAGACTTGCCCTCGACGAGCTGTGGAAATAATAAGGTTGTTTTACCTGAGACAACCTCACTTACAGCATAAGAGTCGAGAATCATAAAAACTGGCAAGACTTTTCTTTCTGTACACTCGTCGCCTTGGAAAATTTTCATTTGTGGGTTGACTTACACAGAATCGCACTAATTGGACAACCTGAATGAATATTTTTTATTGCAGAAATGAATAGAGGGTACCAAATTATGCTACTCTGAATTTTTTCACATTTTTTTTAGACCCACAACTATTTTTAAATAATTATTGAAAGTCCTGTGATTTCAGATGGCACCTCTGAATCCTTAATAAAAAGGATAGAGACTGGACGCCTATTGACGCCTCCAGGGGGCGTGGCCGCACTTTCAATAATTATTTAAAAATAATTCTGGGTCTCAAAAAAATCTGTAAAAAATTCAGAGTAGCATAATTTGGTACCCTCCATTCATTTCTGCAATACAAAATTTTTATGTACTGTAGGTTTTCCATTCGCAGCGTATGATTTAAAAGGTAAGAACCTAAGCGATCAGGTACAGCCTCGCACACAGCTTCGTATCGTATGCCTTTGTTTGATAAGAAATTTAGAATCAGTTCAAAATGAGAAACGTACTAGTAATATCTAAAATATATTTATATTTTATAGATATATCTATACTATACATATATAGCAATTCTGCAAATACAAATTTTCCAAGATGAGTTTTATAAACGATAAAATTTATGCTATAATCTTATTTTAGCAATTTTTTTACTATGGGAACAATGGAGTATTGACCTGTTTTTTTTTATTGCAGAAATGGATAGAGGGTGCAAAGTTATGCTACCCTGATTTTTTTCAGATTTTTTAGAGCCCGGGAAGTATTTTTAAAAAATTATTGGAAGTTATTTTTGTGACGTCACGAGACGCCGCTCCTTAAGAAAAAGATAGGACTTGCCGCCGCGTGACGTCACAAAAAGGATTTTCAATAATTTTTTAAAAATACCTTCCGGGCTCTAAAAAATCTGAAAAAAATCAAGGTAGCATAACTTTGCACGCTCTATCCATTTCTGCAATAAAAAAAATTGAGGACAATACTCCATTATTAAATATTTATTGAACGTTTTGTTTGACCTCTGGAAGTGTTTCAGTCAGTACTTTAATAAAAGGATAGAGCTTATGATGCTTCCAGAGAGCAATTATAATTATATTCCAATTAACAATTAAAAAAAAATATTTAAATATCCCTAGTTGAAATAAATTTCATCTTTTCTTCGCTATTAAACTCTTCTCTCGTATTTTCTCCTCTTATTTTGCACCATTTTATAAGAAAAAATAGGCTAAAAAGACGAGATTACGTCTTTTTTTTCCTCTTTTTGAACATGAAATGTTAGAAATATTGTCTTTATTTCATCCTCACTTTGAGCGAAAAGGAAATAAGATGTGTTTTAGAGGTAAAAAGATTACGTTTTGTAAAAGATGTAATTTTTCAACTAGGGATCATATCGATACTAAAAATAATAAGTTTCCTCTATTTTATCGAATACACGTCGATTGTTGTCAACAATGCTCTCACCCCAAAGAACTCCCTAACGACCACCACTTTGGTCCAGGCAACGTCTCCTCCGTTCTCAGCCAGACATTTGAGAGCTCCGTCATAGCCAGAGTATTTGTCAGGGTAGTCGCAGCGGCCGGGACTCTCGCACAGCGCACAGAGTGAAGAGTAACTTGACTCTGCAAGCAAGATCGGTATGACATAAAGGTGCATTTTCATGGAGCGAATGTCAAATTAGGCTTGACGCGCCGAGAAAGGCGCACTTGCTTCAATATCATATAGCGGCCATGTTGGCGTGGAAAAATCACGGCGCGATTTAATCGCTGCGGGAAAGCGATTTTTCTACGCCAACATGGCCGCCATATGACATTGAAGCAAGTGCGCCTTTCTCGCCATGCCAAGCCTCTCGCTTTCCACGCTCCATGGAAATGCGCCTTAATGCAATTTGAATCTTACAATCAGTAGATTGATATCTCGTAATCGTAGCGCCTGAATGCAACAAGACTTGCAGGGGACTTTGAACTCACCATCAATAGGTGGCATACAAATTTTGAAGTGAATCTGTCTTATCAGTTTTGTGAAAACTGAGGTAGAAATTTTAGAACTTTCTCGATTGATAAAAATTTATGTAATTCGATTCTGTCTTTAATAATAATAATTGACCTGTTTAAAAGAAAATATTTGTACCAAGTAACAAGTTTTTGAAATCTTAATATTTTAGAGGTTTGTTAGATGCTGATTTGACTAAATGTTGATATAAGTCACCGCAGCTTCAATGATATTCTTCCAAATTATACCTTAAAAACTTTATCATAATTTGAATTATTAAAATTATTTTTTTTTTTCACTAAAATTATTAAAGGGAAACAAAATATCGTGACATTAGCAAGTTAACCATGCTTGAGTGCTGAATGGCATTGTGAAATGGTTAATTCTTAGTAATCTTACAACATATTTTTTTAAACTTAATATTTTAGTGATTTTCCATTTGAAATATCATTTAATATATATGAATATACGTCCCGTAATCAATATACGATTAAGAAGTAGGAACAGCGGAAGGATTTTATTTGATAAACAATTGTTGCATGAGAGCAATTTTTATTTAAAAAAATATTGATCACAATTTAAATTAAATATTGCCCAATTAATGTACTTTAATTTGCTATATTTCTTTACATTATATTTTTTAAATCCATATCGGTATTATTATTTTAAATTTGTCATTTTTATTCATAATAAAATAAAATAAAATATATTGAATTAATTTTAATTTTAAATTATTTTCCAATTAGGTTTTTGCATTTTTATTACATATTTTTTGGTATTGATTGACTGCTTATTTTACTTGAAAAATAGTAAAGACAAGTAATAATCAGTAAAAAAAAAAAATTAATACTGTATAATTATAAATAAAATAAATATTTTTAATTTATTTTTATAAAAAAAATTACTTTTTAAAATAAAATAATTTCAAATTATTTGCACTACCTCTCTCCCCCCCCCCTCCACACTCACTGAGTCTGCGGTCGGTCTCCACGTCAGGTGCCCACTTGCCGACGATGCACGCCTTGCTGAAAGCTCGTGACAACGCACGCAGCTCGTTCTCACGAGGTGTCAAATCTGCCTCGTCCAGAGGACCGAGCACGCCCAGTTGAGACAGCTGGAAAATGTATCAAAGTTCAAGAGGTTTCCATCGTTCCCCCAGTCACAAACAGGTGAATGCTAAACCATGGTTGTCCTTGTTTAAACTCCAAATGTTAAATTATTATAATATATTTTCGAATTATGTACAGTCATCGCCTCTGAAAATTTCTCTTTCCAGCCTTGTTAATCACCATGCCCCGTAAGAATAACACAGGGCCACAATGATTAACAAGGCTACAAGTGGGAAATTTTTCAAGGCGACGAGTGTACATACATTACACGATTCACGCCCAGAAAAATAATAATAAAAATGCATGCAAAATTAATCATTTCTACATACTAACAACAACAAATTATCCAAATGCAGTCTTCTTTATAATATCTACAACAAGTTACTATCAACATACATTTTCTGGTAATTTATTTGAATCAAACTCTTTTAAAAATATTCTTTGCCAATAAGTAAAGATTTTAGTTTATTTTGAAAAAGAACATCACTGCCGATATTCCTTAAGGTAGAGATAACACGGATCAGCTGGCCCAATGCTAAAAAAAATCCCATTCATGAAAATTATGAAAAAAAAAATTAAAAATGTTTTCCTTTACATACCTTATCAGTAGGTCAATTATCAGGTATACAAAAACGAATTTATTTTTTAGTTAATTATTTTTAAAGTTGACTAATTTAACATGGAATTTCCATTTCTCCATGTTAAAGTAGACAACTTTAAAAATTAATTACTCGAAAACCAGCTCGTTTTTGTATACCTGATATTTTATCTACTGATAGGGGGTGTAGAGTAGAACATTTTAAATTTTTTTCATTATTTTTATGAATGGAATTTTTTATAGCTTTGGGCCAGCTGATCCGTGTTATTTCTACCTTAATGGCACTTTGGTACAGAGAACAAATAATATAAAGTATATTTATAGTTAATTGGGAGTATAAAATTATGTTAATTCTTTTGGACACATAAAAGGCGTTTTCGCAAAACTATATCCTGTCTAGTGTCTATTTGGTTAACACATTAAGGAAGTTTTTCATTATTATTTTCTCATTTTAGAACCTAGTTGAAATTATTAATCACATTTTGGCTTAAGGGAAACTTTAATTGTGTGAAACAAAAATTGCATTTATAAGTTATATTTCTAAATAATTTAAAATAGTAAAAATTTATTTATTTAGTTATGAAATACAAAAATATATATTAATTTTAAAAAATTTAATTTATTTTAAAAAATTTAAAATATAAATATAAATTATTCAAAATTAAATTTTTCAATTAACTTTTAGTTTTTTTTTAATAGCTTAAAATAGACCAGTCAATACAAACACTAGAGAGCAACGTCACGAGATTGTTGATTGTCTACTTACAGGATAACGCTCAGCTGTTTACCTCCCCTCCCTTCCCCTACTGTTATCATACCGTACGCTCTAAAGCATTGAAAAAAAATAGAAAAATTGACTTTGTTGCCAGGTTTAAGGGAGTATTGACCTCAATTTTTTTTATTGCAGAAATGGATAGAGGGTGCAAAGTTATGCTACCCTGATTTTTTTCAGATTTTTTAGAGCCCGGGAACTATTTTTAAAAAATTATTGAAAGTTCTTTTTGTGACGTCACGAGACGCCGCTCTTTAAGAAAAAGATAGGACTTGACGCCGCGTGACGTCACAAATAGGACTTTCAATAATTTTTTAAAAAGGAAGTGACTATTCGCACGTTATTTCCGTGCGAATAAGGCTACAGCCGCTATTCGCACGTTATTTCCCTGCGAATAGCACCTCTTATGAGTGCGTGCTATTCGCACGTTATTTCTCTGCGAATAGCGAATTTAACGTGTAGTTGCTATTCGCACGTTTTTTCCGTGCGAATAGCGTTGGGCACCTTATTTACACGTCAAAAAGAACGTTAAATACGAAGACTAGCAGCGACTTCTGCAACGACCTGCCGTGGCGCAGTGGTAAGCGTGTCGGCTTTCAAATCGTTACGTTGCAGGTTCGAATCCTCGAGGGGGTAACTTTTTAAAGCATTGCCTCCAAGTCAGCATAATGTCAGCTGCATTTTCACTAAAATATTATATCAGCTGACTTAATTCCTGATACAAAAGAAAGTCCCATTACTTATTTTACGAGTATATAGGGTGCATAGGAGGGACCCTTAGAACGAAGTGGGCAGTGGGGGAGTGGCAGTAGGTTAAAAAGTGTAGTAGTGATTGAATAATATGGGATATATGCTGTGACAGCGCTGTGCATGGCGCCGTACGTGATTCTATATACTCGAATCGTGTGACTCGACGATCGAGTTTTATGTTTTATATCAAATTATTTAATTATATCCAACTCTCAGCACTATAATAGACATCACTATGTGACTATATCATAATTTTTTTTATTTATCATTATGTATATGTTATATATATATATAGAATATCATTAATGCATACAGCTATATATAGTTTGCTAGTTTAAGAATATGTCACAATTTGTTTATTTCTTTAACTCTATGATATTTTTAAGCTTTAATTTATAGCGCGAGCGGAAAGGAAAAAAATTGAATTAATTGATAGGTAGCAGATCAAATACAGGATGCAATATACAAAACATTAAAAATATTTTTTATATTAATTTTTTTATTAATTAATTAATTTATTATTTTTTTTACAATTAAGGATATATATATATATATATATATAGGCACCCCTAAGAACTTACAGCTCGCGGCGGGGTAAATAGGTACATCTAAGTGATAATTAAGGTATATAGTAATGGCTGGTGGCCACGGCACGGCCTGTTACGCGTGTCCCAGCATTTGCTGAGGTGCCCAAGTGCCATGAGACTGAGGGAACCATGGAAAACCTAATCATGCAGGACGCGTGGACATACACCTCTACTTTTTATCAATGGACCAAAGTCATGTTTAAAGCCAGGGGAACCAGGGAACCACACACAAGGATGTATTGTAATACACATGCGCATGATTAGCGGAAGGTATAATTATGAAAATTATGTAAAATATAAGAGATTAGTAATTTTTATTAAAAGTACGTTATATATTAAAGAAAAATATCAATACGGTTTCCTAGTATCAAAAGTGTATAAAATAAAATATGCAGCTTTCAAAGTTAAAAGGCGTTAAATTTCATATTTAATCTACTTAAATTACGATCGATTGAATGAAATATGATTGAAAAAAGTTATTTTTATGAAGAATATTATATATTATGTTATATTATCTGCGACGACTATTTTATTTGCTTTAATTCATTTTTTTTAAATGCATAAAATAATAAACACTAATTAATTATATATGTTATGAAATGAAATTGTCGCATTAAAATAAATAGTAAGTTTAGTGCTGCAGTAAACATTATAATGAGAAATTTCTGTAGGCTCACTGGGTTTACTATTTTATCTCCGATTTTTATAAAGAGATATTAATTTTATACTATTTAGTATTTCTTTATATATTTATTTATTTTATTTTTTGAATGCGACTAATAAAATTGATTAAAGTAAATTCTGCAAAACAACTTTTTGCTGATGTGTCATAAATACTAAACCACGAACTTAAACTATACATTTTTTTCCTGTTTCATTTATTGTACATTTGTGTTAATTCAAATTAATTTTTAATTACAATAAATTCAGAAGGTAGAGGGGAGCAGTGCCATCTCTGTCCCACGTAGGTAGGTATTAGTTATGAGGGTCCAATTTTCGCAAGGCCGGAGTTTATAAGAAGCGGGGCAAAGGATTCGGGATAGCATTGCATATTTAGGACATCAAATTGTAGTCAGTAACATCAGTGCTAGGTTAATAAAATTAATTCCTTAAAAAATTCTTCATTGTAATGAATTTTGTAGAAAACAAACAAATTTTAATCTTTTTTTTTAAATAATTTTTTAAAGATTAAGTATCGCAAAAATTTATAAGTCACGTGCTTTATGTGACTCTAACATTGCGAGCAAGTGGTATCGAGCCATAAAGCAGCAGCTATATAGGGGCCGAGATGTCAAGATGACTGTACAGTTGAACCATATTTAATATGGCCAGGTTAATTAATTCTTATAATCGATGCCAAGGGAGAACAATAACAACAAGATCTAAAATAAATAAAAGTTAATTACTGAAACAAATATAAGCATTACAATTTATAATAATAAAAATAATTCTCTATTTTTGAAATTTTTTTCTTAAATAATTTTTTGAGGCATTTTAAACATTAAGTTAAATATTTAAAAAAATGTAATATTTGATTAAATTATAAAGCATTTCAAATCGTATTTCAGGGGAAGGTAACGCACGCACTCAATGTTAAAAAATATAAATTTAAAAAAAATAATATGAAAATCATGGGAAAAAAATGTTCTCCTTTACATCCCCTATATATCAGTAGCAAAAATATCAGGTATATAAATTCGAATAGTTCTTGAGTTATGAACTTTTAAAGTTGACTAATTTAAAATGGAAAAATCAAACTTCCATTTTAATTAAATTAGTCGACTTTAAAAATCATAACTCAAAAACTAGCTGAATTTGTCTGCCTGATATTTTAGTCATTGATATTAGGGGATGTAAGGGGGAACATTTAAAGTTTTGTTCATAATTTTCATGTGTGAGATTTTTTTTTTTTTTTTTAACATTGGGCTTGCATTACCTTACCCATAATACCCTTAAAAGTTAAATGTGAAGAATTTTTATTATATTAATTCTGCTGTCATTTAAACAATGAAGATCGATTTGCTGTAGAAATCACTGTATAGTGATTTTTTTTTTCATATTAAAATTTTTATTAGCTGAATAAAAAAATTATTAGATTATAAGATATAGCAGGGGTGTCAAACTCATTTCTAGTGGCGGGCCACATGGGAGAAGCTGCAGCTGACCGCGGACCGTGCGGCCTTGCGTGGAGTGGAGGGAGAGGGGGGATACGGTTTTGAAGTCGAAGTAGTGCAGGGCTTCGATACAGTAGGGGGTCTGGGGGTGCTAGCCCCCCGGCCCCCGTAGCCCGCCACAGACGCATTTTTTTTATTATTTTTTAAAAACGGGGTCATGGCAGTTCATATTTTTTAACATTTTTTTTACAGAAACATAAAGATATTTATCTAAAAATAAAATTTAATCATTAATTTAAGTTTTTGAAGCCGATTTGTTTAAATTTGACGATTTTATTTTTCTTGATGTTTTTATTCGTAAACTCAATTATTTTTATTATTTGTTGACGGGCAACTGAAAACGACCTCGCGGGCCGCGAGTTTGACACCCCTCTGAGATATAGCACAAGGAATATTTTTGAATATTTTTTATTTAAGAAATTAATTTAAATCACTCATTAAATTTTTATTTATTTAGTTACTTTTTCAACGTTTGGACAATTATTTAATTTTACTTAAAATGAAGATATATTCAAATATTATAGATCAATGTTAAAACAACTTTTCAATATTAAAAAATAAGAAGCCACCCCCCTTTTTCCCAAAAAATCGTGCCTCTGGACATGATACAACTGGGCCACCGGAGCGGTTTTTGGCCCTTCAGGCCTCTCTATCTGAAGCGCACTTGTAAAATATTGAAACTACTTTCACCAGACTGGTTATTATTATATTATTGCATCTACTTATAAAAATCATGGCACGTTACTATTCAATATATATAATTAAGTTAATTAATCATGCATCGGATCAGCATGACTCGATCGATGGCGTCATCAGGTGCGGATACAGGAAAGGGGGGGGGGGGGCTGTAGACGACCCCCTCCCCCAAAGAGTTGGATTTAACATGGGCAACTTTTTTATTTAACATCATGGCCTTATTGGAGGCAGCCCATGCATGCACCCGTTTTTTTTTCTGAATCCGCGCATGGACGTCATATACAGGCTAAAAATACAGCTATCTGTCTTTGGACTCACAATCAATTGTATAAAACAGAACAATGCAGAACTTGCTTACTATTTAATACTTATTATTTTCCTTAAGTTCGTCGAGATCAAGATTGTATTTTATAAATTTAATAAACTTTTACTTATATAATTGCATTCAACAATAATTTCTTTTTAATTTTATTCAGGCCAAACCCAGCTTAAATAGTGAGGTCATGCAGTGGCGTAGTCATGGGGGGAGGGGGTTGGCGTTTAACCCCTTCTCCCTTGAGGGTCAAGTAATGACTGGAGATAAGAAGAAAAAAGAAAAAAAAATCATAAGAAAATTTCTAAAATGAAAAAAAAAAAAAAAAAAAAAAAAGGAAATTTAGGGGATTAGGGGATATCAAGTTTTGTCTTTTCTTTAATTTCAACAACTTATAAGTAAAGTTTGTTATTTTAACAGGAAAGTGCGACTTAAAAGTTTCATTTCCCTTACAAACTGCCTGCATACCATATATTATTGTAATTAAAACGCTCTCACGTGTGTTGCATTTTCATTTACTTGACTGCTCCAAATTTAATGCTCCACGCGGCCGGTGCATGCAATAATTAACAAAATTAAGAAATACAATTAATCTTTTTTGCCAATTAACACCTTAATTATGTGAACTTTGATTATTATGAATTATTATTAAATAAATTTAAAAAATAAAATTCAATTAAATGACACGTACACTGATTCTAGAAATGATTTTAAATTGATTTGACTTAATTAATTACAAATGAACTGTTATATAAGGTATACAATTTCTAATTTCAAATGTGTGCAAGTAATATAGGTTGAGAACAACGTTAATCTAAATTAAACCATATATATATATATTTATATATGAACTGTGTTTAGAAAGCATTACCTATAGAACTCAATTTTCTTCCGAAAAAATTTAATATCCGAATTACATTAGTGTACTATATAATATATTTGTATATATATACAGGCGCGGATCCAGGGGGGGGGGGGGCTGGGGGGGCTGCAGCCCCCCCCCCCCCCACCGAAATTTTGGATTTAACATGGACAATATAGGCATTTCCCCCACTCCAAATTTTTTTTTTAACATTGGCCTTATGGAAGCAGCCCCCCCCCCCGAAATTTTTTTCTGGATCCGCGCCTGTATATATATATATATATATAAATATAGTATAAAAATTTGTAAGTATACTGTATATATAATCGGATCATAAAACTAATAAAAATAATATAAAAGTGGTTATATTGATGAATTACTTGATTTATTGATTGGTATTTTGGAGCAATTTACACATTTTTGTCATGTATGCCCCTGCTGATGAATATTACTTGATTTAACTAAAATGATTTACTCAAATTATATTAAGCTATATTTATTACGTTATATAGTGCACGTATTAAAAAGAAATTAAAATAATGGGGTGAAAAAATACAACATTTTAAAAATATTGCATCAGATTATTCAGCTAGCTAGACCATATACATTTTCCATAATAGTATTTTTCCATAATTTTACCCCAAAAAAAGCAGCGTGTTCTCTAAAAAAAAAACCTTCTGTGGTGGCCTATTGGGAGTTTTCTCGATCTTTATCCTGAGGACCCCCCCCCCCCCCCTTCTTGGGCAAATCCTGGCTAAGCCACTGGCTGGGGCCTAGATGCCAATTGACGCCTTCAGAGGGCGTAGCCGCAATTCCTATATTTATTTAAAAATAGTTCTATAGGACGCAAAAAAATCTGAAAAAATTCAGAGTGTCATAATTTGGTACCCTCTATTCATTTATGCAATAAAAAATTGGTCATGCAGGTTGTCCATTGTAATAAAATATTTAATTTCTAGTAAAAGTTCAAATTAAAAAAGATCTTCTTTCTTTGAAAAAAATAATTTCCTCTAAAAAAATCAATTTACAAAAACAATAATTGCCAACTTATTAATTTTGGCCGAAACTAATATTTTATTTCTTTTCTTAATTTATATATATTTTTTTTTCAAGCACTGCATACTGCCTGCTCAATTAAAGTTAATTTATATACAGTATAAAAAATTCAGTTTGATTTTCCAGTTCAATATTAACAGAAGATCGATTTTTAAGATTTTATATTATTTTTTAAATTTTAAATTGCATCATGATAGTTAAAGTAGAGTGAGCGATTTCATTTTTTTGAACATTTTATTTTATAAAAATAGTTTAACTCTACCTCTATTGAGAAATGAAAACCAAAAAATTCCATCTCAAATAGCTTCACCACAAAAAATTCCTAAATTTGGTGTTTCGAAGGCCGTTAACATGCATGCATCCTTATATATGGAACAGAAAACAGCTTTTTACTCCAACTTCGTGTGAACTATGGTAACAATTAAAAAATACGCACGTAATATGATAAATTCTTTAATGGATTTTCAAATAAATTTTTTTTTTATGGTGCCGTTTTTTCGGATAAAAATCTTGAAAATCCTTATGAGAATTAACCCGCAAAAATTTAAATATTTTTTTTCGGAAAAATTGCTCCGTAAAAAAAAAAAAAAAAAATTATTTGAAAATCCATTAAGGAAATCATCATAGATTACGTACGTATTTTTTAATTGGTACCATAGTTCAGACAAAGTTGGAGTAAAAAGCTGTTTTCTGTTCCATAAGGATGCATGTTAAGGGTAAGGTAACGCCACCAATGTTAAAAAAAATCCCTCTCACAAAAATTCTGAAAAAAATTTAAAATGTTCTCCTCTACACCCCCTATCAGTACCTAAAATATCAGGTATACAAATACGATCTAGTTTTTGAGTTATAAATTTTTAAAGTTGACTACTTTAACATGGAGAAATGAAACTCCCATGTTAAATTGGTCAACTTTAAAAATTCATAACTCAAAAACTAGATCGTATTTGTATACCTGATATTTTAGCTACTGATAGGGGGTGTAGAGGAGAACATTTTAAATTTTTTTAAGAATTTTTGTGAGAGGGATTTTTTTTAACATTGGTGGCGTTACCTTACCCTTAAAGGCCTCCGAAACACGAAATTTGGGAATTTTTTGTGGTGAAGCTATTTGAGATGACATTTTTTGGTTTTCATTTCTCAATAGAGGACTAGTTAAACTAGTTTTAAAAAAATAAAATATTCCAAAAAATGAAATCGCTCACTCTACTTTAATTAGTTTTAATTTGTTGTATATTTATAATTATTTTTGGTCCGCCGTGTATACCGAGAGACATATAATTTTTTTGTTATTATTTATTCCAGGAATATAAACTGCAACTAATCAACTATAAATATAATATACACACCATTATTATGCAGCAGGACGTACAATATTACAATTAATGATCGAAATTCATGAACACAATTTCAATTACTATTGCATTATATTAAACTTTTTGTATTTTACAATGATGATTGTAATTTATTACATTTTCTCTAGCTGCATGGCATTAAAATTCGTTATTTATCGATCGCGGTAATATGATATTGATAATGCTATTAATGCTACTGCATCATGGCTTAATTATTACGTACCCCACACGATTCAATGTTAAATGGAGTATCGACCTGAAATTTTTTATTGCAGAAATGAATTATAGAGGGTGCAAAGTTTAGCTACTCTGATTTTTTTCACATTTTTTTGAGACCGGGAACTATTTTTTAAAAATTATTGAAAGTTCTTTTCGTGACGTCACGAGACGCCGCTCCTTATGAAAGAGATAGGACTTGCCGCCTCGTGACGTCACAAAAAAGACATTCAATATTTTTAAAAAAATGGTTCCCGGCCGCAAAAAAATCTGAAAAAAATCAGGGTAGCATAACTTTGCACCCTCTATATTCCATTTCTGCAATAAAAAAATTTCAGATCGATATACTCCGTTGTATTTTAAATTGCACTCTCGTGATCTAGCCCCTTTTGAGCTAATCTGAGCAGGGTCGGTCTGATAGCAGAAGGCCTGGGCCGCGATTGGGCCCGAAAGGCCAGCCCGCGCAGCGGGGGGGGGGGGGGGGGAGAAAAACCGCCGGGGTCAAAAAACATTTGAATAAGGAGAACCTGGCTTTTCTTTATATTTTGTTGTGAAAAATAGAAAAGTTGTATTGATTTTTTCTATGTAACTTTTTTAAATGAAAAGTATCATGACGAATATTTTGGAATTTGGAAGTCACGTGATCTTATTGTTAGTGTGAAAAGTTGAAACTTGAAAATTAATAAATCAAATCATCATTTTTTTTTTATATACAATTTTTTTATATTTTTTTGGATTCAACTTAATTTTAACTGCTCAACTGCATGTATTTCTGCAGCACAACCTGCAACAATCTCACTTTTTACCAGAATTTGTTTAAATTATTTTATTTTTACAGGAAAAATTAAATCAATACCATATATATATGCAACTCAATTTGACTTATATTTATAATGAATTAGTAATTATTGCTAAAAATAGTTTGCAGAGACAAAGCCAAAATCAGAATGAACGCCGCATTTAACATGGGGCCTTATACAACTGACAAAACCCCTCGATTGCCCTAAAGAAAGTTCATGAATTGGTGTATGGCTCCATCTCGTATACCACCAACTTATGAACTTTCTTCGAGTTAATTGAGGGTTTTTGTCAGGCAATGTTAAAAATGCCATGACACGTTCTCTCTGACTTCGGAATTTTTTCCTGGAGAACCATAACCATAAATATAGCGAATTCTATGGAACACATTTTAATTTTTATTTCTTTATCTTTTTGACTTCGGTTCTATATGGAGGAGCGCTATACTGTATATATATAGCAAGAGCCACACACCAATTCCATGAACTTTCTTTAGGGGAATCGAGGGGTTTTGTCAGTTGTATAAAAAGGCCCCATCATGTTAAATGCGGCGTTCATTCTGATTTTGGCTTTGTCTCTGCAATCTCTGCATTAGCTTTCATGACTTTTAAGTACGGAAGGTTTGCTAATTTTTCAGAGTTCAGAGTGAATTACCACATCTATTATTTTAAGATGAACACTCAACACTGACTATACCCTTATTAATCTTATTATATTTTTAGTACAAAATGAGCTGTGTATCCACCAGGGGCCCCGGGCCTGCTATATATATTTGTAAGTTAATCATTAATTGTGTTAGAAAAAAAAGTTTAGCATGTATAGTAGTATAAAAAATATTACGCCAACTTTTTTAAATGTCTGCAAAGAAGTTAAATTATTTTCAACATTTTTTTTTTCCTTTCCTTTATTTTCATTTCTTTTTCTTTTCTTTTATTTTTATTTTGTAAAGGCCCCTAGGGTCCGCCACAGCTGGGGCCCGGGCCGCATTTGCGGCCAATATAGCGGCCCTGGCCAGACCGACCCTGCATGCTGAGGTACCGTCCCCTCTTGCCATATATGGGCCTGCGGGCCCTCAATCTGTATATATAGTTAGGCTATTGTCTAAAATAGCTGCACATTATAGAGTATAATAATTATAATATATCGAAGAGCGTAAACAATAATTATTATAATATTAAATGAAATTATTTTAATTGTGATGCACATGGCTGGCATATATTTCTAACCATATATATACAGAATGAGGGTCCGCGCGTAGGCCCATGGAAAGAGCTAGGGGACCTAAGTCAGACTAGCTCAAAAAGGCCTAGCTATATAGGTCAGCATTGACTATTTACCCAGTATATAGAGCTAGCTGATTGCGCTGACGTCATGCTCCTGTGGCCCTATGGAGGACCAGAATACACAGAATAATTATAGATATAAACAAATTATGTATTTTGATTTTTTTTTCACTTATTAATTAAACAAAACAAATCAGGTTATTTATAAACACTTTTAAAAATACGCCAATAAACGATAGTATAAAAAAATCCCATCATTATATAGAATGTATATAAAATCAAAACTATTTTTTTCTATTTATTTTTGTCATTTTTTCCTATTTAATATGCCATAGTATATATATATTATATATATATAGCTGTATATACCTCCACTTTCTCTTTTCTACCCTCGATCCTGACCGTCCGTATATATACCTGCTATGCTATTTTTCTTCGTAAAACAAAAACAGCAAACAACTCTATATACTATTATTTAGTAGTAGTCATTGTAGCTAAAATATCACGAGTGAAATTTGAAATACATTGAAAATAAAATTGTATATGAATATATTATCTGTTTTAAACATGCGTGCGTGAAGAAATCGGCGCATGCGCACAAGATAAAAAAAAGTGGAGAGTTGCGTCCCAATTCTTCATTTCTCGTGATTTTTTCGTTCACTACAATTTGTACAGAAAATAACGTGCGAATAGCATTTACTCCTTACTTGTGCTATTTGCACGTTAATAACGTGTTCAAAATATAACGTGCGAATAGCATTTACTCTTTACATGTGTTATTCGCACGTTAATATCGTGTACAGAATATAACGTGCGAATAGCAACAGTAAGTAGTAACTGCTATTCGCACGTTAACTTTCTCACCATTTTAACGTGCAAATAGCGTTTTTATGTCTTATTTACAGAATAATTCGGTGCGAATAGCAATAATTGTCTTATTTACACCGAAATAACGTGCGAATAGCGCCGTTCTTTTAAAAATACTTCCCGGGCTCTAAAAAATCGGAAAAAAATCAGGGTAGCATAACTTTTCACCCTCTATCCATTTCTGATATAAAAAAAATTGAGGACAATACTCCATTATTTAAGGACACACAAAATGTAACATGTGTATTCTTTATTAACTAGCAGATGATATGGAGACGATATAAATATAATAATTGCCGTCTATAAAATTTATGATTATTTTTTTTCTACATTTTTTCCCTTATACGCTACTGATGCAACACAACACTATGGCGCGGCAGGTTCCTGTAATGTATGCAATATGCAGTGACGTCACGTGGGTTTGGCTTATTGAATACATCTTCCCGTAGCTCTACGGTAGCTTATGGAGGCTTCAAGTGATGCGCATTTCCTGTTGTCGCTAAGGTCCATCTTGCACTTGAAAATGAAGCAAAGTGTTTTTTTAACTTTTCTCGGTTATAAATCAAGTAAAAAATCTAAATCTTGAATTATCTACTTTATTTTTCAGTTTGGACCAAAGTTCCGTAAAGGAATTATCCCTGAAAAATCTTATTATTGGTGAAAAAACGAATTCACATTTTTTTTACATAGGTTTGGTATAGCGGGTGGGATTACCGAAAAATCAGCTGACTTGAAGCCTCTATTGACGCCTCACTTACCTTAGTGACTGGGATCTTGTACCCGACGGTTCTTCCCACCCCAGTGTGGCAAGAGTTCCTTCCCTGCAGCTCACGGATGTCAGCGAGGCTCAAACTGTTGTGAACTACCGCAACTGCTTCATAACGGTGCTCCTCTGTAATATTAACATAGGAATATAGACCTTATTGAAATCAAGAGAATTTTTGGTATTATTTTTAAAAATGAAAATATAGAAGAGAATTCGGGGAATACCTCAAAACTTAACTTCCGTTACACCTGAGTTTTGGACACTGTAAATCCAATATTGTACCAGGATTGATTTGAAATGGGGTATTACTGAAATTCAAAATATCTTCAAAATTATTGTGATACCGTCAAGAAGAATGGACAACATACATGAAAAAAATTTATTGCAGAAATGAATAGAGGGTACCAAATTATGCTACTCTGAATTTTTTCAGATTTTGTTAAGACCCGGAACTATTTTTAAATAATTATTGAAAGTCCTGTGATTTCAGTTGGCACCCCTGCAGCCTTAATGAAAAGGATAGAGACTGGACGCGTCACTATTGACGCCTCCAGGGGTCGTGGCCGCACTTTCAATACTTATTTAAAAATAGTTCCGGGTTTCAAAAAAATCTGAAAGAATTCAGAGTAGCATAATATGGTACCCTCTATTCATTTCTGCAATAAATTTTTTTCATGAATGTTGTCCATTGCATGTTTTTTTTTTTTTTTTTTTTTACAAGGATACACCCCTAAGAGCCTACAGCTCGCGGCGGGGTAATGGATAGGGAAAAGGTAGGAAAAGAATGGTAGCCACGGCCTGCTGTGCGTCCCAGCAGGTGAGACTGAGGGAACCGTGGAAAACTTCAGTCAGGATGGACACTTTTACTTTTTTATCAATGGACTAAGATATTTAAAAAGAAAATATAACAGAAGATTCTATACTAAGGTTCATAATATATGAAATTTTAAATTTATAACATGCAATGAATCTCCGGCCCTTCCATTTAATTAATTAACAGTAAAAATATACTTGAGTTAGTTGAGTCCTTTGATTTCAAAATCTTGTTTGCATTTACAGTAAGGGTCATTTTCTTGTTAAAAATATGAGATAATGATCTTAAACTGCAATTTGGACTATACCTGTAGGATCCTCTTTGCTCCTGATCTCCTTGACAATCCTAAAATTTTGTCCTGGCATGTTGGCAGCTACGTACATATCTTCAGGGTCTACAGGTGTCAAGTCAGCCTCGCGTCGCAGAATCTTCTCCAGACACTCCACCCTGAACATTTTAGAATATCACTGAAGTTTGTCAAAATTTTAATTATTTAAAGTTAAATTTATATATTGAGATCTCGGAATCAGCCCCCTTGAATTCACCAAACGAAAAAAACAGTAAAATTAGTTCAAGTTATGAAGTAATAATAATTTATTATTTCGGGTTTTGATCATAACTTGATGCACAAAACAAGTTTTGCTCATTTTTTCGGCTTTTAGTGTTAACATATAAACAAGGTTAGAAATTCTACACTTCCTACTACTTCCGGGAGGAATATTAAGGTAGAGGTATATAATACGAATCAGCTGCTCAACGTAGTCCCTTTTGATTAACGAGGCGATTTTTTTTTAATTATTTTTTTTTTCTAAATTTTCAACATAGGGCTTTCCCATGGAGAGACAAACTAAAAACCTAATAAAAAAATCATCTTGTTAAATTGTTTTGAAATATTTTGTATGGCTTTTTAGGTAATAAAATCTGCTTCTCAAAAAAGTTTCAGAATTTTTATAAATATATTATGGTTTACGTTAATCAAAGAGGACTACGTCGAACAGCTGATTCGTACCTTTATCTGTACCTTAAATAAATTCGACTGTGGGTGTTTCTTAGGGGGGTCGCACACAGACTTTTATTTCTACGTTCGTACGTTCCTCATTTAGAACCGGTTCTAAATTTTCTTATCATACGAAAGCATACGATACGAAGCTGTGTGCGCGCACACACTTCATCGCATGCATGGGTTCTTGTATTTTTTTTGTGATACGCTGCGAAATCATGCGATTCTCTCTGCGACCAGCCTTACTCACCTGTCTCTGACGGTGACACATGAGATGGTCAGACCACTTGTTGCAGCGAGAGATTGACACGCGGCAACGCCGTCCCCACTAACACACACACGATCTGTAATCAAAGAAGATTACTGCATTGTGTGATTTTATTAGAACCCATTAGAAAATGAGTGCTAATACTTACACCACTGGATTCATTATTGTTCGTAACTCTAATTTAATGATTGATTTCCATTTGCTGTTATCGTATTAAATCATGGAATTTATACATGCAGGAATCAACATAATTATTGTTTTCCAATTTTACAGCTCAATTAAAATTGCAGTTTTATTTATTAAATAAAATTTGATATGTATTATAACTAACAATTTTTTTAAAGGTAATAAAAAAACATGACTAATTAATGTTATTCGATTTCAAAAAAATTAACGTAAATTCTTAAAAATCCATGCTGTATAGCCTATGATCGAAATAAAAATTTGAATTTGAATTTTATTAAAAAAATATAATATATTAAAATTATTTACAAAAAAAAAAAAAAAAACTAATAATTTAATTCAACTCAAAACCAGAGATAAATAAGAGTAACAAGACATAAAAATTCTAATATTATCACAGAGATCACCAAAGTCAAGTATACTCACAGTTGTCCTCGGCTGTTCCTGGATGGGTGACCAGCAACACAATGAGAGCTGCACAGAGAGGCACCATGTTAGTCATACTACTGGACACTGAATGATGACCAGAGGAGCTGTCTAGCGCTTATATAACAAACTCCGTCCTCGAGTCAAGGTCATCAGAGGTCATCAGAGGTCAGAGGCGAGCAAGCAGACTATTGAATGAATCCCCGAGCGAATTTGTTGCCGAGTGATTTTGCAACGATTTATCAAACATGGGTCACTTTTTTTATACGGTGTTTGCTTGGCTTTGTTGTTGTTTACATTCATCAGCAGGTACTTAGGGGGAACTGGAATCACTTGATTTATTGCTCCTAATTTAACATATTTTTAATTTTTTTTAACAATAATTTATACGTAAGAAATGAATATACATAACTTGAACATATATATTTTTTTTATTTTACCTAGTTTCTTTATCATTATTCTTTGTTGTGCCGTTTCCCCCTCGTATTCAAAAGTCCGCGGGGAAAGCAATGGTCGGTGATTGGCTGATTTTTTTTCAGAATGTTAGGGTCAATATCAGTGCATAAGTGTCGTAAAATGGTCATTATTGACGTGAAATTTGGAGTCGATTTACATTTTATTTAATGATTTATTGTATTTTTCACAGATATCATTGGCAAATATTGCATTTTTTTCCATTTACTTGACATCTCAATCTATCAAATAAAATAATTGTCAAATGTACCACGATTGTCATATCGCAGAAAATAAATAGTTTTTGGTATGCTATATACTACCATGTTAAATAGGTGCTTTTTGCCTACATTCACGTGACGTCATATTTTTGTGACGTATGGTGAAAGACCCGTATTGCAACGATTTATCAAACATAGGCGACTTTTTTTATTGCAACGATTTATCAAACATATCCTAGTTTAAAAATTACGTCTTCAACTCATCTTTTACACATCTAAACTTAATCTTTTTACCTCTAAAACACATCGTATTTCCTCTTCGCTTAAAGTGAGGATGAAATGAAGAACATATTTTTAACATTTTATGTTCAAGAAGAGGAAATTAGACGAGCTTAATAACGAATGAAAGTTGAAATTAATTTGCACTCAAGTATTTTTTTTTTTCTTTTTTCATTTCATTTATAACATTATGTCGATCAACACTCTACACTTTTTTTACGATAATCTTTAGGTCTGTTCGTAAATACACAATCAGAAAGAATATATTATTTGTGATGAACCTTATGTTCCATGTACATAAGGTTCATCACAAAATAATAATCGATTCTTTCTGATTGTGTATTTACGAACAGACATAATGTCTTTTAATATATTATTTTAAATAGGAATGTAGTCATGAAACTTGGGTATATTAATAACAGTCTTTAAGGTTGAATTTCTTATCACTAACAATAAAACAATGACCTTTAATAAAACTTATATTATTAAAGTATTGTATAATCATATCTTTATGTTATAATAATTATTCTGAAAGGCTACTGGTGATTCCCCTCAATATGTGATGATAATTTAAATAAATTTCCTTATTATTTATTATATGTGCTCGGAAAGATAACAAAATACTAGGAATGAAGATCGAGATGGCAAGAGGCCAAAATGTCAACAAGGAAAAGACAGTCTTTAAAATTACCTCATTTTTATTAATTCAAATAATCACAAAGGAAAAATTATGATGAATATTAAAATTTAATTGCCCTTGTTCAATCTTCAATGACATTCAATATACTTCACCGATTTAAGATATGTTTTAAAATATTAAAATAAGCAAATTATTAATTTATAACTTTTTATGCTTAAAGATAGTAGTATAAAATGTCTGAATGTCCCTTAAATATTTTATTTAATCAATTAATAACCAACAATGATATTAACGTAAATTACGCAGTTTGTGGAATTCCGGTATTGTTGCAAAAAGATTGTCGCATTGTCTCGTTTCAGAAATTATAATTGTTCCTATAGTTATCAAAACCATCAAAAGAATTGTAACAAACAAAATTAACATAAAAAGTTCATTTTTTTTTATTACTGCTAATTAAAGGTGGTGATATTATTTACAGCATCTTCATTTAAAAAAGATTATAAACACATTAAAGTTTAGAAATATATCAAACATTTTTTCAGCTAAATTTGTGCCGTAGGTATTAGTGTTATTTTCTTACAAATTATTTAATAATTTTGTCTATCATGTATTTGCATCATTTATCATGTCTTTTAATAATTGTGAACTATTTTAGTTATTTTAGAAACTAATATACAACATATAATTAAATAATAGAGTTATAAAATAGATATAATAAATTTTAAATAATTTTTTAATTTATTATATTTTTTATAATTAAAAACATTTAACTGACTAGGACAATTTTAAAGAAATGATTATATATTTATAAAAATGTTTTAATTAATAAATCTTTGTAAATATTGTTTATATTATTATATATATCAGAAAACAGTGTGATCATAAATTTAAAACATGAATTCACATGAAAAAGTGGTCAGTCGACGTTAAAGTGCAATGTCTTAATTAAATTTACTTTGAATATACGCTATTAAAACAATCAAACATTTTCATTTGATCCCGGGAGATACAGTTATTTTATTTTAATTTTCTGGATATAGGGAGTTTGTGGCTTGCTATTAACTGTTGAAACTCCAGCACCGAAGGTATTACAGTGAAATATGTGTAAAATTGTAACATCGAAATATGAACAGGAAAGACATATATCCCACCCTAGTTGAAAAATTAGGTCTTTAAGTAATCTTTTATATTATGCACCCGAGTTGAAATAAATTTCATCTTTTCTTCGCTATTAAACTCTCCTCTCGTCTTTTCTCCTCCTATTTTGCACCATTTTAGATGAAAAAAAGAGGTGAAAAAGACGAGATTACGTCTTTTTTCCTATTCTTGAACATAAAATGTTAAAAATATTGTCTTCATTTCACCCTCACTTTGAGTGAAGAGGAAATAAGATGTGTTTTGGTGGTAAAAATATTAGATTTAGACGTGTAAAGATGTAATTTTTCTACTAGGGAATATTAAACAAGCTTCCCTCTAGTATACGTGATAATATTAAAAACATACCTAATAGTGCAAGTGCAGCGACCGCTGCTATACCGTACTTCACTGCAGGCCTCATGTTTTCTTACTGTTAGTAATTTACATTGCATCTCTTAATATATGCACTAGTCTTATCGCAATAACCTTTACATTGTTTACACTATCTTACTGTTGTAAAATACCTGCAAGTTAATAGCTCTTTTTATTACCAACAATTTATTACTGAATTGTTTGTTCACGTGAAAGTACTAAAATGAATCATATTATTGATATAAGTAATTATAATTTAATTACAATTTTGATTATTAGTTAAAAATTAATTTTTTCATGGGAAATCTACTCAAAAAGTTAATAAAAAATAAATATATATGAGATAAATATAGTTGTAATTTGTTGATAACGTAAATTATCGTAATTTACTTGTTCAGCTTGTTCTAATCATTAAAAGTGATTTCATTTATTTAATTTCCTTATTTCCTATTTCCTTATTTGAATTGCATATCTTCAGAGTATTCTGAAAATAACACTTATATTTATAAAATCAAAAATTAAAATTACATTTTTAGGGAGTTTAATAACATTGCTTAATTAAGGTATAACTTCATATTAAATAAAACAATATAATTTTAAAAATTAAATAAAAAAATAACATGAATTAATTTATTAAATTTATAAATATTTTAATTTTTAAAAATAATAATATTTTTAAAAATTAAAACATTGCAATACTAAAATATTACATTTTTAACATCACTCATAGTATTCTAATACTTGAAGACGTAAAATACATTGTTTTATCACAATCGCTTCATGATAAAGTAGATTTAATATTATTTATACATTTGTATTTTAATTATGTAAAAAAATTCAAATTTAAAAAAGGTCATTATCTTTTAAATATCGTTTCATTTTAAGAATGACATTATAATAGACCTAATATATAATAGAGCTTGTTTTAAAGTATACCCAGTACATCATACTACGAGAGGGATTTTTATTACAATAATAAAATCAATTATAATTGAAACGTAAATTTTATTTGATAAAAATATATTACAGACTTGTTTTGAGCATTAAACGGTTAACATAGTAGACATTTCTTGAGACTTTTTTGAGGACAATGTCTCACAGATCGATGGCTGAGTTTTCTCGATGGTTAATTGGCACAGGCAGAAGTGTAGGTATCCATTAGGGAGTTGAATTTGTCACGGATCGTTAACTTGGGGTTGACAATATTCAGTGACGTGGCCGAATTCTGGAATAATAACATTAGGATGAAATTATATTGCATAGAAAAAATTTCATATTTAACTCGGTTTTCGTCGGAAACGTTCGGGTCTCCTTCGGCTCGGCCAGTGAAATTCTTCGTTACAAACAACACACCAATGACTGAAGACGTTACAAACACGACGAAAACAAAGTTAAATATCAACCAAAGTAGTGTTACATTGCTCATTTTTTTTTAATGGACACCCTGTATGAAAATTTTTTATTGCAAAAATGATTAGAGGGCACCAAGATTTTTTTTTAGACTTTTTAAGAGCCCGGGATGTATATTCGTTAAAAAGTTACAATCAGTTTTGAACCCATCTTCTTTTTAGTCACTATTCTTTTATAAAGAATTTATATATTTTGACGCCTCTTTACTTTCAATAAATTTTTTAAAAATAGTTTTCGTGCTCTAAATGATCCGAAAAAAAAAAAAAACAGAATAGCACTCTAAATTTGCACCCTCAATTCTGCAATAAAAAGAAATAATTTTTCAAAAATGCAGACCGATGGAGAATTAAATATAGTTACTTTGTAATTGTAATTATGCTTCTCTTTCAATTATATAATGGAGTATTGTCCTCAATTTTTTTTATTGCAGAAATGGATAGAGGGTGCAAAGTTATGCTACCCTGATTTTTTTCAGATTTTTTAGAGCCCGGGAACTATTTTTAAAAAATTATTGAAAGTTATTTTTGTGACGTCACGAGACGCCGCTCCTTAAGAAAAAGATAGGACTTGTCGCCGCGTGACGTCACAAAAAGGACTTTCAATAATTTTTTAAAAATACTTCCCGGGCTCTAAAAAATCTGAAAAAAATCAGGGTAGCATAACTTTGCACGCTCTATCCATTTCTGCAATAAAAAAAAAATGAGGACAATACTCCATTGTGATATAAACTTACTTCTATTATGCATTTAATTTAACTGACATTATTCAAATTCTGATCCAAAAACATAAATACCTTGAAAATGAGGTCATCTTGTCCCTCGAACGGACCGAAGATACTGAGCACGTCTTTTCTCTTGACCAGAAGGTCAGAAATGTCGAGGAACGCCATTCTCATCTCCTCCTTTCGTGTCTCCATCTGGTTGCCTCGTGTCATCACCTGAAAAACATTTGTTGATATAAATTTGCATGTTCAACTGAACTGGTACTGAACTGAAATCTAACTTCCCGACTCCTAGCTCCAAGCATATCTCTATCGTATCTCTGTATTGATTATTCCAGACTACATAGCATCCGGTGAAGAATTTTTTTTTTTATTTTTTTTTTTGAAGAAATATTAGAATTGCAGAGAGCTTTTTTGCACCATTAAATAGGGAGATTTTACCAAATAAAAAGTGTTAATGGACAACATACATGAAATTTTTGTATTGCAGAAATGAATAGAGGGTACCAAATTATGCTACTCTGAATTTTTTCAGATTTTTTTGAGACCCAGAACTATTTTTAAATAATTATTGAAAGTGCGGCCACGCCCCCTGGAGGTGTCAATAGGCGTCCAGTCTCTATCCTTTTTATTAAGGATTCAGGGGTGCCAACTGAAATCACAGGACTTTCAATAAATATTTAAAAATAGTTCCAGGTCTCAAAAAAAATCTGAAAAAATTCAGAGTAGCATAATTTGGTACCATCTATTCATTTCTGCAATAAAATTTTTTCATGTATGTTGTCCATTGTTGATTCTCATTAGTGTGCTCATCCACTTGGAATCTACATACTTGTCTAGCAATTATTAACTGCCAGTGATTTGTGCTTTATTTATATTAAAAATTATTATTTCATATAATTTAATTTATATTAAATCCTAAACATAATTTGTATTTAAAATGTTTAAAATATTTGTTTCAAATTTTTATTTTTGGAAATAAAAAAAAATTATATTTTTTAAAATTTTGATTTGAATTTTCTCTATGTCGTAAATGAAACTAGTTATACGTTTATTGTTACTTGATTTACATTCACACCATTAAATATATATATCCTAATGCTTATTAACCTGCTTCAAGCTCAGAGGTTATTATAAAAATTACGTCTTCATTTCATTCTTTACACGTCTAAACCTAATCTTTTTACCTCTAAAAAACTTATTTTCTCTTCGCTCAAAGTGAGGATGAAATGAAGACAATATTTCTAACATTTTATGTTCAAGAAGAGGAAAAAATATGTAATCTCTTCTTTTTTCCTCTAAAATGGTGCAAAATAAGAGGACAAAAGACGAGAGGAGAGCTTAATAACGAAGAAAATATGGAATTTATTTCAACTCGGGAATGTTACACTCACAGCTCTGGTCGGTATTTCCGCGAGGTTGCAGCGAGCGTACTCCGAGATGGGGGCCGTTCCTCCGTCCGGACAAAGAAGTTGGAAGTCACTGGAGTTCAGGCCTGACTTCTCGTCTGCAAACATTGGTCACATTCACGAGAAAATCGTATAAAGAATCCATGGTGCGATGAAAGGCGCACTTGCTTCAATATCATATGCCATCTTGGTGAGAGAAATTCGCTTCAGGGAACGTTTTTTTTTATTTTTTTTTAGAAGGATACACCCCTAAGAGCTTACAGCTCGCAGTGGGGTGATGGGTAGGGATAAGGTAGGGAACGACCTGTAACGCGTCCCAGCATTCGCTAAGATGAGACTGAGGGAACCGTGGAAAACCTCAGTCACCTCTACTTTTTCTCAATGAACCAAAACCAAAGCGATGTCCAAATCTTGGGGAACCACACACAAGTGCATCACTGCACTGGGTGAAATGAGACTAATTTACCCCAAGGAGGGAGCAGCGTATATTTTTTACTTGAAACGGTCACCTATCCAAGTAATAACCACGCTCAACGTAGCCTGACTTCGGTGATCTAACGAGAACCGATCAATACATTGTGCCACGCTCGATCATCAACATGCCCACCATATGAGATTGAAGCAAGATTTCTCGCCCCGCCATAGAACGGTATATAAAACTCGCCCATGTAAACACAACTGTACCTGTGAACTTGATGGCGGTGTGAGCGTTCAGAAAGGCCACGTCTCCGTTCCCAGACGCCAGACATTTGAACGAAGCCTCCTCGCCAGTGTAGTCTTCAGGCGATGTAGAGCACGAGTTTACTCCTGAAAAAATGAAGTTTGTTACCAGAAGTCGAGAAAATGGCCAATGTGTCCGAGTTGAAATAATTATTATTCGCTATTAAGCTCTCCTGTCGTCTTTTATCATCTTAGAGGATAAAAGATAAAATTACAAATTTTTTCCTCTTCTTGAGCATAAAATGTTAGAAATATTGTCTTCATTTCATCCTCACTTTGAGCGAAGAGGAAATAAAATGTGTATTGCAATCCATTTAGTCACCCAGCATTGTGTTTCCTCAAAACAAAATTAGTGAGAAAATACTTTTAACTTTTTATTTAACATAATTTAAATAGCGAATCGTTTAACCCCCCACCCCCTCTTTCATGGTAAAACTTGTGATTAAAAAAAACACGTTGGTGAAAACTATAATTGGAGCCTCTTTGTAAAAATCTCACGTTTTATGTAATTTATATAATATATATGTAATCAGAGACCCTACAGAGACCTCCGTGTCTTATGGGTAGAAATTTCAAGAACCTTGAATTTAGTTCCACCGGAATTCCGAGTGGCCACGCCACTATCGACCAATCATCACGGTTTCATTAATTATGACGTCATCCGAGCTGGCCAATCGCTGATCATAAAATCGCCGATTGGCTATGACGTCACTGATGATGAAACCAACGGTGATTGGTCGATAGTAGTGTGGTCACTCGGAATTCCGGTGGAACTAAATTCAAGGTTGTTCAAATTTCTACCCATAAGACACGGAGGTCTCTGTAGGGTCTCTGATATGTAATGCAGCAGTATTGTCTATAATGAACAGAACGCTGTGCAATGCTGGAGAATTATTTGCTTTCCGCAGCATTAAACCACGACTGCATGTTATATTTATGATTTTTTTTTTTTTTATGATTCATTAAAAGTAAAATGTAATTAACAATACTAGTGACTCATGTGATACAGGTTGTAAAAACTAATTATTCAAATTGTGTAAGTTATAATGATAGAATGTTAAATGTTATCAAAACTATTATTATAATGCAAATTTATATGATATAATGAAGTATAAAGAAATAAAAATATTAATATACCAATTTTTTTATTTTCATTTTTATTACATGATATTGTACCAGCCAGGGATATAGTTTCCCTGTCGGCCGCTACAGAATACATATCGGTTCTTCAAGATTTTAATAATCAAAAATTATAAGTTTAACATAATTAATTTGTAAATAAACATATTAATTGCTATTTCAGTCATTATATCAGAAACGAAATACATTCCAAAGAAAGTGAGACAAAACAAAATTCATGAATAATAATAACGAAACTACTTCTCATACAATCACCACTTTAATTAATTAATTGTGATATATTATTATTTCTTTATTATTATCTGTCATTTAGTAATACAGATCAACATTACCTTAAATTTTTTTATTTCTTTAAATTCCTATTACATCTTTAAATTTAATCTCAATTTACAACCTTTTTTTTTAATGTAAAACAGAAAAGAAATTCTATATTTTTGATTTTTGACTAATTTTGAAGAAAAAATTAACAAATATTATATTTGAAGAAATGAAATTATAGCGTTAATAACCCAAAACCTCTCATTAGGCAAAATATTTTTATATAATTAAAATGGAGTGATCAAAATTTTAAAGTGTTATTAATCGTGAAAAGGTGCTCTAAGCTTCACAAAAATAATTTATTAAATATTAGAGACAAATTCCCAAAAAGTTTTACTTTTTTAAAAAAGTTTGCCGCTCGCGGGTTCAGAACCTTGATCTTTTTGATCAGTAGATTTATTCATGTCTACTGCGTTCTTATTCCATATTAACACAATCTATATAATTTTATAAGTTCAGTCCCAAATTTTTTTATTGTACTAATTAGACGGATGTTATCATGATGGAAAATAACCCATGGGCACGTGAGATTTTATAGAATCTGATTGGTGGCTTATTTAAAATAAATTAATGACCATCCTATCTGAAGTTTCTACGGTTCCCTCATTATTGCTAAATAAAATTAATCTATGACAGCTGTTTCTTATAGCAAAAATGACATGGTGACAAAGTAAAGTTTAAAATAAGCAAATTTTCATAGGTCAGGAACGTGGCATTAACTGACACTTTCTTATAATTAAGATAGCAAAATTGATTCAATAAATTGTTACCCTAAATATTTTATTTTTGAAAGCACAGCACTTTTGAATTTATTTTGTAAAATCGATACGTAAACATAAATGTTGACGTTTGTTTTTAATCAATTTTTTTTAGAAAATGGCATTTCATATAATCAATATAATTATAATAAAAGTGCAAGATTGTCTCATATTATCCACTTTTGAAATATTATTCAGTCCTGAGTCAAAAGAACCCAAAACATGCAACAAAGTATAATCACAATAACTTGATTACACAACGTCCACTTAAACGAAAAATTACTTGTTTAGTATAATAAATAATTATTTTACGGTTAAAAGTTTATTATCAATTATTTATTTTATTTTTATTTTTTAATTTAAAATAAATGCATTACTTAATTATTTAATAAAAAAATTGTATTAATGCAGCGACAATAAAAATTATTAATTAATAATAACTTCAATTTAGATATAGCATTTATTAATTTAATAATATAAATTAACTTTTTGACAACGGCCACATATGAATAATTGTGTCGTACTTAATTTTTGGAGCGAATTAACCCGGGTTTAATTTGCCTTATTATACTGAAAGAAAATAGCAATGAAATGTACACTTACACTATATGAATATTGATTTTATAATAAGAATTATTAATGGAAAAATTTTTAAACAAATTTATCTGAAAACTCCCTGTTTTATTCCATGGAGTCTGATGTTATTAACATATGAAGGTAATTAAAAGGTATTTCATAGAATGTGGTTGATAAAACCCTAGTTGAAGAATTATGTCTTCAAATCATCCTTTACATGTCTAAACCTAACCTTTTTACCTCTAAAACACATCTTATTTCCTCTTCGTTCAAAGTGAGGATAAAATGAAGACAATATTTCTAAAATTTTATTTTCAAGAAGAGGAAAAAATACGTAATCTCGTCTTTTTCACCTCTTTTTTCCTCTAAAATGGTGCAAAATAAGATGAGAAAAGACGAGAGGAGAGTTAAATAGCAAAGAAAAGATGAAATTTATTTGAACTTTAACAATACATTTTTACTAGAATGGAGTAAACCAATAAGAATCTTACCTTGGAGGTTGGAACACTTCGCACAGAGGGTGGTCGGATTTTCAGGGTCTGAGAGAGCGCCAGGTACACAACTTCCGGCAGAGAAGAAGTCCGTGAGGGCGCGGCCGAGAGGACAAAGAGAGCGAGGGAGCAGACCTTTTTGGAGAAGTACCGCCAGGGGGACCTTCCAACCTGGAAGTACCTCAGTAAGAATCACACCTACAGAATCGCATGATTTACTAATAATTTTATAAATGTTTAGTTTGAGCAGCAGAAAAAAACATAATATATACTTTTATACAAAAAGTATACATGTGCTTAATGGGTGACTAAAAAAAGGGGACTAACTATATAACTGGTTAAGGGTCTTCTGATAATGAATAAAGAATCTATTTTCCTCTAAAAAAATTCTTGCCAAAAAAAGCGATTTCAAGTTTTTTTTTTACATAAAGGTTTGAATAGGACGGTGGGAACATCGCAAAATCAGCTGACATGAAGCCTCTTTTGGTTAAAAAGATGACTTCACAACATTACCAACTTATGTTATACCAAGTAGTGTACCGACAGTGGGTTCAAGAAATGCCTATATGATTATTTTTTTTAATGTATAGACATACACTGAGCCCCCGACCAATCAGTACTCACCAGTGAGATTCTGGTATCCAGTGTGACACGATCGCACGCCCTTCAGGTCTGCCAGGTTCTTGAACCTCGAGGAGGTTTTCACCAAAGCCACTGCGAAGTTCGAGGACTGGAGGCCATCAGGTGAGGTGACGTTTTCAGCTATCACCGCGCTCAGGTTGAACTGTCTGTCAAATTTGTTGTGTCAGTCAAATCTAAAGATTTTAAGGCTTAACCTGAGAAATTTGGAAAAAAAAAATTCGCTGCAACAGATTTTCTTCAAATTAATTTGGTGAACTCGCAACAATCGTCAAATTAGCTCTGAATTTTTTCGGAATTTTTTAACAGTTGGTTTAATTATAATTAATTTATTTAAATGAGAATTTTGTATCCTTCCAATGTTAAATTTGTTAATTAGCATTGCAAAAAAACTATACAACAGATTCTTTTACTTTTTTTTTTTTTTACTAAAACCTAATTTTTTAGACTATTTTTCTGAATTGTTTTCATATATTTTGAACCGTGGCGATGATCGTTTCCTATATGTGATGAGAAATGTGGCAACGTTCTCAAGGACTGTTGTCACCACCCCCTACTAAAAATTTATGCGCATTCCAATGCAAACAGTGTTGCCACTATAGCCACGCCTCTTGACCTTGACAGACAAATTCTCAGGTTATACCTTAAGGGGAAGGTAACACGGATCGATGTAGCCCCATTTGAATAACATGGCAGACACACAAAAATTGTGATTATTATTTTAGACATTGTAGTTCCTATTATATATATAAAAACTACTGAAAGAATGGACAATTTGCATGACATTTTTTTATTGCAGAAATGGATTGAGGGTACCAAATTAGGCTACTCTGAATTTTTTCAGATTTTTTAGAGGCCGGGAACTATTTTTAAAAAAATTATTGAAAGTCGATTTTATGACGTCACGAGGAGTCTGTCCTTAAGAAAAGGATAGACGCTAAACGTCCGTGACGTCATAAAACTGACTTCCAATAATTTTTTTAAAAATAGTTCCCGCTCTCAAATTTTTTTTTTAAAATTTTCAGAGTAGCATAATTTGGTACCCTCTATCCATTTCTGTAATAAAAAAATGTCATGCAAAATGTCAATTTCAAAACAATTATTCAATCCGGGGTTTCTTACCAGTCAAACTAAATGGGAATTTGAAATTTAAAAATAGAAATTATTTATAGTTAAAAAGATTTAGATAGTAAAATATTGACACAATAATTTAATTTTTAATCCAATTTTTTTAATTATTTTTTATAATTTTTGTCACAGGTTTTTCCGATAATCAACATTATTCTCGTGGATTAAAATATGAGCTCAAAATCAGTTTGCACATACAGTACACTTCATTAAAAAATAAATGTCCGATCTAGCCATGCATGCAAATGTATAGTCAGATCTGAAATTTTTACTTGGTAAAGTATACTTGCAGTTTTATAAGCTCAGGGGGGTTAAACAATGCCGTCGTATCGTATGACTTCGTATGATAAAAATTTAGAACCGGTTCTAAATGAGAAACTCAATACGATCGCATGCGATATGATACGAAGCTGTGTGCGCGCGACCTAATCGCATAGGTTCTAAATTATTTTATCATAAGCTACGAAATCATACGATACTGTGTGCGACATCCCTTATGCATATAGTCACACGTTTCTGCGACACTATCCTCAGTAACATGTATTTGCAGTTGCACTTACTTGGTAGCAGTGTAAGCGTCCTCCGCGTCTAAAGTTATCACATCTGAGAAATTCTGAGCTACAGCTCGTATACAGTTCATGCTATCGTTGACTAAAACACACTCGATCCGAGGCCTCACGTTTCTAGAGTAAGCCACAGTGCTGAGAGCTTGACACTTTTTCTCGGCCAACGAACCTCTCACGCACATGCGTAGACGATCAGCTGATCCGACCTCTCGCTCGATTATGTCCATGTAGCTCACTGAAACATAGCGAGTTTGTTAATTAATATCAGGTAGTGTGAATTCATAGATAATGGGCGCGATTCACGAACGAGTTAAGGCGGATTCAGATGGCGACAACGGCGATGCGACGCGATTTTAACGTAAAAGATATGAAATCCTATGCGGCGGCGAATTCGCTGGTAATCGCGTTAATTACGTTGCTCTTTTTTTTTCTTTTAATCGCCCAATATGGCCGCCAATGGTTGTTACAGCAAGTGCGCATTATTCGCGTCGCATGGTAAAAATCGCCATGTGAATCCGCCTTTATACAGCTTTCACACTAACCGCGGTTAATGCATCATGGTTTTAAGCTTGCACTAAATGTGGTTACAAGTGCGAATCCGGAACCAAATTTTGGGGGAGGGGGGGGTATCTGTCTTCATTAGGCTAATATTAATAAAATGGAGTGGGGAAAATGCCTATATTGCACATGTTAAATTAAAATTTTCAGGGGGGGGGGGATGAGGGAACTTCAGACTCAAGCTAAAAAATAATAATAATAATTAAAAAATATAATTTCCAATAATTATTTAAAAATTTTCTGCGGCTTTTAGTTACCAAAATCAGAAGATTCGTAATTTTTGTGTGTCTGCTAAAAGGTTTACATGTTAATCAAATGGAACTACATTGATCAGCTGATCTTTGTTACCTTACCCTTAAATGATTCTTTGAGACAACTGAATTTTTTTATCTATAGAATTTATGAGAGTTAAATTTTCTAAATTTCATCAATCTCAATTTTTATGGAAAAGTCCTAGAAAATATTCTCATTTTTTTAATTCATTAAGATGGCGATAGCTCTACTTCAATTACTACGTTTACATGACGATGTTTAATACGTATCCGTTGATGACGCCTCATAAGAATAACATTATCCGTCGTCAACGAATACGCATTAAACACCATCATGTAAACGTAGTGAATGACACTACAGTCTTTCAAACGTTAGAATACCCATGGAAAATAGTTCATGGATGACCTGTCAATCAACTGCAACAGCTGTAAAAAATGGCAGCCAACACTAAAAATTTTCAATAGAGCTAGTGGACAGAAATATATGTTCATATTTTACGAAGATTTTCACATAAGTCGAGACAGATAACATTGCAAAGAAGTTTCAATAATTTAGCAATTATTATGCAACAGGTATCGAGTGTCTTTGATTTATTTTCAGATACTTTATTTTTCTAGTGAAAGGACTATTTTTTTGTATTTTGTTGGCAACATGGGTCGGAAGAATACAAATCACTACGCCGAAGATGATTGACAGGGGTATTCTAACGTTTGAAAGACTGTATACAGATCGTTCAAGATGTCTTACCATTAGACTTAACGTATTCTTCAGGAGTGACCGACTCCCTGACCACCGCAGTTGTTGTGTCTGTCAACCCGAGGAGTTTGGTGACCGAGTTACCAACTTTCTCCGCCAGGGTGATTTGGTCCTGCAGTCCGTGCATGCTGGGGAAATTGACAAATTACATGAAATTTTTTTATTGCAGAAATGAATAGAGAGTACCAAATTATGCTACTCTGAATTTTTTCAGATTTTTTTGAGACCCACCACTAATTTTAAATAATTATTGAAATTGCGGCCACGCCCCCTGGAGGCGTCAATAGGTGTCCAGTCTCTATCCTTTTTATTAAGGATTCAGGGGTGCCAACTGAATTTATAGAAATTTCAATAAATATTTAAAAATAGTTCCGGGTCTCAAAAAAATCTGGAAAGATTCAGAGATTTCAGAGTAGCATAATTTAATACCCTCTATTCATTTCTGCAATAATTTTTTTTCATGTATGTTGTCCATTAAAATAACGTTTTCATTACTAAAACACTTTTTCAGGTACTTATAGCAGATAAGTAATGGATAACAAGCGTGAAATTTTTTTATTGTGGAAATTAATGGGGTATCAAATTATGATAACCAGATTTGTTTTCATCTTTTCATAATTTATATAATCCTAATAATAACTCCCTTATTTAACTTAATTTAGACGTTCAAGAACAATCAATAATTTGATGTTAATCTTTAAATATCCGTAATCACACATTTTTATAAATAAAAATTAAAATTTATTTTCTTTAAAATTTCATTTATACGTCATTCATTATATTTTTTTAATACATCGTTTACAAAATAAAAAGCAAATAATCATATTGAATAATAATAAATAATGTGTGAAATTACGTTTTTTTAAATAATTATACAAAATATTTTATTTCTAACAAAAAAAATTTAAAATATATCAGTTAAAAAAAAACGTTAATGTATAACTCTATAATATAGAAAAGTATAAAAGTTAATACTTTTCCCATGAATTATTTCAAAAATTACTTTTTGCTGTGAGCTATGAAAACTGACCAGGATTATGTTTGGTGTATTGAAGTAAATTAGCTTTAAGTTATGCTTTTTTTCGGATGATTAGTGTATGAAATCTTCAGTTGGGATATATTTTGAACTATAGTATATTAACGATAACAAATTAATTACAATTACAACTTACATTGAAAAATTGTAAAAGTGGATTCACATGGCGATTTTTACTATGCGACGCGACGCGAATAATGCGCACTTGCTGTAACATCCATTGGCGGCCATATTGGGCCGCGATTAAAAGAAAAAGAGCATCGTAATTAACGGGATTACCGGCGAATTCGCCACCGCACAGGATTTCACAGCTTTTACGTCAAAATCGCGTCGCATCGCCGTTGTCGCCATGTGAATTCGCCTTTATCCACAGATATAATTTTAGGGCATCAAATAATCAATAAACACATTTTCTTTTTTTACATTTCCAATCAAGACTTACTCTTTGCCGTAGCTGTGAGCGATGTAAGCCGACCAGGGTCTGGCTCCCAAGGTACAAATCTCTTTACCCTGAAGAGGCAGTTTGGCTCCGTTCAGACAAAGGTACGAGAAGAGCGCGGGGTCTGCTTCGGCGGGCTCTTCCTTCACCAGCTGTGGATAAAACGACACAATGGACAACATACATGAAAATTTTATTGCAAAAATGAATAGAGGGTACCAAATTATGCTACTCTGAATTTTTTCAGATTTTTTTGAGACCCAGAACTATTTTTAAATAATTATTGAAAGTGCGGCCACGCCCCCTGGAGGCGTCAATAGGCGTCCAGTCTCCATCCTTTTTATTAAGGCTGCAGGGGTGCCAACTGAAATCACAGGACATTTAATAATTATTTAAAAATAGTTCCGGGTTTCAAAAAAATCTGAAAAAATTCAGAGTAGCATAATTTGGTACCATCTATTCATTTCTGCAGTAAATTTTTTTCATGTATGTTGTCCATTCAGCTGATTTTGGGGTGTTTCCACTGCCCTATCTAAAACTATGTAAAAAACTCGAAATTGCTCTTTTGACATAAAAGAATTTTTTTAGTGGAAGATAAGCTTAATTTGACTCATTATCAAAAGATCCCTAAATGGGGAGGGGGGGGTTGATAGGAGATGTTTTCAAATTAATAGCTTTAATAGTTGCTGAGAAAAAAAAATATATATTATGGCTTATGGAGAAAATTTTCCAGCTGGGGAACTCTATTGGTACCGTAATATTGGTGGTATTCCATTTTTTTTTTTTTACAAATGGGTGGAGGGTACAAAGTTATGTTACAATTTTTTTTCATATTTTTAGAGTCCAAGAATTATTTGTAAACAAATATTAAATGTCCAATCTAGTATGAAGAAAAAATATAATTTACAAAGTTTTTATTCTTCATTTTATACTAACAAATTTTCTTTAACAATTTTGAAAATACTAACAATGTAAGAATTATTGGCTTGAAACGTTGTGTGATATGTAAAATTTCAAAATGTAATGACTATATTTACTATAATGTATTATCATTACCAAGGCACCAAGGCACTTTTATGAAAAACGCTTTATATACCAATGTAGGAAAGAAAGGGGGGGGGGATCGAAACGACCCGCCATTTAAATCACATATTAAACAATAGTTTTTTTTTCTCTAATTTTTTTAGGGAAACACATCGCTGGGTGGTTCTAAGGATTACAAAATTTTTCAGATTTTTTAGGTAACACTTTTTTCCATCTTTGAAAGAGTTTTATCGACCTCGTCCTACCCTTGGCAATGCCAGGATTAATGTTAACGTTCCACTGTTAATAACTCACCCCGAAGAACTCCTGGACTGCACTATGTTTGGTCCAGGCCACGTCCCCCTCGTTCTGAGTGAGGCACTTGAGAGCACCCTCGTAGCCAGAGTATTTATCGGGAGAGTCGCACACGCCGGGGTTCTCGCACAGCGCGCACAGCGACGAGTAGCTAGACTCTGTGGGAAAATTAAGGCATACTGGAAATTGATTTTTGTCGGAAACGATACATTCCAGAGTTGAAATAAAAACTTTTATTTGCTATTAATCTCTACTCTAATTTCCCCTTAATTTGTACAATTTTAGATGAAAATAGAGCTGAAAAGACGAAACGCCCTATTTTAAATGCACACTTCACTGAATATTTGATGCTTCATAAAGTTATCCCCCACACTATTGTTGTCTCTCTTATGTATTTGTTGTGGGTGAAATTAATTAATAAATAAATATTTGTCCAGCTTTCTTGTAATTGTATTATTTGAATTAAAATTCTACACTGATGTACGCTTTTCAATATTAATATTTTTTAAAAAATAATTATTAATTATCATTAACTTTTAAAAAACCTAATTTAAAAATTATAATTATTTAAACAAATATTGTTAATTTATAAATATATAAATAAAAAAAATTTACTTAAAATAAAAATTAATTTTTTATAAATTATTAATTTTCAAAACTATTTTAAATCCGAGAAGCATATATTGTTTCAACTCCCCTCCCCTTCCCCTCCGCCCCTCCTCCACACACTCACTGAGTCTGCGGTCGGTCTCCACGTCAGGTGCCCACTTGCCGACGATGCACGCCTTGCTGAAAGCTCGTGACAACGCACGCAGCTCGTTCTCACGCGGTGTCAAATCTGCCTCGTCCAGAGGACCGAGCACGCCCAGTGTAGCCAACTGAAATAAGGAATTTATCTACATTCCACTCTGGAGGGCATGAACAGAGCTTTTTTTATTCTATGTCAAATCTAGTACCAAACCTCATACTAATATTAGTGGGATAATATATATACTAACGGATCTCTGTATAACATTGTTTAGCACAAATTTATCTCATATTTCTTAATGGACAACATACATGAAAATTTTTATTGCAGAAATAAATAGAGGGCACCAAATTACGCTACTTAAAAATTTTCAAATTTTTTTGAGACCCGGAACTAATTTTAAATAATTATTGAAAGTCCTGTAATTTAAGTTGACACCCCTGCAGCCTTAATAAAAAGGATAGAGACTGGACGCCTATTGACGCCTCCAGGGGGCGTGGCCGAACTTTCAATAATTATTTAAAAAATGGTTCTGGGTTTCAAAAAATTCTGAAAAAAATTCAGAGTAGCATAATTTGGTACCCTCTATTCATTTCTGTAATAAAAATTCTCATGTAGGTTGTCCATTTCAAAATTAGCCAATATTTAGAACCATTTAACCTAAGGTAAAAAAAAATCGTGTTTAGCCAATCAGGTTCTTCGTTACAAACTGTTTACCAATGACCGAGGACGTTACAAAGTATGACAGTACCTTGGTGACAGGTATCATGTAGCCGGCGGTCCTGCCCATGCCGGTACTGCACACGGTTTTTCCCCGCAGGTCATTGATGTCGGTGATGTTTAGACTGTTGTGGACCACAGCGACCGCCTGGTAACGTTGTTCCTCTGAAACATTGTGAAGTTTTAGAAACAGCCTCGTTAATTCAGAATTCGCCCCATTTTCAATATAATATCTAATTCTCTACCTATGAAAACTTTATTTTTCGGGATTTTCATTCAACTTTTACTGAATTTACAACTCTCTGACATCAAAATATACAAAGTGGAAGCTTCGAGTGTTCCCCGGAGGGAAAATTTTCTACATAAGCCACCATGTTAGAAAATTTGATTATTTTCTGAATAACTTTTAAAGCTTTTAATTTGAAACCAACTCCTACCACCCCATTTTATTAGGGGTCTTCTGATAATGAATCAAGAATCTATATATTTTCTTCAAAAAAAAATTTTCTTTTATGCATGTCAAAAAAGCAATTTTACGTTGTTTTTTTTTTACACAGATTTTGGATGGGACGTTGGGAACACCGCAAAATCAGCTGACTTGAAGCCTCTATTAGCAACTCTGCATTTTTATATTATTGTGGCCATGGGCTAAAGGCGGATTCACATGACGATTTTTATCATGCGACACGATGCGAATTAATGCGCCCTTGCTGTGACATCCATTGGCGAACATATCTGACGATTTAAAAAAAAGAGCATCGTAATTAACGTGATTTCGCTGCCGCAGCCTGGCGAATTCGCTCACCGCATAGGATTTCACAGCTTGTGTGACAAAATCGCGTCGCATCGCCGTTGTCGCCATCTGAATCCGCCTTAACTCGGAGTAACTCACCATGTATCTGGTCTTTGTTTCTGATCTCCATGACAACGTGGAAGTCCTCGTTTGGCATGTAGGCGGCCACGTACATGTCCTCGGGGTCTGCCACGGTGAAGTCAGCCTCGCCTCGCACGATCTTCTCCAAACAATCCACCCTGTAATCAAACATAGCATGGTGTTGTACAATGGAAAACATGCATGAAAAATTTTATTGCAGAAATGAATAGAGGCTACCAAATTATGCTACTCTGATTTTTTTAAAGTCCCAGTACTATTTTTTAAATAATTATTGAAAGTGCAGTCATGCCCCCTGGAAGCGTCAATAGGCGTCTAGACCCTATCCTTTTTATTAAGGATTCAGAGAGGTACCAACTTAACTTACAGAACTTTCAATAATTATTTAAAAATAGTCCCGGGAGTCAATTAAAAAATCAGAACATTCAGAACAAAATTAGAGTAGCATAATACTCTATATTCATTTATGCAATAGAAATTTTGCATGCAGGTTGTCCAGAAAGTATAGAGACGTCTCTGCCTTTTATGACCAGAAATTTAACCAACATTTCAATAAGGGATGTACTTATTTTGTATTATGTGGCTTACTGCAATATAAAATATGTTTAAAAGATATAGATCTATGTTTTAATAAAGGGGCATTCACAAAGTCTTAAGGCCACATTTAAGGCTCGATAATTTAAAGCTTGATTTTAGACGTGTTTTTTAGACCCAAAATTTTTGGTCTTAAATTATTGAGCCTTAAATGTGGCCTTAAGGCTTTGGGAATGCCCCTTATAATGATCTAATTGGAAAAATAGACATCATTTTAGGGGGGTAACTATATTTAATATTTCTAATAATTATTTGAAAAATATTAATCGTGTTCAAGAAATATGAATTAAAAAATAAAGTATTATCATAATTTTGTATAATTTATGAATTAAAAATACACTCCATTCATTAATTGTTTAATTTCATTGACATATTTAGCTTTGGTTCCTTTCTCAAAGCTTTTAACATGTTCATACTTAATTTAAAAATTAAGTTTATTATTAGTTTATTACTCTGATCTCACCTGTCCCTCGCTGTCACACATGTAATGTTGAGCCCGACTGATGGTCCGTTTTTCTTCAAATATTGACAGGCCGACATATTTGGGTCGTCTTGAGTCACGCAGAAACGATCTGAGAAAAAAAAAATAGTTTAAGTTTAATTCATTAGTTAAAACTTTAATTTTTAATTTATTTACAATTTTGATTAAATAAAAATATACATAATATATAGTTTTTTAATTTTGTTTTTTTAAATTTAAAAATTATTCTTTATTTGTTGTAATTTTAAAAATTATTTTCTTTTACTTAATTTTTATTTATTAATATTATGTTAAAAATATGTATAAATAAAACTAATCGTACGAGTAAGTTTAATACTTATAATGAAATGTTTCATTAAGCAAAAACAGACGAGATAAATACATTGTCACAGTCAGATTATATGAAATACTGCCCAAGAGGGTGCAATAAGAGGCATTGCCCGAAAGAAATTTTGCATCCTGTGAAAGAAAAAAAACAATAAAATGATTTAACAATATAAAATTTCCACTTAAATTTAATCATTTGGTTTTGTCAAATTTAATAATAAATGGAAAATTAAAAATTAATTATAAATGAAATATAAGTTATAATTTAAAATCTAATTTCATAATATTAACTGCATGATTTTTCTATAATAAAATGAACAGTAATAAATTAATTCACATTTTTTTATTTTATAAATAATTTTATTTTCATATTGTAACAAACAATAGACATTATTAACTTCTACTAATGATGATGATTTGGCGTAATGCTTCATTAATTGTTTTGTATTTTGGGGCAATTGACACCTTTTGGTTATGCATCTTTCCTATTAATTGTCGTTATACCCATTATATTTACATCAATTAAATTATTGACGATATGCATTATAATTTTATCGTCACATCTAGAGTAGAGCGTCCTGAGTTGAGCTAACGACGGGTAGTCCAGCTTGGGGTAGCTTTAACCACGCACATTAATGTGATACCTCTCTCACGACATGCAAGCTGGGTTATATGGCTATATAGAGACAACCGGCTGCAGTGTGTATAACTGCTTACGTTGCAATCGCACGCTGCTAGCTGCTGTAAATAAATACAAAATAATTATTGGATGATACTTACACTTGTCATTAACTGGAGATGATCCTGGGTGGTGTACCAGAAGTAAAGCTAGGGCTGAAAAAAAGAGGTGGTTAATTCTTCTCATTGACTCGAATCAACATGCTAATCGAATTTATCGATTTATATTAAAGTCAGATTTAAATAAAAAAAATTCTTCAACAAATTTAATGTCTATATACATGAATTTTATTTATTATAATTATGCTCTATACATTTATGCCATGATAATAGTATAAAAAAATTATTGTTTTTTTCCAGAGACTTATATAAAAAAAACTCGATAGGTATGGAGTTTTGATTATTTTTTACAATTTTCCTAAAATTTAAAATTAATTCAATTATTTTACGATATAAATTATAAAATCTAAAAATAAGCTATATAAAAATAAAATTATACTTACCAAATCCTGTAATAATAAGAAAAGTAACAATCAAAGCCCAAAGTATAAATTTCCTGCGACATGATTGTGGATGTCGGGCAGGGGTGGGCGTGTTGGTATCAAATTCAAAGTTAAGTTGTTCGTTGCTGTTATGTAGCGGACGGTATATAGACAGAGAGGCGGACATTGTACAGATATGACCTTGTTATCACTCAAAGTTCAAACTAACATACTCGCTGGGTCACTTAGTATCACTCATTAACATCACTTATATTATATTAAGGCTAATATAATATAATATTATAAACAACTTGATTTTGTTTAAAATTAAAAATTTATTTTATAATATAAAAATATATAAAACTGATACAAATTTAAAAAGTAATATAGTAAATAACGCGAATAAACAAAAATAACAGATTGAGCTTGTTATTTGAAGTTTATACCCGGATGGGTGGACACAGCTGATGTGTTCTCCGTTTGTTCGCCAATTTAAATAATGAGTTTCTTTTGTTTTTGGTGTTTCATATTACGCGGTTATTTTAAAATTATAATACCAACACACAAAGACCATCAAAGATGCAATGTTTATATTATTAGAAATTTGATAAATATTTCAGTATATTCAATTAAGTTTTCAGAAACAGAGGTCGAGCATGGCGCAGTGCATTGACCGGTTCTCGTTAGATCACTTAAGTCAAGCTACGTGGTTAGTACTTGGATGGGTAACCGTTTCAAGTCAAAATTACGTTGCTTCCTCCTTTAAATTCGTCTCGCTTTTCCACCCAGTGCAGTGATACACTTTTGTGTGTGGTTCCCTAGACCAGATTTGATTTAAATTTAATTTAGGTTTTCGACGGTTCCCTCATTCTCACCTCAGTGAATGCTGGGAAGCATACAGAACGTGACCACCATCCTTTCCCTACCTTAAATTATTCCTATATATACTCATTACCCCGCCTTGATCTCTTAGCTCATAGGGGTGTATGATCTTTGGAAAAAAAAAAGGTTTAGTCCCACTAACATATATATTATTATATATAATTATACTCTGTTGCCCATGCATTGCTTATGCGCGACACTAGCGCTTATACCGCCCCAGAAACAACGAACTTCTCTATATATATTATATATTTTGGTACGTTTTGACGTATTAGGACATATTATCGGAGTACTCTAAACAGGGCCTTCTTGGATTTACCAACAAAAACTGTGACGTCATTTGCACTGCCTACCATAATACCCTCTGAGCTGGCGTATAGGCAAGATGTACTCCAACTAGAGGGCAAACTTATACACGAAAAGATCTTTGATACTATATATACCAATACAAAAATCAAATAATTAAAATAACCTAGCCTCTTATGGAATATTCTTAGTGTATCATAATATATCTGTAATAGAGGTACAGTACTGTCCCTAAAAACTAGTACTTAATGATATATATGGTTTTGTGTCATATAAATTAATTTGGCTATATTATCAGCCAAACTGACTCTACTGCAAATAAAATAATACATAAATTATTGATGAAAATATATTTATTTTGTTTATTTTATTTATTTATAATTAAATTATTAAAAAAAGGAAAGAAAATGTAATTTTATAAGTCACTATATTGAGCATCAGGACACATTAATTATTTAAAACACTGCAGTTTATTTAGCTCTTTAAATTAATATGACCCGACGAGTTTTTAATTATGCCAATATTGAATAGCAAAAATTAAATATGTATATACGTATAGTACAATTGATGTAATTAATTAATTTTGGTTTCGAAGTATTGAAATATTTGTAAACCTAGAGTGTTTTAGACCAGCATTCAATTAATTAATATTGAGATCATACAGGCGGTAATATCTTAAATTTTAAAATTAATTAATTAAGCTATATTTTTATGTAATTTGTAAAATTTAATATTTCGGTTTGTGTAAAATTGAGTGAAACGATTTTTTTAATCCATTTTTTTTCTCTCCTTTCAACATATATAGAGATAAGATATTTTGGTATTATACATTACAGATTAAAATATAAAATTTGTATGGGCAAATAGTGACTGTTTATTAAATAAATAAACAAACAGTTTGGACAAAGATTTTAAAATCTAAAACTATTGTACTTTTTCGCACATTTATTTGAGCCAATGAAAATCGATCTCATGACGTCATTAAATTATCAGCTGTTTTTACGTCAAATTCGCAAAAACATTGAAGATTAATAAATAATGGTTTGTTTTTACAAAAATGTGGCAAACTAAGACTTTAATTGTTTTAATTGTTGTGTTAATAAAAAATGTAAGGACTAGTACTGAGAAAGAAGAAGAATTTCATCCCCTAGGACCCAAAGTTAATTGTTCTTTTCTGTAAGTAAAAAACCCACCAAATTTTCTTGACAACTTGTCTTTTTTATCTTCTCCTTTCATGGCAATATCACGTCTGATCTGTTTAATAAACTGTTATAAAGTATTGACATTTATTGATCAGTAGGCATAATTGTTTTTAAATTTAGCTCATAAGTTAATATTCTATTTAGAAGAAATGGATACCTGTATGGTTTTCTTAAAGCTTTTTTTTTTTTTTTTTTTTTTTTTTTTGTGCTTGCCAAAAATCCAAAGTCTGCCCTATTGTATGCATACGGTTATTTTTGTTGCTGAATTTCTGTAAAGACGAGTTCACATACTTGAAAACTGCACTATTTGGCAACATTGCTTAATTTTACCTCATTTCAATGGCTAGTGGCACTAATATATGATGGGAGGTTTTGCTTTGCCTCCAGTGTGCATGCCCTAGAAAAATTTTATACCTGACTCCATAAATCCTTTATTAATGTACAATTTATTGCAGACCACGCGACTTCATTGACTGCGCAGATCCGGTAGACCACCGGTTCAACAAAACGGCTCGAGATGAGCTTGGCTACGGTTGCATCAAGGTGAGATTTTTACATGAACTTTTATTTATTATTATTATTCAAAAAATCCAGGAAGGTCTTCAAATAACACAAATTACAACAATCCTTAAATTAAGACAGTCTTAGCGTATTCTTTATTGTTGAGCTAAGACAGTCTTAGGCTAAGTTTAGGTTAAGTGGTGTTATTTGAAGACCCCCCAGCTCTGTAGTATAGTGGTTAGTGCCCCTAGCTCTCATCTGAGAGGTCCACGGTTCAAATCCCGAACACGGCAGACTTTTCGTGACTTGGGATGGGTGTGACTGACTACTAGATTATGGAGTTGGTAGGAGGAAGGCTGTATATACTCCGCTGCCCTACCCTGTAGTCTTGCACTGCCACTGCAGGCTGCACAAATCTGGTAGTAGGAGCCCAGAAGAGTGCAGGAAAAGGTTCTGGGAGACAAGGTTTAAATATCTGGCCACACCCGAAAGGGTAAAATGGAATCAAGGATATTTAATTTTTTTAATATTATACGAAAACTGATTGTTCAAAAAAACATGAATTACATCAAGAACTCTGTAATTTGTTCAGCTAAAATCTATGATACGTTCGCCTGTAAAGCTTGCCTGATGTGATGTAGGTATATAACTGTTTGTCTCATTGTTTCAGTTTGGAGGCTACCGCTATGAAGACGTAGAGAAAACTAACGTCACCTGCAAAGTTCTGCCGGAGATCGAATGTTTCGGCAACAGAACGTTCCTGCGAGATGGAGTCCCGTGTATCAAGTACGTTAACATTAGAGCTCACTTTAGTACACTGAAACAAGACAACTAAATTTTATTAAACCCAAATAGTGTACAGATATAATTGGACATAAATATAATTGAAATTAAAAATATAGATGACATAGACACAGGTCAGAAACACAAAAAGAGACATAGAAAATAAAACACAATGAGATACCAGAATGTGAAAAGTAGCTTAATCGAAAGAAGGGGTAACAATATGGTACTGTGGTTTTTTTCAGATTTTTCTGAGACCGGGAAATATTTTTAAAAAATTATTGAAAGTCTATTTTGATGACGTCACGGGCTTAAGTAAAGGATAGGGCAGTGCCCAATAGTCATAAAATAGACTTTCAATAATTTTTTTAAAAATAGTTCTCGGTGTCAGAAAAATCTGAAAAATTCACAGTTGTACCATATTTTTACCCCTTCTTTCGATTAAGGGTTAGATAACACGAACAATCGATTGTTGTTAGTCCCATTTGATTAACATGTAAACCTTAGCAACCTCATAATGATTCTGAATTTTTTTTGAGAGACAGTTCTTGGCATTAAAAAAATATGGAGAAAATTTCAAAACAATCGGACGATCCAATTTTTTTAAATTAATTTTTTAGTTTCGGTCTCCATGGGAAAGCCCTATACTGAAAATTTAAAAAATTCATTTAAAAAAATTGGATCGTCCGATTGTTTTGAAATTTTCTCCATATTTTTTTAATGCCAAGAACTGTCTCTCAAAAAAAAATTCAGAATCATTATGAGGTTGCTAAGGTTTGCATGTTAATCAAATGGGACTACGTACCAACAATCGATTGTTCGTGTTATCTTACCCTTAAGTCACTAAAATTTTCACATTCTAATATCTCATTCCATACTTGATGAATACAAATGCAAATAAAAAGATACTTATTGTATTACATCTTAGGTGTTAAACAACTTCTCATATCATTGATAGATTGGGTTGTAGCAACACATCAACTCTATACTGCATGCTTTTCTAATCAAGGTAAAATGATCAAAAGACAGGGTGAGGGAATGAGGGAAATCTAAAATGAATAGAACTTTCTTTACTGTATTAGGCGATGTTTGGCCTGACAGCCATTCTTACACATAACCTCAGATATAAATTAATAATATTGCATACATAAGTTTTACTGTTTGCACATTAATAGTCCAATAACATAGTCTCTTGAGGTACGTAACTTTTATCGTAGAACTTTTATCACACACGTTTCACTTATTATATCACAAATTTTAAATCACTTAAAATTTTTACTTTCACAAATAATTTAAATATCAATGGTCCTTAAAACCATACTAGAGTATATGATCTGATAATAAATCTTCTATTACTGTGTTGCTAATGCTCCTCTCTATACCCTCTTCTAATTTGCCAGATGTTATTTGCCAGAAGTTTTAATCCAATAATAATTGTAGAGTTGTTGCTACTATCTTCAAACTATTGTGAAGTTGATATTTAGTGCAAAGACAAATCAATTTGAATAAAAAAAAAAAAAAAAAAATGAAATCTTAACACAGGACTTTATCGTACAATTATTAAAGTGCTGTCAAACCAGTATAATCTGAAATAGTAAAAAAAGAAAACAATTCTTTCATCCATTTTAGCAAAATAAACTTCATTTCTTTTTCATAAAAAAAAAATGAATGTAATAATAATAATAATAAATGTTTATTGAGCTAAATGACAACATATATACAGCATATTACAATAAAATATCTGTAAGCTCAATGGGTGGACTGCAAGATACAGTTCCCTTTTTTTATTTAATTTTATTCTTGATGTGCTTTTAAAATCCTTGCTTGAATCAACTCTCCTCTTCCTTCATACTCTCACCGTCTACAATTATCATTGAAGGACACTAATCACACTGTCTTCAGGTACAGCGGCCACTTCTTTGCGACTACGCTGCTCTACTCCATCCTTCTGGGCTTCCTCGGCATGGACCGGTTCTGTCTGGGACAAACCGGTACCGCGGTGGGCAAGCTGCTCACCCTCGGAGGCCTCGGAGTGTGGTGGATAGTGGACGTGGTGCTTCTGGTGACTAACGGACTCATGCCGGAGGACTACAGTAACTGGAACCCTTACGTGTGATCAACCCCTGCTCCGTTTATGTTCACGGACAAGTTTAACTTAAACTTTTTTAATGGTCTTGAATGGACAACCTGCATGACAAATTTTTATTGCAGAAATGAATAGAGGGCACCAAATTATGGTACTCTGAATTTCTTCAGATTTTTTAGAGTCCCGGAACTATTTTTAAATAAATATTGAAAGTTCTTTAAGTTAAGTTGGCACCCCTGAATCCTTAATAAAAAGGATAGGACCTATAGACGCCTCCAGGGGGCGTGGCCGCACTTTCAATAATTATTTAAAAATAGTTCTGGGTCTAAAAAAAATAAAAAAAAATCAGGGTAGCATAATTTGGTACCCTCTATTCATTTCTGCAATAAAATTTTTTCATGTATGTTGTCCATTAGCATCACTGCTTGTGATAATTGATTATTGATGGTTTTATACTGCATGTTGTGTTGTAAAATTACTGTACCTAAATTTAAATAAGACCAACTTGGTTTATGCTATTATTGATTTATATTTTTATCTTTGGTTATATAGGTAATTATTATTTATAATCCAAAGTATTATTATTGTACAAAATTAATAAAGTGTAATAAAAATATCAAAAATATAATTTATTTTTAATTTTAGTAAAATTTAGAAGTATTTCCAAATCTCGTAACTTTTTCTTCGTGTTGGTCCACCTGATGTTTTTTTTCTTGTCACCAAACAGCTGTTTGACAACAACATCAAAATATTTGCGGTCCGTTTATGGCAAAGTTTTTTTACCGGTTTATATTAATAAAATTGACCTAAAAACTTATTGTTTAATTTATAATATTACATAGCGTGTATGGGAAGACAAAAATGGCTTTGACAACTGTTTTAAAACTGTAAGTATAAAATTATTTTACTGATGAAATTTTGCGGTGCCCTCTGCAAAAGTTCAAAACTTCATTGATATCGGTATGACCTTGTATTTTTTATAACTAATAGCGTCAGTTATGGATTAAGATAAGGATTTGTGAAGCAAGATAGTGCTGTAATATCATGTAGAGAAAAAAATTGGAATTTTGAGGTACTAAATTTATTAAAAATTATCTGTCAAAAGATTTTCTCTTTTTGAGACGGCTAGACAGTTTTCGAGTCTTACAGACGTGCGAAATATCACGTAGGCCATGGAAATGACTAAATGAAAAACATGTTGACACAATAATTACCACAATATTAATTAATATTTATATAATATTATGCAGCATTACTTATTCAGTAATAAATTATGAAGTCTATGCATACTTGAAAGTAAAGCACCGGGCCTTTTGTTAATTTTTTTGTCTTCTTTTTAATCCTCAATCTTCAAATTAAAGTACATATAATTTACGATAGCTTCGTGTAAATTATATGAAATAATGAATACATTTTACAGTAAAACAATTTGCAGAAAGGTGGGAGTTTTCATCGCATCTGAAGGCCTTTGCTAGAATTAAGCTAGTATATAGGCAAATAAAAAATGTAAATAACTTTTTCAAACCTTTTTATTTTCTGTACAGTATGTATGTACACCCCATCTTACTCTAGAATTTTTTCCGACGTCTCTCGTCTAACATACATTCTGCACAGACACCCCTCCCTCCCCTTCCGTTGTCTGGGATCTACCCTGCACCTCCATCAGCCCTTGAGGTTCTCCCACCAAGAGCGCCAACATGACGGTGCTCGCAGCAGAACTTTCGGTGCTCTCGCAGTGGCAGGATTGGCTACAGGGGCTTGGGCCATCTACAACTATCAATCAGGTAACACAAAGATAATGCATGAAAATTTTTTATTGCAGAAAATCTAGAAATGAATAGACCCTACCAAATTATGATACTCTGAATTTTTACAGATTTATTTTGAGACTCGGAACTATTTTTAAAAAATTATTGAAAGTGTGGTCACGCCCCCTGGAGGCATGGAGGCTTCAGTAATTGTTCCCCGGCGGGAAAATTTTATCCATAAGCCACTATGTTAGAAAATTTGATTTCTTTCTCAGCAAATATTGGAGTTACAGTATTGATTTGAAACCTTCTCCTACCCACCTATTTAGAGGTATTCTGATAATTAATCAAGAGCTTATTTTCCTTTAAAAAATATTTAATGCCAAAAAGGCAATTTTGAGGGGGGGGGGGTTACAGTACAAACTGTATAGGTGTAGCTATAGGACGGTGGGAAATCAGCTAACTTGAAGCTTTTATTGAGTTACAACATGTTACAGGTCGCGGCCAGGTGCTAACTGCAGAGGCCAAGTTTGGAGAGAAGCGCAAGGACCTTCCGTTCTACACCCTGGATGAGATCAGGAAACATGACAGCAAGGACAAGAAAATCTGGGTCACATATAAAGAGGTAAGATATGGAAATACATGTAAATAATGTGACTACTGTATGGACAACATGCATGCAAATTTATTATTGTAGAAATGAATAGAGGGTACCAAATTATGCTTCTATGAATTTTTTCAGATTTTTTTTTAGTCCCAGAACTATTTTTAAATAATTATTGAAAGTGCGGCCACACCCCCTGGAGGCGTCAATAGGCGTAGTTTTGGGTCTCAAAAAAATATGAAAAAATTCATAGTAGAATAATTTCAAATTCAAATTAAAATTTTCATTCAATCATTTTGGTTGTACAATGACAAACTTGGATTACGTCAAGATAAAAGAACAAACAAAAAACAAAGACTGACACAAAAAACAACAACAAACAGCTACAAGAAAAAAAAATCATAGAAATCAGAACAATTACATTATACAGCCGAAAAATACTTTTAAATTAAAAAACTTCACTGCATTAGCTAACTCTTTATAATATTAAAAAAAAAATAATAATAAATGGAAGAACAAAAACCCTCTATTCATTTCTGCAATAAAAATTTTCTAACATTGAAGATACAAAACTAATTTGCTCCACAGGGTGTGTATGACATCACGGAGTTCATCCCCAAGCACCCCGGGGGTGGAGAGAAGATAATGATGGCCGCTGGAGGCTCCGTTGATCCTTTCTGGATGCTGTACGGAGCTCACAAGAACCCTGCCATCCTGGGAATGTTGGAGACATATCGCATAGGTCTGTGGATACATTTGTATGATTGTGTGTGTTACTAAAATCGTCTAATTATAATTTTTGATTTAATTTTAAGATGGAAAGCAACAGTTATTTAATTATTTTAAAGTAGTTTTTTTTTTAAATAAATTAAATCAATAGAAAAGAAATTTTTAAGTACAGCAATGATGGTAAATAATCTTCACATAGTTATTTTATTTCATTTTATTTAAGGGTAAGGTAATGTGCCCTATGTTAAAAAGAAAAAAAAAAAAACATGAAAATTATGAAAAAAAAATTAAAATGTTCTCCTCTACATCCCCTATCAGTAGCTAAAATAGCAAGTATACAAATTGGAGACAGTGTTTAAGTTATGAATTTTTAAAGTTGACTAATTTAACATGGAAGTTCCATTTCTCCATGTTAAATTAGTTAATCTTAAAAATTCATAACTCAAAAACTAGCTTGCTGATATTTTAGTTACTGATAGGTGATATAGAGGAGAATGTTTTAAATTTTTTTTTTTCATAATTTTCTTACGTATGATTTTTTTTAACACATTGGGCATGTTACCTTCCCCTTAATTTTATTTTGTTTTGTTTTATTTTCATTCCTTTTATTTTTTAAATTTAGTTATGAATCAATTAATTAATAAGATGTAAAAATTAAAATTCCCCTCCCCCCATGAAAGTAAATGTATTGATATTTTGTACACCTCCTGTTGTTGATTTTGCTATAATGTAAGTGTAGAAAATATTTCATACATTACCGGTACATAATTTGCTTGAAGTTTAGCCTGACAAAGAGATTGGGAGAAGTTTAATCAAAGTCTGGGTGTAAAATTTGATTTCTTTGTCCAGGAAACCTTTCTGAAGAGGAGGCTAAAGAGTCCATCAAGGACATGACCGACCCTTACGCCGGTGAGCCCAGAAGACACCCTGCCCTGCAGCCGAGATCTACCAAACCTTACAACGCTGAACCTCCGCCGGGCCTGCTGGTAGACAGTTTCATCACTCCTTCGTAAGTCACCTGAATGGAGTATCAACCTCAATAAATTTTATTGCAATAGAGGGTGTAAGGCTATGCTACTCTGATTTTTTTCAGATTTTTTTGAGATTTATAACTATTTTTAAATAATAATTGAAAGTGCGGCCACGCCTCCTGGAGGCGTCAATAGGCGTCTAGGCCCTCTCTTTTTTTAATAAGGATTCAGGGGTGCCAACTTAACTTACAGAACTTTCAATAATTAGTTAAAAATAGTTTTGAAACTCAAAAAAATCTGAAAAAAATTCAGAGTAGCATGGTACCCTCAAATCATTTCTAAAATAAAATTTTTTCTTGTAGGTTGTCTATTCTTTTATGAGCTGATCTCTTTTGTCCTCAGGGAACTGTTCTACGTTCGCAACCACCTGCCAGTGCCCGAGGTGGACGTCACGAAGTACGAACTTGAAGTGGAGGGTCTGGGGGTCAAAAAGACCTCCCTCAGTCTCTCGCAGCTCAAGAAGTTTCCCCAGCACACAATCACGGCTGCCGTGCAGTGCTCCGGTAACAGGAGGAGCGAGATGATTGAGGTAGGAAGCCAGCAGGTGGCACTGCAGTCAATCAGTACTCTATCATTGTGTATAATTATTAATTTTTTTATTGTAAAAATGGATAGAGGGTGCAAAGTTATGCCACTCTGATTTTTTCAGATTTTATAGAGCCTGGGAAGTATTGCTAAAATTTTTGACGGGGTTGTGTTTGAACCTTCGCCCCTTTTAGGTCATTTCCTTTTATTAAGAGAGGCGTCACTTTCTTTGTACTTACAATAATTTTTTAAAAATAATTTCCGGATTCTGAAAAATCTGAAAAAAATCAGAGTAGCATAACTTTGCACCCTCTATCCATATCTGCAATATTTTTTTTTGAAGTTGGTACTCCATTTTATTGAACGATTATTTGGATTCAATGATTATAATTAAACTTAATGTGTTCAGCTCATTGTAAACAAGTACTGATGTACTGTTCATTGTGTCAGTCCGGTGAAGCCGGTCAAGGGACAACATGGGACACTTTTACGTATGATTTACATGCTTTGTGTAAAACAAAGTTATTCCAGTACCAATACTAACATACAACCAAACCAATTCTAACATCTGTCTGGTCTCTCGCAGGTAAAGCCGGTGAAGGGCCTCAACTGGGGCCAGGCTGCCATCGGTAACGCCACCTGGACGGGAGTTTTGCTGAGGGACGTTCTCTTGGCCGCGGGACTTAAAGAGGATCAACCCGGCATGGAGCATGTTCAGGTAGCTATGATAAATTGATATTACAGATATTAAATTCATTCATTAATCCATGCAATAAATGTTATCACCTATTTATAAGTTTCTGTTAAATCAGTTAAAGTATAACCTGAGAATTTGTCTGTCAAGGTCAGATCATAAAAAAACTTGGCAACACTGTAGCGCCCTAGTATAATGCTAATCGGCAAGAGTGAGAGGTGACTACAGTCCCTGAAAGCATTGCCACATTGCTCATCTAGTTTCAAGAACGAGCAAACGCAGCGGTTCAAAATATATGAAAACATTCATAAAAATAGTCCAAAAAAATTAGCTTTTAATCTATATATATAAAATTTAAAAAAAAATCTCAAGCCGTTTTTGTGTAATGTTGATTGAAAAATTTAACATTGAAAGGATACGAAATTCACATTTGAATAAATTAATTATAATTAAACCAACGGTTAAAATTCTGAAAAAAATCAGCAGTATTTGGACAATTGTTGTAAGTTTATCAAATTAATTTCAAGAACATCTGTCGATACGACTTTTTTCATCCAAATATCTCAGGTTAAGCATTAAATTTGTAACTCGGTCTTGGTTTAGTTTGAAGGGCTCGACACGGACGTCTCCAACAATGCTTACGGAGCCTCCATCCCGATCGAGAAAGCCCTCGACCCTCGAGGTGACGTCCTTCTGGCGTTCGAGATGAACGGACAACCTCTCAGCAAGGACCACGGCTACCCTCTCAGGGTCGTTGTACCTGGCGTCACCGGGGCTCGTAACGTCAAGTGGTTAGGTGAGAAAACTTGTCTCAATGATGATTAAGTATTAATGTCAGTCGGCTTAGTAGAACCACTTTGAAAATTTCAGCATGAAACCATGAAATAATTTTCCATAAAAAAATTAGACAAAATTTGGTGAAACTTTCGAGATATTCAGCATTGAAATTAGCATTGTTTAAAATGAAGACTGATGTGAATTTTAGTCAAATCAGTATCTTTTTCACAAGAAAAAACAATTACTCAAAATCTAAAATGAATTTTTAGCTTTTTTACATTCTCAAACCAAAACAATTTTTTTGTCCTTAATTTTTTTATTTTTATATTTTCAGTTTATCGTCTGAAAATATTTAGCAATGGCCGCCCCAGTGACATTAACCCTTCAGTTATGAATTTGCTTCTAAGCTTTTAGGGAAAGAATACTAAAAAAAAAAATGAAAAAATTATAAAATATTTTTATGCTGCAGTACTTACAATTTAAAATATAGTACATGAAAGTAAGACATATTCTTCATTTATTGTCGCTAACAATTGTCATTTCAGGTCGTATCATTGTGTCTTCGAAAGAGAGCGACTCCCACTGGCAGCAAAACGACTACAAGGGCTTCTCTCCCAGCACGGACTGGGACACGGTGGACTTCAGCTCCGCTCCTGCCATTCAGGAGCTGCCCGTCGTGTCTGCGATCTGTGACCCCCAGCCAGGTCAGCTCGTCAAGATCAACGAGGGGAAGGTGGCCCTCAGAGGTGAGGTTTGTCAGGTCTGTTTGAACGGATCTGTATTAACCTTAGTTACTTTGGAGTTTCCGGCCATAAGGCCAATGTTAAACTTCTACCTAATTTTTCACAAAACTGACAAAAAATGTCATCTTTCATTCGCTATTAACGATTAACCTAAGTTACTACGTGAGTCAAAGGAAATTTCTGTCAGACGGAATAAAATAAATTTTAAAAATTCGAGAATGCTCTAAAACTTAATTGCTTATGGTTTGAGCAGATTCACAATAGCTCCATTTCCGGTTTCCGTCCATAAAGCGAATGTTAATCTTCTATCTAATTTTTCACAAAACTGATAAGACAGATTCGCTTCAAAATTTGTATGCCACCTATTGATGGAGAGTTCTAAGTCCCCTGCAAGTCTTGTTGCATTCAAGGGGGCCGATTCCATGATCTCAATCAACTGAGGTCAATCTTTAATCACTGTCTTGTGAAAGTAGTATGTGTTTTTTAAGTTGTGACTCAAACAGCCTATATTGTATATCTGAAAATAGTTTGGTGTACTATACTTTTCATAAAAGACTTAATTTCTCTAAATTATGAATAATTTTAAATTTAGTTACAATACTATATTCTATTTTAATTATTTTGATATGCATTTTTTTGTAGCGTTTTTTAAGATTTTAAATTAAAAATTGCCTTTAAAAAGTAACAAAAATATTTTCTACGGTACTGTATTATATTTTGTATTAGACAGTATAATATATTATGGAAATTTTACTGTTATATAGAGTATTAAAAAATTACCTTCATTTATTTTCATGTGTAACTGTAATTTAAAATCAATTTATAAGTAATATTTTTCTTGGCTTGTAAAATTCTTCTTTTCAAACACACAAATTTTTTCCCTGTTAACACATTGTCACATTGTCAGGGTACGCCTGGTCAGGAGGCGGTCGCAAGATCGTCAGGGTAGACGTGACGGCAGATCAGGGTAAGACCTGGCACGTGGCTACCCTGACTCAGGACGAGGACAAGTCTCCGAGACATTGGGGCTGGACTCTCTGGAACTTAGACATTCCGGTACCTCCTGGCAGTAAAAAGGTGAGGAAAAGGGTCCATATTTTCAGGACATCATGAAATTGACCCCTACTCTGTTTATTTTGATGTAAAAATAATATGTTCTTATCTGTCTCTTGAAGAAAATTAGTCAGAGATAATATCAGTGGTGCCCCAAAGTATTTATTTATTTATTTATTTATTTATTTATTTATTTATTTATTTATTTATTTATTTATTTATTTATTTATTTATTTATTTATTTATTTATTTATTTATTTATTATTTATTTATTTATTTATTTATTTATTTATTTATTTATTTATTTATTTATTTATTTATTATTTATTATTTCATTACACATTCACAGGTTGAAGTTTGGGCGAAGGCAGTTGATTCTTCGTACAACACTCAGCCGGAAAGTTTCGCCAACATCTGGAACTTGCGGGGCGTCTTAAGTAACGCTTACCACAGACTGACCATCAATCTGACCAAGTAACTGACCATGACCTCATTGTTGATTGTTACGAGGTCACTGGGATGGTTTTTAGGGCATTGATACATGCCTATGTTATGTGCTGGTGCTGCAATTGTATGGTGTAATTTTTCCATGGAAAAGAGTCATCATAGAAGGTTCAGTAGCCAGTTCAATAGACTCCCGACAACGAGCTGGTTCCATTGGACTGGCTACTGAACCTTCTATGACAATTCCTCACTAAAATAAATAAAAATGGTTAGTAAGATATTCAAAAATAATGTATGTCTATTTGGTGCAATTTTTTTATTCTGATACAATTTGGGTTGTTTTTTTGTGTATTTATTTAGAACTAAAATGGGTTATTAATTATTGTAAAATATTGAAGCACAAATAAGTAAAATAAGTGTTTTAGTTTTGTAGAATTTTTATAAAATATTATTGATATTACAATATCGTACCATCTTCGTAAAAAAATTGAATTATTTAGTAAAATAAATACTTATTTTTGTACTTGCAATTTTTGTATCATTACTTTATAATTTTTTAATAATATAAACATCATAAACCAATTAAAAAAATGATAAACATCATCACATTCTTATATGTTTAAATATTTACATTTTGTTATTACAAAAAAAATGTGTTTGAAAATATTTGCTGTGCTTTTTTCATAAAAAAATAATAAAAAATAAAAAAAACAATCCTGGTAATTAATAGATTGAAGTTAAACTTATCATTGACTCATGTTTTCATATTTTGAGGCTATCCTTCTAAATATAATATATTATATATTATATATATATATATATATATATATATTATATTATTATATATATATACATGGATAAAAAGTGAAACCTTTTGACGATAAAAGAAGTGTGCTTGGCAAATCTTGTTCACATTTAGCAAATATATAATATACTGTATGTGGATATTTTAATTATAAGAAAAAATGTTTTGTATTCTATGTACCCTGATATAACATATATATACTGTAATTAAATATATACATTTTGGGTATAAAAAATAGTTTTACTAATTTTTTTAGTTATCCTCTATTAAAATATATAATGGGTAATTCTGTAAATTTTCGACCAATCACCAAGGTTATCGGATGTCTATGAAAATTTGTTTGAAGAATAACTTTTTTGAGTATAAGCTGTAATTAAAAAAAAAAATCTGAGTTCCGACCAACACTCGAATCTGCATGGGCTGCAGCAGCGTGCGAAGTCTTATGGACATTTAACATGGGAAAATAATATCCATTATAACTTCTATTAAATGATGATGGTACTTCATAATGGTCATGAATTGGCAATCTTAGTTTTCAATTAAAAAATTAGTAGTTCCAAAACCAGACATTTTTCATTAAAAATGCCCCAATTCCGTTCCAAAAATGTCGATTTGGTAACACTAAAATAGTTTTTTTCAAAAACATATTCTGTAAGCTTGTTTCAAGTGCTATATAACATAAGTGAAAATCAAAACAGTTCAAATTCAAATTATTATTTATTCAGTAACAGATACAGAACCAAGGTATGAAATATAATAAAGTCAAGACAACATACCCTTGAGAGAAAAAAAAGGAGTAAACACAATTATATCATAATTTATATATATATATACACACACTCACATACGACAGTAAAATAAAGTAATGCAAAAAGTTATTTTTTTCATTTATTTTTAAATCTAATTACAAAACATATATGTTTAAATAACGTAAATATCGAAGAAATGGTACCCATGCACTACGGTAACGAATTTCAATTAAAAAATTTTATATCCGCGCAAAAATTAAATATTCTCGTAAAAGTTAAGATTATAAACAATAAACATCAACATATCCAAATATGAATGTTCCCCATATTTTTTTATTACAGCAATCGGCGAATTTTTTTAAATTTATATCCGATACTTATTTTAGGAAAAAAATTGCTAGAAAAATTAATACATGGCAGTAGGGAGTTCTAACAAATTTCAAACAAACAGTTAGAATACATATATATATTATACAGTATTGTAATTATAAAAATAATAATTTTTTTAAAGCTAGTATACAGAACAGCGCGTTAGAGGAACAAGTTTTTACTATTGTTTTGAAAATTATTTTGTCATTTATTCTATCTCGTGTCTTTTTAATAAAACTCCAATTTAATTTCATTGTTAAACCCTGAACTTTGAGTACATATTATTATTACTTGCATTGATCAATATTTTTTCCAGATGTATTATAATATTAAACACAGAATGGAATTAACTGCAATGAGTACATAAATTTATAATTTATATTTCCTCCTTTTTTTAAAAATTTATTTTATTGTAAATGAATCATGGGGAAAAATTATTTTATTATAGTCTTGAAAATTGTTAAAAATACATTTTCTCCCGATTTAATTTATAATATAATGATAGGCGTGTGTATATTATATTCGTAAATACAAACGAGGATCAAGTTAGTTTTTCTTTTGTCACCTGTCCAAAAAGTTATTCTTAACTAGACATGAATCAATATTGTGTATTTATGAACGGACCTAACGAGCTTGCATTATATTTTTTGACATACTTATAATTTGCACCAGTCGGCAAGCTTTAAAAGTTACTCATTATTAAGGACACCATTTTGGCAGCAATTGCTAATTACTAGTGTAATTATTTCGCCCGATGGTATAAACATAAAATATTTTTACATGACCTCTAAAATATGAAGGACAATTAAACTTATAAAATAAATAAAAAAAAAAGGATCAAGTTATTGAAATATTAATTAATTATAGCCGAGTTGAAATAAATTTCATATTTTATTCGCAATTAATTAAAGCTCTTCTCTCGTCTAATTTTCTCGTATTTTGCACCATTTTAGAAGAAAAAAAATCTTATTTTTCTGTCTTCTTGAGCATAAAATGTTAGAAATATTGTCTTCATTTCATCCTCACTTTGAGTGAACAGGAAATAAGATGTGTTTTAGAGGTAAAAAGATTAAGTTTAGACGTGTAAAGGATGAGTTGAAGACGTAATTTTTCAACTAGGGTATAATGTTTTTTAGATACTGATTTGACTAAATTTTAACTAAAGTCAACGTATTTCCAATGATATTCTTCCAATTCAAATTTACATATATTATACATATTTAAAAGAAATGTGACATTAATTTTTTTATTTATTTCTCTCAATTAAAAATTATATTTTTTAAAGGGGCACTTAATATATGGAAACAATGTACCATTTACTAAAGATGGTATCATTAATCCTTAAAACTTAAACTGGATAAGAACTTAAGTTAATGATGAAAAAAATAAAAACATTATAAACATGGGTAGTTTATGATAATATATTACAAGGAGCGCGTAGTCCTTTAATTCAAGGTTATACTGACAAACCTAGCCTTTGTTTTTAATAATAATCATAAGAAAAAAACGCCTTAACTTATATCATTATATGGTAGGTTTAAATTGCAACTATCAAATTACATTACGAAATATTATAACGCTTAATTTCCGTTTTATAGTAGAAGAGGGTGTGGTATTTAGATTTCCTGTGTTTTCAAGATGATATCAAGTCACTGTTTTCATGCTTCGCAGATTTTTTGTCTTAAACATCTTTCATCTATATGCAGAAACTTTTTACAGATGAGTTTCAGAATTATAGACATCTGGGTAAATTTATACATGTTGATATAATTACGAGAAATGAGGTCATTTTTTTATAATATGCAAATATTAAGAATCAATTAGGGGTATTTTGTAGCGTGAGAGATGCATGGTTTTATCCATGCACCGGATATACTGCATGTGGGTTTCGTTATAATTAAGAATAGGGTGTAATATAATAAAAATATTGACCTACTTTTAAAATGCAATTTGAAAAAAAAAAAAATGTGGACATTTTAATTTGAAAATTAACACAAACTTATTCAAGCACCAATCTTACATCTTAAAATTTTATATTTATATTTTTAAAATTAAATATTTATTCAATATATATTATGCTGATATTGTTAAGTTATGTATGTATTCTATATTAGTATATTGCAATTAACCAACTCAATGCAAAGCAAAGGATCAAATTTTACCATTTGTAAATTAATAAATAAACTGTCAATTAAAATATTTATATAATGCGTTATAAATGTAAAACTCTAATAATAATGTTGAATTTTTTAAACAAACAACAAATAAACATAACAAAAAATTTATTTGTAAAAATATTTTATAATCATAATAAAAATATAATTATTTATTTGAAATATTTTTAAATTTTAAACAATATTGTTAAGAAGACAAAATATTTTAATAAAAAATAATTTTATTTTTATTATGTTGATAAAATGAATACTTGTCAAATTTTGAGATTTCCTTTGGTAAGACTGGAATTTTTTAATGCAACATTAACTTTGAAATAAAATTCATTGCATGAAAATTTATCATGTAATGCATTTTAGCCATTAAGTGAATATTTTACTATTGTAAATAAAGAATAATTAATTGAAAGAAAAGAGAAATTATAATAATCTTTTAAATATTTTCATAATTTTTTATATTAAAAGGTAAAAGGTAATTTATTATAATGGAGGAGAAAATGCTATACTGTCCATGTTAACTCCATTTCGGACAAAAATCCTACACATGAAAATTATGAACAAAATTTTAAATGTTCTCCTCTTTATCTCCCATCAGTAGCTAAAATATCAAAAATTCATAACTTAAAAACTTGCTCGAATTTGTATACCTGATATTTTAGCTAGAGGGGATGTAGAGGAGAACATTTTGTTACATTTTTTTTTTCACCATTTTGGGCGTTACCTTACCTTTAAATACATCGAATGCATCTTCCCTTTGTATTATAATCGGGATTAAGTGTTTTTTATAATCGTTGAAAAGAAATGTATACATAGGGATAAACCCCTAAGAGCTTACAGCTTGCAGCGGAGTAATGGGTAGGGATAAGGGAAGGAAAGGATGATGATCACGGCCTGTTACGCGACCCAGCATTCACTGAGGTGAGACTGAGGGAACCGTGGAAAACCTCAGTCAGGACGGACACCTCTACTTTTTCTCAATGGACCAAAGCGATGTCCAAAGCCTGGGGAACCACACACAAGTGCATCACTGCACTGGGTGGAAAGCGAGATGAATTTACCCCAGGGAGGGAGCAGCGTGATTTTTACTTGAAACGGTCACCCATCCAAGTACTAACCACGCTCGACGTTGCTTGACTTCGGTGATCTAACGAGAACCGGTCAATGCACTGCGCCACCACGCTCGACCTCTAATTGAAAAATTATAATTGTAAATTACCAATGAATATATATTTTGTATTTTTTTTTAAATAATAATAATTAATAAATAATGGATTAATTTAATTTCATCATCACAGTTTTCTAGACTACAGTTCATTTGAAATCTTATCTTTTATAAATAATATATAAAAAAAAAACATGCAAGCATATACAGATGCAAAACCAGAAGTCCATAGAACATTATATACGATCCTAAAATTATGAAAACTTCTTATCTCCATTTTACATATTTTAATCATACACTAAATGTAACTACTGTAGTTCCATAAAACATAAGCTACTGTATATGACGCAACTGCCAAGCACATTTAAACTGGAGGGGAGGAAATCTATATAAGCGTCAAGTTGTAAAAAACACTAAACAGTTTACGTTAAACCATGGCTCTGTTTGCGTTAACTTTTCTGTCAGCGATAATTTTGGTAGCATCAAGACCAGATTTTTCGTGTCCACCCTGCGACCTGAAGGCTTGCTCCAACCCTTCTTGCGCCTCAGGTCAGGTTTACCCTGGTCCGTGTCCATGTTGTCCAGTATGCGCCCTGGATGAGGGAGAAACGTGTCACAATTCAAGCATTGAGGTCCTCAAGAAACCAACTGGGCTCGTGATTCCGTGCGGAGACAATTTGGATTGTCTGCTTCGTCATGACTTGAACGCCAGGGTAAGAAGTTTAATAATAATTTACGCATTAATAATGTTTATTTAAAAAAATTAATTTTTTTAAATTAAAATAATATTTTTAAATTTTTAATTTATATATTTTTTAACAAAATGTTATTTACTACAAAACATATACTTCAATATATTTGTACTATTTATATTTTATTATTTATGTACATCACTATTTTATTAATTTAATTGCAAATTATATAAATAATTCAATGTAGCTTATCAAACATTTATTAATTATCACAATAAATTCTTTTGTGAAAGAAATTTTTTAATTAATGATAATGTGTATGATATATAATACTCTTTAAATATTTGTTCAAAATATGTTTCAAAATCTGTCAAGAGCAGATTCAATGCAAATACCTCTTAAAACCATCTTTAATAAAGGGAAATATTTACAGGAACTTCTTCCGTTGTGAAAACTTTTAAATCGGAGGTGATTGATAAAATATTAATTAATGAAGTAAGAAATGGATGTTCAGAATCACATCATGTATTAAATAGAAATTATGAACAATAACACTTATAAAAATGCAACAAAATTAGATTATTACATATTATTAAGAAATACGGAGGGCAGGGTCACAAGAATTCAGCAAAATTTCTATTACTTCCTTTTTTTTTTCAAATAATCTGAGCACTATATATAATGCCTTTTTCCCTGAACAAATATGAGTTTATATATATTTAGAATTTATTTTAGAATATGTGGCGAAGTTCGTTTGACCGTGACTCGTCAGATCACCGAAGTCAAGCAACGCCGCGCGTGGTTAGTAGTTGGATGGGTGACCATTTTCAACAAAAACCATGTTTCTCACCCAGGGGTAAATCGTTGCGCTTTTCCACTATGTGGTTCGCCCCTGGCTTTGGACCATTGCACTTCCGGTTCATTCACAAAAGCTGTAGCGTCCATCCTAGCTGAGGTTTCCACGTTTCCCTAAGTCGCAGGCAAATGCTGATATGGATTGCAAGTCCGTGGCCGCCCCAATTTCGGAAGAGCCCGCAAAACGCTCAAGTTAGGGTTTCAGAAGGTTCGGGGTTTCAAAGTAGTATGTAATTAGTAAGTAGAAGTACCCAATAGGGTTTGATTAAAAATTTAAAGATATCTATATGTGATGCAAATAGACATCAAATCAACTACAGATCGTTATAATTCAATTAAGATCAGACACTGCGTGACCTTTACCTTGCAATAATAGTCCCCTGTTTGCATTGTTATAAGCTATGGCTCAGTCATGAAATTTACAAACGTAGCTCTACAGAGCCTCAGACATTATAAAGAATCATTGTACAAATGAGATTTATTTTTATTGCTTATTGTTTTGACTACCACTCTTTGTAATAAATACTTCGCAAATACTTTACAATAAAAAATAACTCTGTAAATTATTATCGTTATCTCTCCTCGTGCATTGTATTGTAATATAAGTCTAGACTTTTTAAATATATTATATACTTGACTTCTAGATTAAAGTCTAAAGGTTTGAAGAGTCAAAAACAAAATGAATAGAATAAATGTTATTTATTCAACTATTGGCGTGATATATAGTAACAATAAATTGTTAAAATACAGCATTATAATAATTATGTCAAAAAAATGTACAAGCAGTTATATGAAAAACAGATTTTAAAAAAGGGGGCATACATGACCAAAATTTTTCAATTGCCCCAAAATACCAACCAACCAACCAACCAGATCTTAAAACCATGATATTCTGATTTATTAACTGCGAATATTACAAATTTATGTTAATTATTAATAATTTAAATAAAGAAAAAATTAAAATAATAATCTCTTTTATTTTTTTAATAACAAATCTTATTGACCGATTCAATAAGAAACAATCTTACTATAAAATAAAAAAATTATTGTATATTCATTTTTTTTTTAATATATTAATAGTGCGTTTTATTTTAATAATTTAAGATTTTAATTATTGATTTTTTTAAGTTGCTCGATACATTATTGGTTTTTGGTAAAGTGCATCAAAAATAATAAATTAATTCAAACTTTAATTAACGATATAATAATTATAAAAAAAGTGATTGTCATTATGATTGTAAAAAAGTCGAAGAGACTTAATTAAAAGCAGTAAGAAACTGCTTAGCATTTCTATGGAGTGTGTATTCTTATTTAATTCTATATTAGTAATTATTTAATACCCTGAAAAACACGATAAAAATTATTATTAGTCAAAATAATACTTTTCTAGTTTGGCGCCCTATACATTTTTCAACGAAAATATACGGAAAATAATTCATTAATAAGAAATACAAGTCTATCCTTCAAGGCTCTGCTCTGTTCAACAACAAAATTTTGTTCTACAATCCATCGACACATTAAATTTTTCATCGAACGTTCGCTTAGCATAATAAGTATATTTATATCACCAAAAATACTCCGCTAACTTAAATATTTACTTTACTGCATGCGCGTGCAACATTCCTAGCTGCAACGATATTTACACATAATGGGAGGTGTGTTTACAATAGAAAAATTTGATTTCTTTTATTTAGTATTATGTCGAGTATTAAATCTGGTATTATAGTGCTAAAATTACGCATTGTTTTTCGCTCGGTCAAAATTACAAACCTGCATCTCATTGAGCTGCATATATAGTCATGCAAGCAGGTAAGGCTGGGTCAGGGATCCCTGACTGGCCTCTCAGATTTTTTAACACAGGAGCATTGTAAAAGTGGCCCCCTGAAAAGTGGCCCCTGCTGCCTGTAATGCCTCCCTGACTGGCCCCTAGCTTCCCAGTCCGAGCCTGCATGCAAGGGCAAACAATTACTGGTCTTTAAAACAAATATAATATTGGGGGCATTCTCAAAGCAATTTGACTCTACTTTAGTCTTGATTTTATCCCCCGGTTTAAAACGAGTGCTAAACATGGTGCTAAAAAATTGACTAAATCGGGGTTAAGCAATATTATGTTGAACAGATACGTTAACCCCCCATTTAGCTCACATTTTTAGCACCATGTTTAGTCACTGGTTTAGTACCATGTTTAGCACTAATTTTAACCCGAGTTATAAAAATCAAGGCTAAAGTGGGGTTAAAGTGCTTTCTGAATACCCCCCAATGTATATTTAGAATTTGGATTTCAAATTATATATATATCGTCAATTTTTTTCCAACATTTTTTAACATCTTTTAATTCATGCATGCATGCACTGTGACGTCATAGTCATGCAAATATTTAACAAGCAAGCATAGAGAAAGACTATGACGAGACAGCGTCATTCTTCCTAATTTCATTTAATTTATTTTTTATTTTAACTTTTTCGAGGGTTGAAAATAATTACCCTCTATTAAAATTGAATATGGAATGCAAAAATTTCAATCATGCTGTTGTTCTATTAAATGTATCGATTATTTTTGAAGCATTTCATTATCAATTAGCACGTTCTTTTAATTAATAATGTTAATTATTTTAAATTATCAAGCCATCCTTCAAAGATATCCACACAATCCAGTGAGTGATATTTATGTGCATGTGGCCTTCAACTTTGGTCACATTTTTTTTCTGTCACGTGACTCGTGACGTCACACACACGTGTTTCAACTTTGTTTTTATGCTGCAGTCTACTGTCTGCTCTTCAAATGTCAAATTTTCATAATTAATTAATATTCAAGAGGCTACGAAGTGCACAATATCTTTTCAAAGTCAATATTTTGACCTCGTCTTTTGAAGAAAAAAAATACCTTCAGTGATATGCTTTTATTTTTAAAAATAAAATTGCATTTTACAATTGCACCAATGAATGAAGAAATTGTAAAATAAAATATTGTTAATACTAAATATTAAAACAATTAATGTGTATAATTTTTAAAAACTTCGAACTTAGAACTAAAATTTCATGTTACTTATTATTACATAGAATTTGAAAAGAATTTAACTAAATTCATAAAAATTTTAAGTATTAAATAATTTTTTATATTTTATTTGTCATAAATAATCAATGAAATTGCACTTTATCAATTAAAATATGAAAAATATCAACTATGCAATACTATAAAATATAATATAAAATCCCACTAATATAAATACATATAATTTTCTGTAAATACAAATGTAATTGAAAAATTAATTGATTCTGTTGGAGGTTCAACTCTTACGATTAACCTTAAATTTAAAATATGAATTTCAAATATTTCCCTATATATATATAGCTTCTGTATTAGGGTTTCAAATTTTCACCATTGCAATATGTAACGGATTTAACTTTTAGCGAGTGCAAAATGCTATCAGCAGACACATGCTCTAAATTTGAATGAAGTTACGGAAGTCAATTTAAAAAGAAAAAAGAAGACTGCAGGCATGGCTTTCAACAAAAAGGTCACAAAAAGTTATCATCAAAACTTCTTAAAGAGATAAAAATATTTACGCGAACTCTGAAAAAAAGTAAATATAGACATTTTATCATTTCTTCAACGGATAAATAAACTTCATAAGTTTTTTCAATATTTACAACATGCAAAGTAGGTGATGTTGTAAGAAAAAACAGATGCTAAGGGAGTTAAATTCAACTAACAGATTGCAATATTATAGCAGACACCATTTGTGTCATATATTCATGTAACGACTTTATTATTTTTAGCAAACGGATATTGCAAGTACCTGGTTTTCCCAGTTTCTGCTACATAAAAATAATCTGCGCAGTAGCATCATCATGATTGAAGGGGTACATGTTTCTGGAACTCCCTTAATTTAAGAGTCAAAAATATTTTATGATGGTCATTAGTTAAAAATCTTATCTTTTAAAAAGATACATTTTATAGCAATATATGGGTTGTATATTATAAACATGATAGAGACAATAGGAGTAAAGAAACTAAATTTTTTGTAAGAGCTGAATTATCAGATATTCACATTATAATTATAGTATCTGATAATTAAATATCTTGATTCTTTTAAACTCTATTGAAAATAATTGCTTTAATTATAACTGTTATTCAAAATTATTACAAGCAAAAATATTTTGTAAGAAATCATTTTTGTCCAGCCAAAGCTATATAATAGCATTTATTTTTAATGCATATATGCCAGTTTGTTTAAATAATACATGATGGTATCTAAAAATATTCAAAGCTCGTTGAGTAGAGTTGTAATTAAATATTATGGAATAATTCACCCCTACTTTAGTACAGTATTATAAAAGTCAAACAAATTATATGTTGCTTGGAACAAGATGTTTTTTCAGATAAATTTAAAAGATCGATATTTATTTATTTTTATATTTTCCCATCATTTTACATAATTTAACAGTTATAGCAGGTGATACTAATTAAATGAATCTTATAAAGAACAAGATAGTATGTTTATTGTCTGGAATAAAAATTGCAAAATAACAAAATATACAGAAGTAAATGCAATCGAATTGCACATGTCGATGTAAAAGTCGATGAACCTCGATGTTACACATCAAAATGTTTACATGTGCGGTGTAAGATGCAAACAAATAAAGAGGGAATGTTTATTGGCTGGAATAAAAATTGCAAAATAACAAAATATACAGAAGTAAATGCAATCGAATTGCACATGTCGATGTAAAAGTCGATGAACCTCGATGTTACACATCAAAATGTTTACATGTGCGGTGTAAGATGCAAACAAATAAAGAGGGTAATTTATTATAGATGGATGAAGTAAGACGGAAGCCTACATTGATAATAAACATTCGATTTTATAAACATAATGTATGGACTGATGGCGTGAAGTTATTTTAAAATATTTCAGTAATTAATTGAAGATTGATAATCTAAGATGAACTGATTCATTGGCAAAATGGCAACAAAATACTAAATTTTAATAATTATTTACGATTTATTAGCACTAAACTATCTTTATAGTTTTTTTATTTTACAATGTATTAATTTAAAATAATTTATTAATAATATTTTATTATAAATATTATTTTTATCATAAATAAAAATTAATAGCTAAAATATATATATAATAATCTATTTAATTTATTATTTTCCACATTTTACATGTAGCATTATAGTTTTCTTTGAAACAAATATTTATATATCTAAATTAACGTGCTTTGCCAATACAGGAAAATATAGTAATTTCTTCAGATATCATTCTGCTTAACTTATGATATTATAATCCCTTTTTATTTCAAAACTTGTTCGATTTACAATTTTGCATATATCAATTTATTTATTGCAAGAGAGCAACTTGTATCATATTACAAAATTTTATGTCATGCATTGCCTTTTGTGTAACTTTAAATGTTCTCCATTAATTTTCTACCCCCTGAAATGTTTACAGCGTGATATAATAAATTTATAGCAGCCTCGTCCAACATCATTAAAAGTGACATTTTTTTATTGAAACTAATTCTATATATAAAAAAACAGCATGGCAACTAAATGGCATGGTAAAAAGTTCTAGACTTAAAAAAACAAACGCAACATATTTAGGAGGCAGTAAAAAAAAATGTTGAAATAGGTCAAGTCTGTAATCGTTAAGGCCTTCTTATTTAGGTCATCTTGAACTGTGACATTTTTATTTTTGTTAACCGAGTCTTTGGTGTAAACTGATGGGATTGAGCTCGATTCCAGGCACCGCTGGATTTTAAGATCATTTTGAATTACCGGCCATAGTTATTGAGGTTTCTATAGTTCCCTCAGTCAAAACTGGAAAATTGTTGAGATTATTTGTTAGGCCACGGCCACTTTATTTTGAGAGAACAAATATTGTTATGAAGTGTTACTTCTGCGCAACGGAGATTTGAATAAGTTTGAAGCGAAGTATTTTTCAATTTGAATATAAATTTTTCATGTTTCATAATTCATTTTTTTTTTTCTTCTTATTGATGTCTGAATCCTCATCTACAAACTTTTAGTTATAAAAAATTATTAGAAATTGCCTTTTAATTTATTAATAAACTAAATAAATAAATTATAAAAGTTGATATTTTATCAAAAACTACCATATCAATTAATAAATATATTTAGTACAAAAAATTTATAAATTTTTATAATATTATTGCATAACTATTTTTAAATAATTAATAAATTAATTTAATAATTTTAAAATTAACAAAAATAAAATTCAAATTTTTATTAACTATGATTAACAAAATAAAACAATATTATTAAATGAAGTGTAAAAGAACAAATTCTTGTTAGACCAACATTAGTGGTAGACGTACAAAAAATTATCCACATGATTCTCATTGCTCACATATCTGTCGTCACATGAGCTAAAAAACGAACTGCATGCATATGCTGCTGGGGATAATTAATATCAATCAACGAGACGTACATTGACTTATCTGCCCCCTTGATAAACTTTAATTTCGAAACTTCTCGCTACATATCTGTAGTACACTGCTTATACAATATATCACAAAAAAATTGACTGATTTCAGCGTACAATTATAAAAATAAATTTTAGTCACAAATTTTTTTACTAAATTTGATATTAAATTTTTTTGTTTGAAATCTTGACTGTTTATTCCGATAATAATTACGTATTTTAAATATTACATAACATGAGCTAACTTTGAGCTATAACAGCAGTTCAAATCAATCCCAGTGGCAATATTTGACTCAGGGAACTATGGAAACTAGAGTCAAAATTACCAGGAATCGAGAAAGTGGATGAATTTGTATTCCAAATTTAGATAAACTTGAAATATACATAATTTTTTAAGATTTTTTTACCATTAAAATCGAGATAGAAAACGCTGTGACGTCATAGTCATGTAATTTGCCATATATTTGAGTATATACTTATTACTTCTCGGGGTCTGCTACCAAATTTGCTACAAAAAATAGTGCAAATTGTTCCATGATGAAAAATACCTCATAGATCTTTCATTGAGGTCGAGCGTGGCGCAGTGCATTGATCGGTTCTAGTTAGATCACCGAAGTCAAGCTACGTCGAGCGTGGTTAGTACTTGGATGGGTGACCGTTTCAAGTAAAAAATACGTTGCTCCCTCCCTGGGGTAAATTCGTCTCACTTTCCACCCAGTGCAGTGATGCACTTGTGTGTATTTCCCCAGGCTTTGGAAATCACTTTGGTCCATTGAGAAAAAGTAGAGGTGTCCGTCCTGACTGAGGTTTTCCACGGTTTCCTCAGTGAATACTGGAACACTTAACAGGCCGTGACCACCATCCATTCCTTACCCATTACCCCGCCGCGAGCTGTATAAGCTCTTAGAGATGCATCCTTTTTTAAAAAAATCCGACGTCGCCTGGGATCGAACTTACGACCTTAATGTTGCAGGACTCTCCAGAGGCGCTGTGCGTTTGTCGCCAACAAGAGCCAGTTTGTGGCTCCAACGACAAGACCTACGACAACATGTGTCAGCTGAGACAGGAGGCCAACAAGGGACATCAAGTGTCCATGAGGACCTGGGGACCCTGCAAGTCAGGTGAGTCCCTGGTTGAAAATTTATGTCTTCAGCTCATCCTTTAAGCCTAAACTACGAGCATTTCATTTTTGGCTTGCTCCAATTATACGGCTCTCTGATTGGCCGTGACGTCACTGCGCCAAACCCTCTCCACTTACATACCCTGGCTCTGCCACGGTTAAAAGTTGCGACTTTGGAGTTGCGACTTCTGTTTACGTGCAAAACAAAAAGCTCGTATTTTCAGCATTACACGTCTAAACCTAATCTTTTTACCTCTAAAAACATCTTATTTCCTCTTCGCTCAAAGTGAGAATGAAATGAAGACAATTTTTCTAACATTTTATGTTCAAGAATACGTAATATCGTCTTTTTTCCTCTAAAATTGGTGCAAAATAAGAGGACAAAAGACAAGAGGAGAGCTTAATAATAGTGAATAAAAGATTAAATTTATTTCAACTCGGGATATACATGTCTGTGTGCGCAGATATTTTGTTTTTTTCTGAGATTTGACAAATAAGGAGGATCACAAAAGCAAAATTCAATATAAATAAAGTTGATTTATATTTTTTTAAATAATTGTCTGAAGGTATATATGGCAACTAATTATAAAGATTCTGTTGTATTTCTTACTTCTGAACAATTACATTAAATCGTTCAATTAAATTAAGATTTTGTGTGCTTTTTCACCATCCGATTATTACATTATTATGATGAAAAGTATCAAAATTTGAGACTTCTCTTTATCTTGTATTTATAATAATGTAATAATCAGATGGTGAACATTTAAATTAAAAATTCAGGAGTGTATTTTTCAACAACCTTTTTAGACTGAACAAAATGGCATGCAATTAAATTCCTCAATGTATTGACTTGTTTAGCTCCCTGGATCACCTCCGCCCCGGCAGACACGGATGGCTTCCTTCACCAAGGTCTGGCCCTCGACTGTGAGGCTAAGGGCTTCCCCATCCCCGACATCCACTGGGAGTTTGTCAGCGACGACGGCGGAGAAACCAGGAACTTACCCAGTAAGTATATCGTCTCTTGTTCGGAATAATAATCTGTCTGTCTACCATGATTTCGTTGCAATAATGAGACATTTACTATTTTTAGGTGATCGCAATTGTAAGCTTTATTGTATAATTATTTAAAGCTCATAATTGTACTCACCTGAAATAGTAGATAGCTCATTATCAACGAAATTGTGGCAAGGACATATTATTATATTATTATTATTTATAAGAGCACGCAATGTTAATTTTAATAATCAATACATAAATTTTATCGAAATATGTAATTTAATTGTAAGTACCATAATGGACAACATACATGAAAAAATTTATTGCAGAAATGAATAGAGGGTACCAAATTATGCTACTCTGAATTTTTTCAGATTTTTTTGAGACCCGGAACTATTTTTAAATAATTATTGAAAGTCCTGTGATTTCAGTTGGCACCCCTGAATTCTTAATAAAAAGGATAGAGACTGGACGCCTATTGACGCCTCCAGGGGGCGTGGCCGCACTTTCAATAATTATTTTAAAAATAGTTCCGGGTCTAAAAAAAATCTGAAAAAATTCAGAGTAGCATAATTTGATACCCTCTACTAATTTCTGCAGTACAATTATTTCATGTATGTTGTCCATTGGTAGCTAATTTCTCTATATTACCAAATCTGGTGAATGAACTCCCAAAGTGAATGGACTGCTCAGCAATCTTTTTCATTTGCCCCATGGGCTGTTTTTTTTATTTTATATATATATATATATATATATATATATATATATATATATATATATATATATATATATATATTTTTTTTACTTGTACCACTTGTACATTATGATATTATGTATGTTTTTCCCCTATGAAATAAAAAAACAACTTTTAATTGCAGAGCCTAGACGTAAAATTCACTAAAAAAAACTCTTGTAACTTCACCTTAATTAAATTTTGTTTCAGGTGACGACCTGTTTGTGGCAGTCCAGGTCCGCGGAGGTCCCGAGTCCTTCATGGCGACCTCTTGGGTCCAGATCGTCGACCTGAGACCCTCGGACGTGGGCACGTACACGTGTGTGGTATCCAACTCAGAGGGCGAGGAGAGGGCCAAGGCCAGAGTTGGTGTCCACAAGCAGGTACGTCCATATTTGTGGCTTTAAGGGTTGAATATTAGACCTTAGAGACTATTTCAAGTAAGATGGTCTATATTTGTGGCTTTAAGGGTGGAATATTAGACCTTAGAGACTATTTCAAGTAAGATGGTCCATATTTGTGGCTTTAAGGGTGGAATATTAGACCTTAGAGACTATTTCAAGTAAGATGGTCTATATTTGTGGCTTTAAGGGTGGAATATTAGACCTTAGAGACTATTTCAAGTAAGATGGTCTATATTTGTGGCTTTAAGGGTGGAATATTAGACCTTAGAGACTATTTCAAGTAAGATGGTCCATATTTGTGGCTTTAAGGGTGGAATATTAGACCTTAGAGACTATTTCAAGTAAGATGGTCCATATTTGCAGGAATAGGGGTATGACATTAGACCTTATGACATACGGACAGGTGTATGCATGGTGACCAACTATGAAGGAAATAATTTTCCAAGGCGACGAGTGTATACCGTGCATGATATAAAAATATTATACTAAGATAGCAATCAAATTTTATCATATATGGTACAGTACCCATTAATCTAAAAAGCAGGGACCGGATGCACGCGTTTTTTTCGTGCATCCGAGATGCGCATCCGGATGCATTAATTTTTTCCCGTGCATCTGGGATGCACGGATGCGGATGCAAGCCCATTTTTGCGCATCCGTGTGCATCTTGCATCTGCATCCGATCTTTGGTTTTTATAATACACTTTGTTTCTTGTAATTTTTAAACGACAAGTGGCAAATAAAGTTAAAAAATATGCCTCGTGTTAAAGATTTATTTAGAGGCAATTAGCAAAAAACCTGATAAAAAAGAGAAAAAAAAGTGTTAAATGGATGTAAATTTATTTTTCGTGCATCCGTGGATCCGATCCGGATGCAAATTTATTTTTCATGCATCTGGGATGCGCATCCGGATGCATGCATTTTTTCCCGTGCATCTGGGATGCGCATCCGGATGCATTCATTTTTTCCTGTGCATCTGGGATGCACGGATGCGGATGCAAGCCCATTTTTGCGCATCCGTGTGCATCTTGCATCCGCATCCGATCCCTGCTAAAAAGTGAACACATTAGAATTTTACAATAAATTTAATTATTTTGAAACAATTCTGTTTTAAATCTTAACCCTCTTAAATTATTTTATTTAAATTTTTATAACAAATTTGTACAAATTGTACAATAGTATCCACTATTTGCCACAGAGGAAAGGTAAGTGTAAATAAATTTGCAAAGCAATATGCAATTTTTTCTGTATTTTATTTTTGTTTATAAAACATATTATTAAAAAATATCTTATTTAAAATAAATATATAAAATAGATTATAATTTTAATTCGTATTATTTTTTTTTTAAATTTTGTTGCATATTAAAATAATAAAACAACATATAATTAAATTTTAATTGATTTAAAATATTGTATAAATATTTTTTGAACTTTAAAAACTTTAAAATTAGACTCTAAAACAAATAAGTTTAATTTGAAATACAATAATATTCACGTTTTACTTTTTATCAATTTTTTTTTTTTTTTAATTTTCAAGCACTTGTAAAATCGAACAACTATAAAACGCTGTGACGTCATAGTCATGTAAATATTTAACTTAATACGGACCCGTTGACTTATTGTGGCAATTTTTTGTCACTGTATTACCGCCAGTGGTCGAATAAAAATATTCTATTCTATTCTATTCTAATAACATACCCGTAGTCAAGAATAAAGTAGTCTATAAGAAAAGTTGAGTTAATATATTCTAAAAATAATTCAAGTGGTCCTCCATATCAAACTGAAATCAATAAAAATTCTATCTGATATAGGTTTGCCAGAAAAAAAAATCAGGGTTAACGCGTCACTTAACATGGGGCCTTACCTGACATTCCTGACAAACACCTTTGAATATATCGAAAAAATACATTGTTAAATTTTGATGATGTAAAAAGAGGGCTCAGAAATTGTCAAATGAATATTATTATCTCATAACTCGATATGTTTTACAAACTTGTACTAAAATAAATCATAAAGATTTTTCATTCCACCTGACTTAATATTTACTTATTTACATAACATTTGTTCCATGTTGTAATTCTCGTCCTCCTGTTCCAGAACAAGCACCACAGAGGTCACGGGCGCAACTAGAACGACCTTGGATGACCTTGAGTGTTCTCCAACTAATTTTGTAACGATTTAAGGCTGCACTAACATTTATACTTGCACTAAATGTGCGGCTTTCTTAATTATAGATTTAGAATTAATTTTATATTATATACCAACTTATACGTTTAATCTAAAAATTGTTTATATTTTTCATATAATATAGAATTTTATAATATAGTTGAAATAAATACTAACAGGAAAAAAATGCAGAACTGTTTTGAGTTAATTGTTTTATTATTTCTCAAAATCCTTATCAGTCAAATAAACACAAAATAATTACTTTTTTAGAGGTAGTGTCCTATTACTAAAATAATCGAATTATTTTCAAATCAATTAGAGGGAAATGTCGATGAGTTTAGTTGATGAAAATACATATCAAACTAAGTGGGAGGTTTTTACTAATTTAAAAACATCGATTTAATTTTTATTTTTGTAAATTATATCTATCATGATATTTTCTTAAAACTTGAGATCCTAATTGGCATGTCATTGATTATACTTAAGACGCAAATAAAATATCAATAATTAAAAGCAGGAAATCATATCATAGTTCATTATTAATTTGTTAACCTATTAATTGTAACTCCTTTGATAATAAAAATATAAACACAATCTTGTTTTTCCATTCTATATCTCAATTTTTAACAATTTGTATCGTGTAAAGATGTATAAAGAACTCAAAATTACTTGTGGAAAAATTGCAGTAAACTATTTATTTTTAATATAAATTAATATTTTATTTTTAATTTTATTTATTGTTTTATTTCAATTTAATAACATGGTTATGTTTAATTTTGATAACTAATTAATTTAAAAGTATAATAAGAAAGTATCGCATGAAAAAATTGCAATTTTGTTTCTTTTTTAGTAATAAAAAATATTTGCGACCCAGTGCTTAACATTAACAAAATGAATATTATCAACAGGTTCGTCAGACCCTGGCTTAAAAGTATGAGATAAACTGAGAATGTTCATAATTAAGAAAATTGTTGACAGAGAAAAGGTATTTATATAAAAAAAATTCAAAATGTTCGATTTTTCTTCTTGTGGGACAACGGATATAATATTTTTATTTATTTTTAAAATAAGTTGAATACAATCATACACGATAGCATGATATGGGCCAGAGAAAACGAACAAATTATCGATTTTTCTTCTTGTGGGATAACGGATATAATATTTTTATTTATTTTTAAAATAAGTTGAATACAATCACACACGATAGCATGACATGGGCCAGAGAAAACGAACAAATTAGAAGTTTAATTAAAAAAAAAAATGGTTTAAATAGAAAATAGCGTTCTCACATATATCCAACATTTACATTTATATAAAAACAATGCATCAAACACCAGCAACAACCTCAGTACGATAAAGAAAAAAATAGAAGCCATCAAGTTGTTTTCGAACTGCCCCTGGTGCCACGGCGTTTTATCAGAGGATACGTGTATGTGACATTTTAACTAAAAATGAAACCATCGTAGTACAGTCAAATTAATTTGATATTCCTTCCGGAAGTAGCCGGAAGTGTGAATTTTGCAGCTCTTCTGTTTATAATTTAATTTTGAAACTTTACAAAATGTTTTGAAGTAGAAGTATTGACCTATGTGTGAAATTTTAACGTTGAAATACGAATAGGAAGACCAGAATCATTACACTTCCGGCTACTTCCGGAAGGAATATCATGTAAATTTGACTGTAGTAAATTCTCGCTCAAGAAGGGGAATGTAAACAAAGAAAACAGTAAGTCCAACAGCCAGCTCTTAAGGATTTAGTTTATATATTTTATATAAAATATAATTATTATATAAAAATTTTGAAATCTTAATTTTTACGGGACAATTAAATTATAATTTTTTTTAAAAGAAAGTTTGCCAGCTCGTACGACTCCAGCGAGTCGGACATGTAATAAATGTATGTTGATAAGTAATTGACAATGTTAACTTTTTGACTTCATGGACTCAGTAATTTTTTTTTTTACATTTCCATCTTGAAGGATATTTTTATTATTAAAATAAATTTTCTAAATAATTATAATGAAATTATTAAAAATTTTACGTCTAGTTGTTATGACTGGATGTGCCGCCTTGATATGTGATGAAGATATAATGAAAGAAGTATGCTTATAGTTCTGAGAATCTTTTAATTAACTCTTGATGCGCGCTTTATGAGAACATGAGCCTCGCCCATGTTTATGTCTGGAACTACCGCGCTTTGATTAGAAGCCGGTGTACGGTTGCTGGGAGGATTAGAATATTAGAAGCTAGATAGGGGAAGTGTTTAATGGCACATCTTGAAAAGGGGAAGGGTATAAAATGGCACAGCTGGGGAGGTGCTACCGCTACACTGCAGTCAGCACTTCAGCTTCAAAGTAGTTAACATGGAGCCTTATTTAGAAAGGATTAAAAGTATCGGAGAATTGCTGGACTTGGCTGATTTTTTACAATTAGATCCTGCTCGTCAGTTAAATGGTATTAAAAGACGTGTGTTCCAACTTTTTGAAATTGCTCCTGATCGAGAAAAGCTAAGAGAATATGAACCACGAGTTGATGCACTAATTGAGCGTGCTACAGAGGAAACTGCAAAGGCTGAGAAGGAATATGTTCTGAATTGTAAGTTATATATGTTAAGGTCAAGGATTTTGTATGTATATAATACCTCGCCAAAAAAATTTAGCAATACTTCCCGGTCCCTAAAAAAATCAGAGTAGCATAGCTTTTCATCCTCTATCCATTTCTGCTATAAAAATTTTTGAGGTCGGTACTCCATTACTGTATTATTGTGATTTTAAACGCCGCATTTATCTATTTAATTGTTTTTGGTCTTCTTCGTGTAATATTCAATAATCCTAAATGTCCCCTCTTTTTGTTTTGTTTTAGTGTTTTAATTTTGTTCAACATAAATTCAAGTTTTTGGATTATTAACAATACAGGGATCATGTAATTGTAGTTAATTAAAAAAATAAACAAATCTTTGGTTAAGGTAGAGATAACGCCGAACAGCTGTTCGACGTACTCCCATTTGATTAACATGTAAACCTTAGCACATTCACAAAAATTCTTAAATTTTTTTTAGTGCCTAAAAGCCATAAAAAAAAATTCAAAACAATTTAACGAGACGATTTTTTTTTTTTAATTTTCAGCATAGGGCTTTCCCATGGAGAGACAAACTAAGAATTTAATTTTAAAAAATCGGCTCGTTAAATTGTTTTGAAACTTTTTCTATGGCTTTTAGGCACTAATATTTGCCTCAAAAAAATTTCAGGATTTTTGTCAATTTGCTAAGGTTTACATGTTAATCAAATGGGAGTATGTTGAACAGCTGTTCGGCGTTATCTCTATCTTAAAATGTTTTTTTTTTTGCTATGTGGAAGGAACTTAATTTTCATTCATTGCAGCCAGAAAAAATATATTCATGCATGCATGGTGTTTTACATGTTTCATTTTCAAGACAGTACTTTTCATTTTTTTGTTTTAGTGCATGATAAGTTGTACGTATAAAACTCAAACGCTAATTTACGAAGCATGAAAAACATTTTAGCGGGGATTCTTTTTTTTTATAAACTTTGAACAAAATGATTTTATTTTTTTCATTCTTGAGACTCAAGTGCGCGAAAGAGCGTTGCGCATCTATGAGTGCTAGCGATGGGTTGGCGGAAGGGGGGGGGGGGGAGAAGGGATGCTGTATCGCCTCCTAAACGTCGACAGATTTGCTTACTTTTGATCAACTAGCAGACGATCGGGGAGAGGGCGGGGCTTAGTTTGCAGGTCTGCCTGTTTAAATACAATGAATGTGTACTGTAAAGTAAAATAAATAAATAAATATAAAATATAAATATAATATAAATAAAATTGTCTCTTTTTTTTTATAATATTTTAATCTGGAAAACAAATTTTAAATTTAGTATACAAAATTTAATTCAAAGTTAACTTCACGATGTGTTTGACAATATAATATTTTTAATTTTTTAGGCATATCATATATGTATTTTATTTTTTGCTTTGCTTTATGACTAAATGTACAAAACTCAGACGCCCATTACTCATTTAAAAACGTGAGTATGTTTTTTATATACTGCTAAACTTGGTATTTTTTTAATATTTTCATTTTATTATTCTCGGTGTGAAAATAATGCAATGTAAAAAACAAACTTCACGTTGTTGTTTTCGTGCGCCGAAGGTGCATTTATGCTGCTCGCATTTGCGCAGCCCTGGAAATGTACACAATACAATATGATATCAATGCAAAATATATTTTGTTATAATACATTGGCGAAAGTGAAAAAATCATATAGTTATTTGTTTCGATCTATCTAATTTTTTTTTTTTTTTTTTACTTTTACTTTAAATACAAATATTCTTTTTATTTACTTAATTATTGGATTACAGAATTTCCATGATTAATGCATGTAAATGTTTGATAAATATTTTCATGGTAAAAAAACTGTGTAAAAGGCACAGAATATTAATCTATTGATAAGTCACATGCATGCGTTTGTATAATGCTTACAAAATTTACTTTTTTTAATATATTCATTTTTCATTGTCGAGGGACAAAGAACATTGGAGGATAAAAGAAGGGTTATATTTTTTTATATAAAAATCATTCTCAATGCGTACAATATATAACTTTGCTGCATGTCTTAAACTAATATTTTTGTATATTTTTGGACATGCTAAATTTACATTGCTTTTAATTATTTAGTAAATCTGAACCAAATAAAAATGTATTATTTCTATTGCAAGAAAAAAATAACTTTCAATTTGACTTATTTTAATGAATTTTGTTTAGGTATTATTGGTAGAGCAGTAACCAGCAGTGACAATGAACGATGTATTGTACCGGAGAAGAGAGGTAAAATATTTATTTTAAGTTTTGTAAAAAATATATTTATTTTAAATAATATTTTCAGCTCGAATTGAATCTTCACAGCTTAGTACATCTGACATCCTACAAGACATGTCTCCATTGAGTGGTACACATGATGATGTCACAGCATCATCCTCCGAGGAAAATTCAGATTAATTTCCAGGGTTCCTGTTCCAATACTGTATTTTAGTAATGTAAGATATAATGTATTAATCTTCAATTTTACATTAATTTGTCATCTAATATTAGTTAAAATGTAATTTTGTATGAATTGAATGTACTACAAATATACTGATGTAATATTACTAGCGAAAGCTATCAAATAAATTTCATTTCAAAAGACCACTGGAGTCGTACGAGCTGGCAAAATCTCTTTTATAAAAAATTATAATTTAATTGTTCCGTAAAAATTAAGACCTCTAAATTTTTAATTATAATTATATTTTATATAAACTAAATCCCTGGAGTCGTACGAGCTGGCTGTTGGACTTAAAATATTTTCTTTGTTTACATTCCCCTTCATGGGCGAGATTTTACTAACTTAACATTATCACTTCTCATCCTTCATAAAAAATCTAAATTTAAAAATTTAAATATTTCATTAACTAGCACTGACACTCCACCAGCGATACCAAAATGTATGACAAAGCATGAGATTATGATTGTAAATTATAAATAAAATTTCAATATAGAACAAATAAAGTTCCACATTGTATATTAATTCAATTTAATTGATACAATAAAAATATCTCTCTCTGCAGCACTTTATCAAAATATTGTTCTCTACATGCTGTAAAATAAAAATGAATTAAAAACATGTAAGATATTTTTTTTTCATAACAAAATTAAGTAAAATATATTTTTTATTTAATTATATAAAAATTTAATTATAAATTTTAATAAATATGTTAACTTAAACAAAACAAATTTATTAAAAATTTAAATAATCGTTAAATAATGCTACTAAAGTTGTACAGGTAGCAAAAACAACCCCAAAAACCATTAAATTAAGGTACTTTTTCATTCCTGTATAATTTTATCTTTGAAAATTAAACATTTGATTGATTAATTACCACAGTATTCTTATAGATGATTTGATTATATTTCCTTTTTAGTCACTATCAAAATGGTCGCAATTCATAGTATTTACCAAAAAAAAAATAATAATGATAAGTAAAGTTAGTTTTTACCTGATATTTAAAAATTAAATATATATATGTATAATAAGTAATTATATATTTTAAATAAAATTCAACAAAATTAATTATATTAATGATTTAATTAAATAATTTAAATTTTGTTTATTATTTCCTACGTAGTTAAAAATAAAATATTCATTCTTTATTAAAACTATAATACCAAGTCAAATTTATTATACTATACCATAAAAGAATTTGTGATTAATAATTATTCAGAACGAATAATATAATATCCTGATTTATCTTTAACATCTGCATTTTAATATGATAGAATTGGATTAAATTTTAAGAAATAAAAAATGTTTAAAATAAATTAATGAGTAAAATAATTATATTTTTGATATTACAATACAATGCGATGCTTGTAATGCGTTTTTTTTTTCTGCAGCTTTTAAGCACATGGCATTGATAGCACATTTGCGCTTCGTGATTTAATCCCTAATATACTTAAAGCATCGTCCCATATATAATCTAGAGAATTTATTTAAAATATCAAACGTACGCGCTACTGAAAATAAATTTCATTTAAAAAAGACTATATTATAACAAACTATAACCATATAACATATATACATTAATATTTTATGTTCTATAACTTTTATGATCAGAAATCAACAGCGTCAATTAAGGTCGAGCATGGTAAAATAGTAATTGGATGGGTGACCGTTTCAAGTAAAAATCACGAAGCTCCCTCCCTGGGGAAAATTCATCTTGCTTTCCATCCACTGCAGTGATGCGCTTTTATTGTGTATACGGTTCCCCATGCAGGCTTTGGACATCGCTTTTGGTGCATTGCAGTAATAAAAAGTAGAAGTGTTCATATCCTAACAGGTTTTCCACGGTTCCCTCAGTCTCACCTCAGTGAATGCTGGGACGCGTTACAGACCGATGACACCATTCTTTTCCTATACCTTACCCTACCCATTACCCCGCGCTTAATTATGCTTAATAATAAAATCAGAGTTAGTGAGGAACTTAGTAATAAAATTTTAGAATCAGGTTTTGAACACTACCGCGTATCGCAAAAAAAAAAAAAAATAACGAAAACATATGTAGCTGCCATCTAGTGACAAATTTTTGTACTTTTGCTAGTAGACGACAGTAAAAATGTAAACAAGCTTGTTTTGACAGATTTTGATGATATTTTCCTTAATTTACGATGAATAATTACCCAACAATATTCAACACTGTTGTGATAAGGGAAGATAAAGACAAAGTGGTGTTGAGAGCTTCAGTTAAGGACGAAGAAGAATGTAAAACGTGGATTAAAGATTACGCACAACGCTCCAAGACGAATTGGATCGTACATTATGAACTACCAGATCCCAGAAGGTGAGAATTCAACAGTTACAAGCATAATATAGTCACGTATAACATTCAGGCTCGGACTGGGAAGCTAGAGACCAGCTATAGACATTACAGGCAGCAGGGGCCACCTGGAAGAGGGGGTCTGAGCGTCTGAGGCAGGATCGACTGGGCTCATAGGGCCTACGTACTGAGCAAACGGGAGTACGGGCCCCGGGGTCCATATCAAAGGCCTACTTGACATTGTGGGGGTCTCATTTTAACGTTGTAGGGGTTTCCCAACCGAGGGGGCCTACTGAGCGATCGCTCACCAACTCTTATGGCCAGTCCAAGCCTGAATTAACATTAACAGATAGAATTACATATAATTAGCGCAATGTACACATCTGGAAATCCTGAACTTTTCCCCTGACTTATTTTACGTAGCTCCAATAAACAGAAAGAGATGGAGATTTGTAATTTTAGGGGAGGCAAGAAGATCACCCAGTCTTGAAATTCCCCCCAAAAGTTTGCTACGACTCCATGTAATTTATGACACTGTCTACAAGTCGAGCGTAGCGTTTGTGTTGTCCCGTGGTGTACATTTTATCATAGAATTTTAATGGTGTTGCAAACGATATAATACTGAGTACACAGTAATGATGTATATTTAGTATACATTAATTACACTAATTACTATTAATGCGATACAATACGTCAAGAATTTTTGCGCATTATAGTTGCATTATTCACATGAATTGAATCATTTTGTGAATTATAATTTTTAGAATGAATTATATAATTAATCATTCATATAATTAAGTGTTTTATATTTAGAATAATTAAGAAACATTACATACAACATTTTTTTAATAATAGCCGGTAATTACATAATATCATTTTGTATACAATTTTTCCTTAAAATAAAACTTGAACTCCATTTGTTTCTATGGAGATGAAATTTTCTTTCAAGGAAAAATAATATGCAACATTTTATCGTGTGATACAAGCTTAATATGAAGGGGCTTTAATTTTTATTATATTCATTAATTTTGTATTTTTTTTATTACAGAGTTATCATGCACAAGAAATGGATATGTCACAGTGCAAAGAAAAACAAAAGAAATAAAGAAACAAATAGAAATACTGAATGTAAATGTAAATTAGATATTAAAATTAAAATTGTAAGCACTGGATCTAAAAAGAATGATAAATATCTAAAACAAAGTGTCCCTCTACGTTCAATTATTACGATAGAGAAGAACCACAACCACGACGTCAAGTTAGCAGATTCTCTCAGATATTTGAGAGTGACTGATGATACTATTGAGAAATACCACGGCTACTTTCTCTCGGGCATGCTACCACCCCGAGCAATCAAACAACACGTCAGTATACTGGAACTTACTGGACCGGAGATACTGGCTGATGCATCTGTCAACCCAAGAGCCAATACTGTTTACTACATTTATAGAAAGTGGAGAAAAATGCAAAGTGGTGAACCCGTGGATCAACAGGGAAGCGAAGAACAAGGTGTGTGTTTGTACATTATCAAATAATAATAGTAAAAGAAATGTAGCCCTAGTTGAAAATTACGTCTTCAACTCATCCTTTACACGTCTAAATCTAATCTTTTTACCTCTAAAACACATCTTATTTCCTCTTCGCTCAAAGTGAGGATGAAATAAAGACAATATTTTTAACATTTTATGCTCAAGAAGAGGAAAAAATACGTAATCTCGTCTTTTTCACCTCTTTTTTTCCTCTAAAATGGTGCAAAATAAGAGGAAATTAGGCGAGAGGAGAGCTAGAAAATAATGGGTGAAATTTATTTCAACTCGATCTTGAGTTGTAATATCAGTGATTTAAAAACTAACTTGTTAGAATGTGATTACAGTTGATTTTTTTTTTTTTTTTTAGCAAAATGTCTTATACGTAGAATATTAAATATCATTTCGTTAAAAAAATATGTGCAAGAGTCAGCACTTTTTTTTTTTGTAGAATAATAATTACATATTTATTTTAAAAAGCATGGAAAACAAAAAGGCGCATATACAGTTAATTGTAAATATGTTAATTTTTGCTTTAAAAATAAAAAAAAAAAAAAAAGAGTAGCGACGTAGCGAGAATGTTTCGTTTTAGGTAAAAGAAGTCACTGCTTGCTCATTAAACGCCACTCAAAGTTTAAATTTAAAAAAATATATATTTAAAAAAAAATAATAATTATATTGTGTACAACATTCACAATTCATTCATATTTTTTAAAAGTGAATTTAAAGTTACGTTATAATACTTTGTGTGAATGAGCATTATTGTCACTGGCAATCTTTTTTAACTTTAATAACAAAAATACATTGGAGTATTGACCTCATTTTTTTATTGCAGCAATGGATAGAGGGTAAAAAGTTATGCTACCCTGATTTTTTTCAGATTTTTTAGAGCCCGGGAACTATTTTTAAAAAATTATTGAAAGTCCTTTTTGTGACGTCACGCGGCGACAAGTCCTATCTTTTTCTTAAGGAGCGGCGTCTCGTGACGTCACAAAAAGAACATTCAATAATTTTTTAAAAATAGTTCCCGGGCTGTAAAAAATCTGAAAAAAAATTAGGGTAGCATAACTTTGCACCCTCTATCAATTTCTGCAATAAAAAAAATTGAGGACAATACTCTATTTAATATTAGTCTAAAGAGTAATTTTAAACGTATCAATTTTTTATTTGCAATATTTATAAGTTTATTGCAAGATTTCCAAGCAATTATTAACATGTTATATTTTGCTCCGACAGCGCCAGAAGAACACGCCACCTCACCAGTTCCTGCAAATGATGAAGAAAGCTCATCTGAAGCTTGGAGTGAACCTGAAAGTATTGATGTAGATTCGGTCATCGAGGATTTGAAACGAGAAGTTGATCGACTGTTGTCTTTGTTGAAAAGTCATGAAAATTGTTGTGAGATACTCAAACGGCTTACAAAGTTTCTAAAGACAATCAAGACTCCGGATGACGCTGCTAATGCAATGCTTAAGATGATTTCTGCAATTGATTCAATCACGTGACTGCATTCACAGTTATTGTGACTTATCATGCCGTCACGTGATTTAAAGCTCAGACCTTTTGACATACATTAACTTTGTACAAGCATTTTTTAAGTCGAACTTTCGTGGGTTAAACATTTAAAAAAAAAAACAACTACATTTTGTAAAAATAAATAAATAAAAAATAAAACATTTATTGTTCTTAAGGGTAAGGTAACGCCACCAATGTTAAAAAAAATCCCTCTCACAAAAATTCTGAAAAAAATTTAAAATGTTCTCCTCTACACCCCCTATCAGTAGCTAAAATATCAGGTATACAAATACGATCTAGTTTTTGAGTTATGAATTTTTAAAGTTGACCAATTTAACATGGGAGTTTCATTTCTCCATGCTAAAGTAGTCAACTTTAAAAATTTATAACTCAAAAACTGGATCGTATTTGTATACCTGATATTTTAGATTTTAGGTACTGATAGGGGGTATAGAGGAGAACATTTTAAATTTTTTCCAGAATTTTTGTGAGAGGGATTTTTTTTTTAACATTGATGGCGTTACCTTACCCTTAATGTTGTAAATATTACAAATGAAATGACGCACTATGTTAAAGATTATTGTCACTGGTGTAATTATTTTTTGATGGTAAAAAAAATGTAAAATTTAGATCAGAACATAGAGAACAAAAAATGACTATTCACTTTCTGAAGTAAAAAAAGTAATTATTCTGTCCAGTTTTTGATATAATATATTATATATATTTTTTTTAGTTGAAAAAGATGCTGATTTGACTGCCAGATTTCTAATTTTATTCTCACTATTTGTATCCTGTATATCTAAAACTAGACAGACTTTTGCTTCATTTTTTTTTTTTTCGCTGAAAATTTATGTTGTAATGTAAGGAAGGTTTACAATAATTTTCAGAGTGATTCACCATCTCCTACGACTAGTAACAATAATCCTTATAGGAGTCATCAAAAGACAGAATTTTATTCGTACTTTTTATTGCTGAGGCTAGAAAAACTCCCTAACTTTATATCTTTTGTAACTTTACTGTATATTTAAAAATAAAAACAAAACAATTTGAAAATTTTATCATTTTTTATGCAACCTTATAATTTAAAAACCAAAACCGTGTCTAACCTATAACTTATATAATTTTCATTGTTACGTTTTGTCGTCGTTGCAATACGTATAATATACGACTCTCCAAGTCAGGCGTGGATCCAGGGGGGAGGGGGCTAGGGGGCTGCAGCCCTCCCCCCCATTGAAATTTTGGATTTAACATGGACAATATAGGCACTTCCCCCACTCCAAATATTTTTTTTAACATTGGCCTTATGGAGGCAACCCCCTCCGAAATTTTTTCCTGAATCCGCGCCTGTTCCATGCAACTCTATTATATAATGATCAATATAATAGAAAGATTTATTCAGGGTTTGAATATAAATTTTAATTCTAGATTAAATTATTTTTTAAATTTAAATGCACAAAGAAGATAGGATCGAATCTTAAATAAACAAACATTTAATTATACCTTACATTAAACCATTAAATTACGACCCCGAAAAGGGGCGTAGTTGTCTCGCCAACAATAAAAAAATAAAAATAAAAAATTAATCAGAGAAATAAAATATACTGTCGGCTTAATTTTACAAAATAAAATTATTCTTAAGTTCCTTATTAATGTGTATTAGGAGTCGAATGAACTTAATACGCAGCATTAAAGATTAGATGGGTTTATTAACAATCTAGGTTTGCCTATTAATTGCTCAATATTTTTGGCATAGATTAGTTATCTATAAGATATAAATTTTATTAATTTTGTAGACAATCCATTATCTGGTATTTTGTCATATAGTAGGTTGTAAAGATTTTGGGGAGTTTTAAACCGAAGACGTGGATTAAAGTTCAAAAATGAAATGTAAGTACTCATTTTTATATTTTATTATTAAAGGAATTATCTTCATATAATATAAACAACACACTGAGGGAATTTTCTGTTCCTTGTACAGGCCAACCTAACTTTGCCTTGTATAAAATTTAACTTATTGACTTACAGTTATACAAAAATGGATTATATTTATGTTATATATATAATAAAATTTATATTTTATATAGTATACGCTGCTTGAAAGCTTGGAATTCGCCACGTTCATTTTTTTATTTTTTTGCTTCTTATTTATTAATTTTAATATTATTATACACTATAATTTATTTTGAAAATTTAAAAATAATTTTTTCATAAAAGAAATTTTATTATAAAAAAAAAAAAAAATTATTTCTTATAAATTATGATTTATCGATTGACGAAAAAAATTTAAATAAAAAAGCTCTGCATTTACATGAAACTCCCTGCTTTGAGAGCTCTATTTTGGGGTATATCTAATTCCGTAAAATTATTCGTGGGTTCAAGAGAATTTGCTCCGTATTTTTAGGATAAACAAATTATTATAAGAATACTGTACTTCGATCTATAAACCCACGATTAATATTCGAAATTACCAACAGCGTTCCTCGTGCTTCTCGTGCTTCACGTCTCCACGTCACTGACGTGTCGTGACGTGTCTGCCCCCTCGTGCCCTCCGACCTTGACCAAGGTCACATACCTGGCCCACCAGACGAGCTGCGCCCTCTACCTGCGCTGTCACCTAGGTCACGTGACTACCTTCGCCTGTCCGCCCGGACACACGTTTGACGAGGCGACAGAGACGTGTACTGAAAACGATGAGTGCGACATCTGTCGTGAAAAACTAGAAACATGTCCAGAAACACCAACCTGTATTAACATTGAAGCTGGGGTGACATTACCGTATCCTTTAGATTGTAGTAAATATATTTACTGTGATGGGACTGAATTTGGTACACTTAGAATGTGTCCATTAAATATGCATTATAGTATTGAAATATTATTTTGTACTAATATTGAAGAAGCTAAGTGTAGCGACTGTATAGAAATATCAACAACTATTGAAATTTGTGGTAGAATTCCAACTTGTAGATTATCTGATAATGGTACAACTAAACCATATCCTCCAGATTGTACTAAATATATTTATTGTGATAATAATAATAATGAAATTAGAAATTGTCCTGATAATACACATTATAGTAAAATTTTATTATATTGTACTAATCCACAATTAGCAAATTGCAATGAATGTGATTTAATTTCAACAAATACAGTAGGATTATGTCCCGAACTTCCTACTTGTAATGAATCTGATGTAGGATTAACCAAATCGTATCCCCCTGATTGCAGTAAATATATTTATTGCGATATATTAGGAGATGGAATTATAAGTAGATGTCCTTTAGGCTTGCATTATAGCGAGTATCTTATGTATTGTACAACTCAAGAAGAAGCTAATTGTCAAGAATGTTATGAACCAAGTACAACAATTGAAATTTGTCCTGAAAATCCATCTTGTTTGAATTCAGAATTAGGTGATACAAAACCTTATCCATCAGATTGTACTAAATATATTTATTGTGATGAAAATGGTTTTGGTGAAATAAGAGATTGTCCTATTAACAATCATTTTAATCCTGAATTATTATATTGTATGTCACCAAGACAGGCTAAATGTCCGCAATGCCAGGAAATTGTTACGACCCTCGCTCCTTGTCCTGAAATTCCAACCTGTAGTCCTGAAGAATCAGGAATTAAAAAACCTTACCCTCTTGATTGTAACATGTATATTTATTGTGACGAAATGGGAGAGAGTTTGTTAAGTTTTTGTCCGGGGGATCAACATTTCAATGTCGACTTACAGGATTGTTCAAGTCCAGAAGAGGCGAATTGTGAGTCCTGTCAGGAAAATATAACAACTCAGTCCAATGTGGTGGTGAATTAGTAAAATCAGTGAATCAGTGGGCTTAGTAAAATTTCAGCAAACCTTCCCGACAAAAAAAAAAACATAAATAAATTCCTTGAATTTTTTTAAATATTTCAGCATTGTTTTTAATGGGGACTGCTGTGACTTTTAGTCAAATCAGTATCTTTTTCAAAAAAAAAAAAAAAATAATAATAATTAGTATAATTACTCAATCTACAATTCTACATCGAATTTTTTGTCTTTTTACATCAGAAAACCAAGTTATACTGCCCTTTATTTTATGGAATTAAATATTTTAATTAATATTAGTTTTTATTGAACACTCTTACAGTGTACTTATATTACATATACATAGGCTTATAATATATAATACATATTTCTATTATGATTTAAAAAAGCTTTATGTGTCACTTAGTGAATATGTGATATGACTATTTCCTCAATCGACCATAAAAAACGAATAATTTTATAAATTCGCATTGTTTTCAAATTGTAATAATAATAATGTTGTAAATGATATTTAATGTATCTCCTATTAATCTCTTTGTTCATTTACAAAACTTTATAGTAATTGTTACTATATTAATATATTAAATATATTAAGTATATTTATAAGTATTAACAAATAAAATATAAATACATTAATAATTATAAACCAATTTTAATTTATATTTTATAAAATTAATTTAAAATAAAAATACTTTTTTAATGTATTATATTTTTTAATGATTAATTTTTTTTTTTTATAAATATTGAAAATATTAAAAAATAAATTTAAACTTATTTGACCACACTATTTTTAAGAACTAACAGGTTAATCGAATCAGAAACTAGATTATTTGCTATTATTATTATTTTTTTTAATTAAACCCTATTGGGTACTTCTATTTACTAATTACATACTAATTTGAAACCCCGAACCTTCCGAAACCCTAACTTGAGCGTTTCGCGGGCTCTTCTGGAACGGGGCGGCCAAGGCCTTGCAAATCCATCCCGGCATTTGCCTGCGGCTGAGGGAAACGTGGAAACCTCAGCCAGGATGAACGCTAGTTGTAGTTGTCAATGAACCGAAAGTGCAATGGTCCATGGTCAGGGGAACCACATAGTGGAAAAGTGCAACGATTTACTCTTGGGTGGAAAACCTGGTTTTTGTTGTAAATGGTCACCCATCCAAATTCTAACCACCAACAGCGTTGCTTGACTTCGGTGACCTGACGATACCCGGTCAAACGCACTGCTCCATAGTAAATTATTTTATGAATAAAGATGTTTTTTTTAATTTACAAATTTTCATTTATAACATTAAATTTTACTTATAAACAATTAATTTTTATTTTATTTTTATTTTATTCATTCTAACTTTCAGGTTGTACAAGACAAACATAGGTTCACGTCATAAATGAATTCTGAAAACAAGAACAAATATGTACAAACAAAACAAACACCAACATAACACACAATATCAATGAAAAACAAATCATAAATAAAGCACTAATTTTAACAAGCAATTCATACCAATTAAAACATTGTTTATTTAATTTTCTGTCTCCACAAGATTGTAATAATGGACAACGTGCATGAGTATTTTTTATTGCATAAATATGAAGAGGAAAAGACAACGATTAATTAATTGTATCAATGTCAATTTTTTTCAACATTTTTTATAAACCAAAAATTCGGTGATGAAAAACAAAAAAAACAAAAACAAACTAATCTCCCTTATTGATGTAAAAATATTTAAATAAAAAACTATACACCTATGTGTTCTAACACTATATATTCAAATTCAAATTATTTATTTTATCTCATTCCAAATACAAGATACACACATAAAATACATGATATCATGCATGGGTAAGACGCGTCATTTTAGAACAATCTGTCAAAATTTAGCATTCAAATATTCATCTACACTATAAAAACAATACTTATTAAGAAACAATTTTACAGCGTTTTTAAATTCTATATATGTGTAGATATCTTTTAATGAAACAGGAAGTTTATTGTAGATTTTAATACATGAGCACATAGGATCATTTAGAACTACATTAAAGTTAAGATACATTTTACTTAATTACGAGGATTTTCTGCGATCCAATTCACAATCGTTGTACCCCTCCTCGGTATCGAACGTGACGAGCTGCAGACTCCGAGTGTAACATTCTGAAGATGTGTAGAACCAGTGGACCTGTTGGCAAGTCAGTTTTAGTTGGATGGGTGACCATTTTCAACAAAAAACTACACGTTTCCCACCCAGGGGTAAATTGATGTGCTAAAATGTAATTCCCTTCTGGCTTTGAAACATTGCACTTTCGGTTCATTGACAAAAACTGTAGCGTCCATACTGATTGAGGTTTCCACGTTTCCCTCAGTCGCAGGCAAATTTCGGGATGAATTGCAAGGCCGTGGCCGCCCTCATTCCAGAAGAGCCCGCGAAACGTTCAAGTTAGGATTTCGGAAGGTTCGGGGTTTCAAACTTAGTGAGTAATTACTAAGTAAAAGTACCCAGTTAGGGTTTGTTAAAAGGGAGTTTTAAAACAAACAAAGAATTTTGAGGTTCAACTTTTTAAAGAGTTCTTAATTTTTATAATATTTTTATCTTTTATAAATTTTTAACTGAAAAAACGTACTTACAAATCCCAATAGTCTTTTGACATAATTATAAAATGCCATAGAAATGAATAGAGTTATGCTACTCTGATTATTTGTGACCCATGTCCTATTTTATTAACAGTGCTCATCCAGTGAAGAGAAATTCGTGCTTTTCAAAAAATGTACTTCACTTTGTTGTTTTGCTTTTGTTGGTTCATATTTCGTATTCACATTGTGCTTGGGCTTTTGCCTTTTACACGTCACCAATAGAGGCTTCAAGTCAGCTGATTTTTCTGTGTTCCCACCTGCTATACCAAACCTATGTAAAAAAAAAACGTGAATTCATTTTTTCACTAAGAATAAGATTTTTCAGGGAAAATTTCTTTTACGGAACTTTGGTCCAAACTGAAAAATAAAGTAGATAATTCAAGATTTAGATTTTTTACTTGATTTATAACGGAGAAAAGTTAAAAAAACACTTGGCTTCATTTTCAAGTGCAAGATGGACCTTAGAGACAAACAGTTGCGCAGCGCGAGCGCATCACTTGAAGCCTCTATTGAGCAACTAACAGTTTTATTATAATTTGTTCAATCATATTTTATTTTGATTTTTGCACAATGTAATTGTATATGTTGCCATGTTTGCTCAATGAACAAAAGCAAAAGCAAATAAAAGCTCAATACACAGTACAGAGAAGATAGTAGAGAAAGTCGTATGTTAGAATCGAAGTCGAAAACAGCTCGCGTCAACGGCATGTTTGTCCGCCGCAATGTTAAAATCATAGGAAAGGGGCACGACCAAATGGGGCATCCTGCAATGTTATGGTATAGGAGAATCAACTATAATCTGCTCTAACTCGGAAATTATTAAAGCAAGCACAGTGAAACTTTCACTAAAATATTAGAAAAAAAATCTAGTATTTTTTACAGAAAAAAAAGTAAGCTCTTAACCCAATATTCAAAAAGTGTCAAAAATTGACTTCAGCTCCCCCGTAGCGCAGGTATGGGAGTTTGGCTACTATCTTTTCTGTACTCTGTGTCTCAATAAATATATAATAAATATTATCATTGTATTTGATGGATTAAACATGAAATAATTATAATATATCGTAATTGTGACTTACATTGAAAACTCTTGATACGTATAACTCCTCGCCTTCAATTGTTACAATTGTTCACTTGTAAGCAAATTAGATAATTAGTAATTACATTTAAATTTAAGCAGCAAGATTTTTACATTGAAATTTTATATTAAAATTTAAAAATAATTTTTTTAAAATAATTTTTTATTAGTAATGTTTTTTTATTTTTTAATTTTAATTAATCATTATAATAAGTAATAAATTAAATAATACAAATGCTGTTTAATTGCTATAAATTATTATAAATATAAAATTATCTCCATTAACAATATTGGATAAAATCAATTTCGTTGTTTTCTCTTGCTGGATAGGATTTATTTAAGTGAAAGAATTAAATAGCAATTAATCTCCCTGTAGCATAAAATTTAATTGGGCTCTAAATCAGAACACATTGGCCTTTACAAATAATGCTGACATGATATTTTATTTACATAAGTAATGCTGAATTATGTGCATCTTTCCTATAGTGACCTTGCTTGCTATATGTTTTTTTTTACGCTTTATAAAGACAAAACCAAATGCCTTTTAAGCTTTCATATTTTTTATTGTATATCTGGATACAGGCCATCGAGTTATAAATTGTCAATATTTTGAACCATCTATAACCCTCTTAAATTCATGCTGCAAAAACACTGTGACGTCATAGTCATGCAAATATTTAACACGCAAACATAGGGAAAGACGTTGCATGACTATGACATCACAGCGTCTTTCCTTTCGATTTTAAAAGTTGTAAGACCTTAAAAAAAATTGACAGTAAAGAACTCGAGGTCCTATATCCAAATGATGACCAAAATCGTGCAAAGATAAATTTTTGAATGGTTAATAATTTTGAATCCCAATAATGATAAATTATTATTAAATTATTTTTATTAATTGGTTCAATCAACTTTCATAAACCATCCCTATAATCTTATTTCCTCCTCGCTAAAAGTGAAAATGAAATGAAGACAATTTTTCTAACATTTTATCAATTTTATGCTCAAGAAGTGGAAAAAATACGTAATCTCGTCATATTTGTCCTCTAAAATTGTGCAAAATAAGAGGAAATTAGACGAAGAGAGAGCTTTTTAGTGAATAAAAGATAAAATTTATTTCAACTCGGGCATCTTTCCTATGATGGAAAAACATTACCTTTTTTCTCTATTACAGCAAATGCTCACTATTAAGTTAATTAATTTCCTGATTAATTCAATCCAATGTTTTTTTTAATTATTGAAATTTTGATATTAATATATTAAATCTAACCTCTTGATGACGCTTATTAAATTATAAAATCAATTAAAAAAATACGACTCCCTCTGGAAAAAAATATAAAATGAAAGAAAAAGCGTATAACAATATTTTAAATTATATAATAAAAAATCATGTTTATTGTCCATTATAACTGAATAATATAATTAGATTATCTTTACTTAATATAAAAAAAGTACCATGTGTTCATACATTCACATGTTTATATACTTGGAACAATTATTGAACGTAGAAATATGCAAAGCTTTACTAATACGTAATAGACTTCTACTATAAGGCTTCGCTGCTTTAACACGGCACGAATCCATAGTAATTCATTCTAAGCGGAGCACAGGCGACAGTTTTCTCTCTACCTTTATGTAGGAAATACCTTTACTGTTCAGTTCAATATGTGGAATTCAGTGTTGAAGTATATTTTAATATTAATTTTATCAGGCCTAATTAGTGCGGGAAATAATGATAAATGTGATACACATCCTTTATGTAGTATAAATGATGAAATTTTAATTTCAACTGATAATATTATCGATTTAATTAAAATTGATGAAATTTCTACTACAGGAAAACCAATTATATTACAAGAATTATCTAAAGAAGAACATGATAATAATGAAATTGAAAATAAAAGTGAAATAATTCAATCATTAAAAAATACAACTGATTCTTCTATGAGTGAAAATATTGATTTTATATTAAATGTTGAAGATTTAACTAAAAATTCAAATGAAAATGATTACGATAGTATTTATGAAGTAATTAAAACAGAAACCGAACAATTACCAACTCCAAGCGCATTTCGTGATTTCCACATTATTGAAAGCCACGAGGTAAATTCTGAAGAAGAAATCGCGAATATTCCAAAGTACGAAGAAACTTCAGTAGCAAATTATGAAGATATTTTATCAGAAGATTCTTATATATTAGAAGATCCAACTTCAGAAATATTCTCACACGAAGAATTTGGTACAGTTCTTCCATTTAAAATCAATAGTGATTTAATTCTGAAGGACTTGGCTGATTTTGAAACTCGTTCAATGACCCAATCTGAGAATTCAGAGGACCAGCGCAAGCCTGCCCATACCATGATGTCAACTTTGGTGTTTCCTCCGATACCGAGAGGAGACTTGTACAAGATCCACTCTTTCAATGTTGGTGATGGATTCTTTGTGTTTAGTTTCATGGGTGGTTTACTCAGTTTGATACAACCTGCGGTGTACCCGTTTGGTAAGTATTTTATTTTATTCCAATTTTTTTTTGGTTGTACAGTCACAAAATTTCCCTTTGCAGCGTTGTTAAGGTAGAGATAACACGGATCAGCCGGCCCAATGCTAAAAAAAAAATCCCATTCATGAAAATTATGAAAAAAAAAATTAAAATGTTTTCCTCTACATCCCCTATCAGTAGGTAAAATATCAGGTATAAAAATACGAACTAGTTTTTGAATCATTAATTTTTAAAGTTGACTAATTTAACATGGAAGTTCCATTTCTCCATGTTAAATTTAACACTAAAAAATAACATTAACTTTAAAAAATAATTACTTAACTAGATCGTTTTTGCATACCTGATATTTTAGCTATGATAGGGGATGTAGAGGAGAACATTTTAAATTCTTTTCATAATTTTTATGAATGGGATTTTTTTTAGCATTGGGCCAGCTGATCCGTGTTATCTCTACCTTAATCACTTTGTCTCTTAAGAAAATCACAGGACAGGTTGATTAACAAGTCTGCAAGTGGGAAATTTTTCAGAGCGACAAGTGTACATAATGTTCACGACGTCAAGTTAATAATTAAGTTAGTAAAATTAATACTTAACTTATTTTCTTTAGTACAAATATAATTATGAAAGACAATAAACTATTAATCATATAGTTAACTAATATGCATGTTTAATTGCAGTGTTAATAAAATAAATCCTTCAAATAGTAAATACACACTACGTTTTCGGACATTTTATTACTTTTTAAAACTCCCTAATAGAATAAAATCCTTTGGCATTCAGTACATTTTTTAATTTGGTTCTTAATTAATATCTTTAGAGTATTTCTAATCGTCCTTCTTCTTTAATTTTATTTGCATTTGATAGAGAGGTTGACAAAGTGCAAATATATTCATATTGTTGCCGCGACATGAAATTTACTTTCTATAAGTTATAATTTATTATAATAGGACATGTCATACTTACTGTGCTGGCAAGAAAACATAATTTATCAGAAAAGGGAGTTGCTCAATAATTTGGTATTCACCGTAATTATTTGAAGTGGTTGCATTTTATATAAAATAAAAAATATAAATTTATTTTCAAATACAATATTATAAATAAAAGTATTAATTTTTTTATTTTTTAAAAAAATTTATTTTATAATTTTTTATTAAAAATTGTAATTGTTATTTTAACTGTATCTGAACAGTTAATGAAATTATTAATGAAATTAAAAACAATACAAAATGAATAAAATTATATATTTCGGTTGTTACAAAAATAAATATTTATAGATTTAATTTTAAAAATTAATTTTTATTTCTTTAATTTTGAAAGACACATTTCGTATGTTACAATATTTATTTCTACATAGAACTCGCGAAGGATGCCATTCTGAAGCGAATTGAAGTCCCAGACCTGATATTGCAAGTAAGTACTTCAAAATTAATCATAATTACTTGTTGTGCATTCTCCAAAACATTTCAAATCAATGCTTTTGTTAGTGCTAGCAAATGATTAACGAAATAAAAAAAAATCAATATTTATTTTATTTTGCTAAGAAGGTATGCAGATTATGAAAGCTTTCACCTACACAAACGTCACAAACTATAACAGCATTAACATATTTAGGATTACCTCTCTCTCTCTCTCTCTCTCTCTCTCTCTCTCTCTCTCTCTCTCTCTCTCTCTCTCTCTCTCTCTCTCTCTCTCTCTCTCTCTCTCTCTCTCTCTCTCTCTCTCTCTCGTGCACTAGCCACTAATAAACAACCTGCAGTGCATTCTTAACACGAAAACATATTAGTAAAGCTACTATAAGGGAGTTTGTATTCTACTCCCTGAAATGAATAATATAAGTATATTATTTAAAAATAATTTAAAGAAATTAATTAACAAATAAATGTATTATGTAAAAATGATTTTTACTTATAAGTTGCCAGAAAATGTCTTATATAGAGCTATATTTTAGTTTTTTTCTTATTAATTTCATTGAATTTTTATTTTAAAATTTATTGATGTTATTGTGGTTGTTTTGTGTCTTAGTTTTCCATTCTTTTTTTTATATTGACGTAATCCATGTTGTACTTGTATAACCAGTCGTTTAATAAAAATTAAATGGAGTCACAGCATTTAAATTGATGACTTTAAATGTTATATACCGAGTGAGTCACATTTTGTGTTTAATTTTCGCTCATGGATTGTCAGAAAAAAAGCTAAGTTGATTATTTGATGAGTTACTTTTCAATAAGGGTTGTTTTCGTTAATTTTAAACCATTAGATTCAGAAGGAAAATTTACCCTTAAAATAAAAATTTGGTGCACCTCAAATCAAATTTTTATATAATTTTAATTTAACATGGAAATCTCTTGAAATTTTCAGGGTTAAGACCATCAGAAAGGTTGAAAAAATATTTCTTTAAAAATTCACAACCGCAAGGTCATAAACAAAGGTATCTCAGCTATCAAGGTACAAAATTTCAAACCTCCAAAAACAACCTTTCCTGTGCCCGACTGCGCCTTACTGTGCCTTTTAGTCAGAGTAGGTTTGGATAGGACGGTGGGAATCAGCTGACTTGAAACCTGTCTAATCTGTTGCAGTCCCTGAGCGTGGAGCCCGGTTTTATTTCGATCCTGACCCTCGGCGTGATGTTGGCACTCCTGGCCCCTCTCGGCCTGCTGTCAGTGGGCTGCATGGCGCTGGTGCGACGCTGCAAGAGTTCCAAGTACGGCGACGAGGCGGACGGGACTGACAGTGACACGTCCAGAACGGGCTGTGGAGACTGTCGGAGACGTGGGGTCATCTTCGTCCTGCAAGCGATCCTCGTCCTTCTAGCGTGAGTACAAACTTCCGGAGACGGTAAATAATTTAGACTTCCGTGTCTTAAGAAAATTTCCGGGGATGGAGAACATACATTATTTCCGTGTATTAAGAAACTTCCAGGAAAGGAGAACATATTAAACTTTCATAGCAGTTGAGCGTGGACCGGTTCTTGTTAAATTACCGAAGTCAAGTAAATTCAAGCGTGGTTAGTACTTGGATGGGTAACCGTTTTAAATAAGACATTGCTCCCACCCTGGGGTAATTTTGTCTCACTTTTCTCCCATGGAACTTGTGTGTGGTTCCCCAGGTTTTGACTTTGGTTCATTGATAAAAAGTAGAGGTGTCCGTCCTGACTGAGGTTTTCCACAGTTCCCTCAGTCTCACCTCAGCGAATGCAATAACCATCCTTTCCCTATAACCTTATCCTTATATCTATTACCCCGCCTTCACGACTTTAAGATTCAAGCTCAAGGGGTTAAAGAAAAAACTTAAGGGAACGAAAACGTGGTATTTTGATAAAAAAAAATAAATGAACAATATAAAATTTCTCTATTAGGCGATGTTTGGCCCGACAACCCACATATCCAAATACAATTTATTGCATTTATCATTAATAATATAAAATATCAAATCACCTTTAATTCTATTCAAGTATTTTGAGGTAATATGTTGCATTTTGTACTAAAAAAGTAAAACACGTCACTTAATTTCACTTTAAATTATCGCTTTTATGTGCTCGTTTTTACAAGACTTCAGTTGATTCGAAATGAAGGTCTACTGTAAAGACTTTAAGGTTTCTTCTGATCAATACCTGGCACACTGCAGGGAGCATTGCAGTACTCTATTGTCAATTTTAAAAGATTTTAACGATGGAAGTAGTCTGGCTTTCCCATTCGTATTATAGCGACGTCATTTATGTCATCCATTGTTGAAAAATTACGTCTTCAACTCCTCCTTTACACATCTTAAGGGCATTGGGTGTAGCACCGGTAGTTGGCAACACTGACGTATCTTCACCATGTTAATTTTTGATCATTGCTCCTCGGAGTAATTTTTATGCTAGAGCTAAGCTGATTGCTGTAGTATCAAGATAATTAGTAGCCCAAGTGCACAATTTGGCTAAATAAAGCCTGATTTAAAGAAAATTATTTTTTAGTAATTTTTTAAATTTACATGCATTTTTCTAAAATATAAAAAAAAAATACTTTTCTTTAAATCAGGCTTTATTTAGCCAAATTGTGCACTTGGGCTACTAATTATCTTGATACTACAGCAATCAGCTTAGCTCTAGCATAAAAATTACTCCAAGGAGCAATGATCAAAAATTAACATGGTGAAGATACGTCAGTGTTGCCAACTACCGGTGCTACACCCAATGCCCTTAACCTAATATTTTTACCTCTTAAACACATCTTAAATATTTCCTCTTCGCTCAAAGTGAGGATGAAATGAAGACAATAATATTTCATGCTCAAGAAGAGGAAAGAAGACGTAATCTCATATTTTTTCCTTTAAAATGGTGTAAAATAAGAGGTAATTAGACGAGGAGAGCTTAATAGCGCGCGAATAAAATATGAATTGAGATATTAGAATGTGAAAATTTTAGTGGCTTAATTGAAAGAAGGGGTAAAAATATAATACTGTGAATTTTTTCAGATTTTTCCGAGACTCGAAACTATTTTTAAAAAATTATTGAAAATCTATTTTATGACGTCAAGGGCGGTACTGCCCTATCCTTTTTCTTAAGGAGTGCCGCCCGTGACGTTATAAAAATAGACTTTCAATATTTTTTTAAATAGTTCCTAGTCTCAGAAAAATCTGAAAAAATTCACAGTACAATATTTTTACACCTTCTTTCAATTAAGCCACTAAATTTTTCATATTCTAATACCTCATTTTTTGTATTTTGTTGGACAGTGCCGGCATAGCGGGTCTTTTCCTTGCGAACGAGCAAGTGTTCTTCGGGGCAGATCAGCTGCCAGGGGTGATGAATGCAGCACTGTCTGACGCCTCGACGTTCCTCCACAACTCTCACAAGCAGATCCGCTTCGTGGTGAGCAGCGCCCTCGACCAGGCCGTGGAGGCGACCTCAGCAGACCTCGACAGTGAGTGATAATGTTGTGATTTTTCTCTCGGAGTTGTGAAGTTTTATTTTATGTCAAACAGCTGATTTTATTAAAACACAACATCGGTCACACAGAAAAGGCAGTAAAAAGAAATAAATAAATAAAACAATCAAAATACTTACACGTATAAATTTAAGTCAAGCAATATTACAAAATTTTAATTACAACATTTTAATTAAAAAAAAAAGTATCAGTACTTTAGACAGTTTGGCAAAAAATTATTCAATTTTGCAGAATCTAGTAAAAAAAAAAAAGTTTACTCGACTTATGTATTTCTTCACAGTTAATTTAACAACAGTAGGAAACTGATCAGCATCATTAATTTTTCGGGCTACTTATTCTTTTCGTATAAACTTATAAAGAATGCTGAAATTGAGAACATCAGACTAAAAAAGACAATTAAAGCAAAGAATTAAAATTTAATTTAATGGAGTATCGACGTCAATTTTTTTTATTGCAGAAATGGGTGCAAAGTTATGCTGCCCTGATTTTTTTTCAGATTTTTTAGAGCCCGGGAACCATTTTTAAAAAATTATTGAAAGTCCTTTTTGTGACGCCACGAGGCGGCAAGTCCTGTCTTTTTCTTAAGGAGCGGCGTCTCGTGATGTCACAAAAAGAACTTTCAATAATTTTTTAAAAATAGTTCCCGGGCTCTAAAAATTCTGAAAAAAATCAGGGTAGCATAACTTTGCACCCTCTATCCATTTCTGCAATAAAAAAAATTGAGGCCGATACTCCATTGAAGCAAAGAATGAAAATGTATGACACCTGCAGACATCGAGTCGCTACTGGGGCGTCCGGTCCAACGTGAGATCGCCGTGGAGACCGGAGTGGATGTGGCCCTCGACCTTCTCGTGGACATCAGCATGGGTGAGAAGAACTGTTATAAAGGGTAGCGTTGGGTTGCCTGCTTACAGGATAACGGTTTGAAGGTTACCTCCCTTCCCCTACTAAAGAGCAACTGAATGCTTAAAAGCATTGGAAAAATAAAAAATGTAGAAAAAAATTAAATTGTATATGGCTATTATTACATTCATATCGTGTTCATATCATCTGCTTAATCAATTTTGGACACATTGCATTATTAAAATTAGACGTATTGTTACGTTTCTTATTGAAGCACTGCAATTTAATGTAACCATGTAAATTATATAATATAGACCACACAGTAATTGGATTTTATTTTATTTTCTTTTTTTGTACTCAGAAAAATTATTGGAATTAATAATTACGTAGATGAATGTGAATATTTTGTAAAATTTAATATCAAATTTAATTTTAATATAGTTTTTAATTTAATTAAATTTAATTTAAATAAACAATTTTAATGCAGCATTTAATTAAACAAAATTAAATTTTATTTTATTTTAATTTAAAAAAAATGTAAAAAGAAGACATGATTTTATTTTATAACACAAATTAATTAAACTTTAAAAGAATACTTTTTATTAACTTAAGACGATTTTTAGGAGCTATATTTAATTAAATCTATTTAAAAAGCATGTTTTAGTTTAGCAATAAAACGAGTTAATAAGTGAATATGATGCCAAATGAGTGACTATAAAAGAGATCCCATTTCGTTTTAGTAGAAAATTATTTAACATTTAATCCTCAAATATCGACAGGCGCGCAGAGCATGTCTGAGCGATGTGTCACTTTACAACACAACACTGCGGCCACTCGTCAACTGTCCAGGACGTCCCAAGAGCGTTTAGTTGAGTTGCGCATGCAGATCGAGGCCCTCAAGAGGCAGTGTCCGGGAAGAGACCGTCCACTGTGTGATACCCTGGACACATCCGGACTGGAAGTTACCCTAAACATGGACAAGGTAGGTCTGTAGTGTCCAGACTTTAGGAACAAGTGTCCGGGAGAGAGGAGATACGTTTGTAGTGTCCAGAATTTCAAGTGTCCGGGGAGAGACCGTTCAATGTATGATAGTATGAAATATGAACTAAAAATGAGCAGAAGATTCTGAAATACCTAGATTTTACCATCCTAGCCCGTAACCCCACTTGTCCCTCATTTAACATTATATGGGTTAAAGTATGCTGCCCCCCACCCCTCTCCCGATAAACCTTAAGGGAATATTATATATTGTTTTATATTTTAAATAAGAGTATTTTATGTTTCAATGTAAAATATATAATTATATTGCAATATACAAGAATACATTATTAATAGTTTAAATATTTCTTCAATATTAACATGCATGTGTTAAGGTAGAGATAACGCCGGTCAGCTGTTCGACGTAGGTCCCTTTGATTAACATGTAAACCTTAGTAAATTAACAAAAATTCTGAAATTTTTTTGAGAGGCAGATATTATTGCTTAAATGCCATAGAAAATATTTCTAAACAATTCAACGAGCCGATTTCTTCTAATTAATTTTGTTAATTTTTTTAATTTTCAGCATTGAGCTTTCTTTTGGAGAGACAAACTAAAAAACTCAATTAAAAAAAATCATCTTGTTAAATTGTTTTGAAACTTTTTCTATGGCTTTTGGGCACTAATATCTGCCTCTCAAAAAGTTTCAGAATTTTTGTGAATTTGCAAAGGTTTACATGTTAATCAAAGGGACCTACGTCGAACAGCTGACTAGCGTTATCTCTACCTTAATGGACAACATACATGGAAAAATTTTATTGCAGAAATAAAGGGTATCAAATTATGCTACTCTGAATTTTTTCAGATTTTTTTGAGACCCGGAACTATTTTTAAATAATTATTGAAAGTCCTGCGATTTCAGTTGGCACCCCTGCAGCCTTAATAAAAAGGATATAGACTGGACGCCTATTGACGCCTCCAGGGGGCGTGGCCGCACTTTCAATAATCATTTAAAAATAGTTCCGGGTCTCAAAAAAATCTGAAAAAATTCAGAGTAGCATAATTTGGTACCCTCTATTCATTTCTGCAATAAAAAAATTTCATGTATGTTGTCCATTACACGTCTGCAGGTTATGAGCGATCTTCGTCTGGCTCATCTCAGAAAACTTCGCAACGACAGTCTGGGAGCGCTCGCACAACAGGCCAGAGGGGAGTTCCAATTTATACCACACCACATTGAGGGCAGCACCAGAGATGCAAGATTAGGTGAGTTATGAAAAATTTGTAAAATATTAACTTATTATAATTTTTTGTTAAAAATTAAAATTGTAATAGAATGAAGTATTTTAAATTTATTTAAAAAGTATTTTTATATATTTTAAATGCATTTTTTATTTAAGTTACCCAATTAATTATTTTAAACAAATTTTTATAAATATGTAAATCGCAGAATTGTATGACAAATCAAATAAAAAAAAAAGTTCATGTTTGCATTTTCAAAGTAGATAGAACATTACAAATGGACAACATACATGAAAAAAAATTATTGCAGAAATGAATAGAGGGTACCAAATTATGCTACTCTGAATTTTTTCAGATTTTTTTGAGACCCAGAACTATTTTTAAATAATTATTGAAAGTGCGGCCGCGCCCCCTGGAGGCGTCAATAGGCGTCCAGTCTCTATCCTTTTTATTAAGAATTCAGAGGTGCCAACTGAAATCACAGGACTTTCAATGATTATTTAAAAATAGTTCCGGGTCTCAAAAAAATCTAAAAAAATTCAGAGTAGCATAATTTGGTACCCTCTATTCATTTCTGCAATAATTTTTTTTCATGTATGTTGTCCATTCTTTTGATAACTACACCTGAATATTTTTACTAGCTATCTCCTTTTAACCACTTAGATCTATTTAGACAAATTAGATCTAATTGGCTAAAAGGAGATATCTACTAGTAAAAAAATTCAGGTGTATTTATCAAAAGAATTTGTAATGTTCCATCTACTTTGAAAATGCAAACTTGAACTTTTTTTATTTGATTTATGTCATATAATTTTAAAATTTGAATGATTCGAATTATCATTGATTATCAAATAAAATTCATGGGGGGTAACGCAATAATATTTTGAGATAATCAAGCTTTTTGTTCCCCATTTGAATAATATGTAAAACTGATATTTTTCGTGGAATTTTTGCAGAAAAGTACTCGTAGCTCGAAATCCTGTTCGAGATGGATATTATATTTTTCTTTAAGAATGTATTAGTAAAAACTCCAAGCTTTAATTGTATTGCAAACTACCACTATAGGTCCAACTCAATATTATTATTTGCTAATCAACTTTGAAGATATTAATCTGAGAGCAGCCCATGATAAACTTGGACTTCACGGCATCCATCTTGTTATGCTACCCTGATTTTTTTCAGATTTTTTTGAGACCAGGAACTATTTTTAAAAAATTATTTAAAGTCCTTTTTGTGACGTCACGAGACGCCGCTCGTTAAGAAAAAGATAGGAATTGCCGCCTCGTGACGTCACAAAATGAACTTTCAATAATTTTTTAAAAATACTTCCCGGGCTCTAAAAAATCTGAAAAAAATCAGGGTAGCATAACTTTGCACCCTCTATCCATTTCTGCAATAAAAAAAAATTTGAGGTCGATACTCCATGATGATGAAAGGAAGAAAGAGTTAAAACTGATTCTGAATTCTCAATTGTTCTCCAGGTATAAAACGTGAGCTGGAGAACCAGCGGGTGTCGGTGAAGGAGCAGCTGCGAGCGTTGGATGACCTGACTCGACACCTGAGCACCAAACTTGAGAACCTCAGGGAGAAAACGGTGAGCACCGTGGAGGGAGCACCAAAGATCGAGCAGTGGAGATGGCTCGTCGGACTTGGTGAGTCGTCAAGATCAAATCGATGTGGTTTTTGTGGCGTTTCCAGTTTCAACTAAGCCTATAGTTACCCTAGTTGAAATAAATTCCATTTTTTCTTCGCTATTAAGTTATCCTCTTGTGTAATATGCTCTTATCCTGCAACATTTTAGAGGAAAATAAAGATGGGAAGAGACGAGATTACGTTTTTTTTCCTCTCCTTGAGCATAAAATGTTAGAAATTGTCTTCATTTCATCCTCACTTTGAGCGAGGAGGAAATAAGATGTGGAGATAAAAAGATGATGTTTTATAGACTTATTAAAGATAAGTTGAAGACGTAATTTTTCAACTAGGGTAGGTTATAATTTAATTCATTACATGATAGATAAACTATATTAATATAAAATAATTTACGGTAGCCACTAGATTCAGATTCAAAAGGCTTTTATTCAGAAAACACAAATTATCATACAAGTTTGGGTTGAAGTACAAAACTTTTAAACCAGATCAGCCATAAAAAATATTAAAAATATATTATTATGCATTGAATAAAAAATACATATACAGTATAATAGATCTTAGTTTACCACTAAACAGCTCAGTAGACTAGACGGCGCCAGCTATATGAGCCAATGAAAAGGCTAAAATGTCAGCTGGCCACCTTTTCATTGGCTGATATATCTGGCGCCGTCTAGTCTACTTAACTTTTTAGTGGTAAACTAAGATCTGTTATACATATATATGAGGCTTATTTTTAGTTTAAATAGGAAATGTTCTGCTTGATTATATTAAGTTTTAATTTTTTTTTCTTTCGCTACTTTTATGTCCCCTGCTCTGTGAAAATGTAGACTACTTGATGTACACGCGTGCTGATGGGGTAGCCTGACTTACAGGGGCTTACGTTGACAAATCAAATCATCGTCATTGAGGCGGCTTCAAATCGATGGCTTTGCGATGTTTTCACAGTTGTATTTATGCCTGTATATTATGCACTTTTTTAATACAATTTAAATATAATTATATTAATTATATATACAATAAAAACAATATGGTAGTCTTACATAACATTGTCTCTTTTCATGAATAATAAATTATCTGCTTACCATGATTTCGTTGCCATAACGATCTATCTGGCAATCTGAACGCAATGGACAACATACATGAAAAATTTTTATTGCAGATATGAATAGAGGGTACCAAATTATGCTACTCTGAATTTTTTTAGATTTTTTTGAGACCAAGACCTATTTTTAAATAATTAGTGAAAGTGCGGCCACGCCCCCTGGAGGCGTCAATAGGCGTCCAGTCTCAATCCTTTTTATTAAGAATTCAGAGGTGCCAACTGAAATCACAGAACTTTCAATAATTTTTTAAAAATAGTTCCGGGTCTCAAAAAAATATGAAAAAATTCAGAGTAGCATAATTTGATACCCTCTATTCTTTTCTGCAATAAATTTTGTCATGTATGTTGTCCATTGTGACGTCATAGTCATGCAACGGTACTTTCGTGTTAAATATTTGCATGATTATGACGTCACAGCATTTTGTAGCGCTCACGATTTTAAGGGTGTAAGAGGCTTCAAAAATATTTGAAAAAGCATTAAATATACATACATAACTTCTTCTATTCAAACATGTATTATGCAATAATTTCAGGTACAATAAAACAAATTTAAGTTTACGCTTGACATGGCTAGACTATACGTCTAGACAAGCTGGCGTCCCCTATCTTAGCCATGTTATGACTTTCAAGATGGCTGCCGCGCGTAGTCGAATCTACATACAAACTTAGAGTTGTTATACTGTATGTTGTCCATAATCTATCTGATTTATTTGATCTGTCAGCATGCGCGGTGTCGGTCCTCTTCATCTGGCTGCTTTTGTTGATGGCGATCAGCTGTGGATGCTGCGGGGCGGAGCATCGGGCCGGCTGTACCATCGTCACGTAAGTTAACTTTAATAAATAAATAAATAAATAAATAAATAAATAAATAAATAAATAAATAAATAAATACATAGAGAGGGTGACTTACTGGAGACTTCAAGTCAGCTGATTTTGTGGTGTTCCCACCGTCCTATCTAAACCTATGTAAAAAAAAAATTAAAATTGCTTTTTTGGCATTTAAAAAAAAATTAAAAGAAAATTAGCCCTTGATTTATTATCAGAATACCCCTAAATGGGGGGATAGGAGATGGTTTCAAATTAATAGCTATAATAGTTACAGAGAAAAATTTCAAATTTTTTAACATGGTAGATTATGGAGAAAATTTTCCCGACGCGGAACACCTGAAGCCTCCATTATTTTGAAACCAGCCACATTATCGTATCACAGTGAACACGTTGTTTTCTAGAAGCGCATTTCATTAGCCATGCAGCTAGGCTAAAATGGTGTTCGGTACAGGCTGCTGGTTTAGTGGAATAATTCCGATTGTTGAAGAAAATAACGTACTATTTCAATTTGACATTCATTACGTTCACAAGGTAGGTGTTTAATAAGGATCTGATAATGTTTTTCGTATTACACGTCGTCAATTGATACTTATAAATTCCGTCATGTGAACGTAGTGATTGTTAATCATTTTTTCTACTGTTATTATCAAGGTCTTCCTAAAATTACTGATAAGTAATTTGCAAAAATATTTATTACAAAAATTTTGTGTTGTTGTTTAAATTCTTTTTATTTTAATATTAATATTTTTAAAATGATTTTTATAAATTAAAATTATTATATTTTTAATAAATTTAATAAATCGATTTTTATAATTTCCAATTCAAAATCTTATTATTAAACTAAACACAATACTTTAATTTAATTATTTAAATGCAATCTAAATACTCTGCATCTTTAAAAATTAATGAATTTAATATTGAGCTGAGCTTTGGTAACCTCAGCTTTGTTTTTCAAAGGTAATTTAATAATATTCAAATTACAACAAATTAAATGTCGAAAGATCGGGAGAATGAAAATAATAACACAATGGAGTATCGACCTCATTTTTTTATTGCAGAAATAGATAGAGCGTGCAAAGTTATGCTACCCTGAATTTTTTCAGATTTTTTACAGTCCTGTAAGTATTTTTAAAAAATTATTGAAAGTCCTTTTTGTGACGTCACGCGGCGGCAAGTCCTATCTTTTTGTTAAGGAGAGACGCCGAGTGACGTCACAAAAAGGAATTTCAATAATTTTTAAAAATATTTCCAGGGCTCTAAAAAATCTGAAAAAAATCAGGGTAGCATAACTTTGCACCCTCTATCCATTTCTGCCATAAAAAAAATTGAGGTCGGTACTCCATTAGTGTAGGACTGGTTTGAAGGAAAAATAAATAGGAATGTTTGTGACCTACTCACGTTTCCTCATTCATGTGCAATAATTTTGCCACTGAAGATATAAATAAAATTATTATTAACGATTAATCTCAGTTACTGCTGGAGTCAAAGAATATTTCCCTGCAAACGAATCGAATGAAATAAATTTTAAAAAATCGAGAATGTTCTAAAACTTAATCGCTTACGGTTTGAGCAAATTCAATCTTGCAGTTTTCTTACAACAGCTCCATTTCCGGTTTTCGTCCATAAGGCCAATGTTAAACTTCTATCTCAGTTTTCACAAAACTGATAAGACAGATTCACTTCAAAATTTGTATACCACCTATTGATGGTGAGTTCGAAGTCCCCTGCAAATCTTATTACATTCAGGCGCAACGATTGCGAGATATCAATCTACTGAGATTCATCCTTAAATCAAAATATTGCTGCCCATATTTCTTCACTTTTTTAATGCCATAATGGAGAACTTTCAACATCACAACTTTATTAAAAAAATATAATTATATTGTTTTTTAAATCATTTTTGCACTAATTATCTTGACGTTTGTGCAATTGGCACATCTGTGTTTAAAATTAATATTAAACTTTCTGATTGCATTGTGTGATTGCATGATACCACTTTCCGATTCTACACACTTAAGAGCTAATGTCACTATTTTTAATATAAAAATGATGATAAATCTTTGAAAAATATACCATGTATATAAATATATGTATTGTACATATAGTTATTGAGGGCGGCCATATTAGTCAGATCAGCATCTTGGTCATATTATATTAACTATTAGTAAATTATAATAAATATTATCAGGCGAAGTAGGCATAATAAGTTGATGTATACTTTTACATACCATATATATGCTGGGCAAGCTCCTCCGCTCCTTGAACTTTTATGGAGCGGCGGAGATTACCCATATGTAAAAGTACATCAACTTAATATTAATTAAATTTGTTCTTAATTTCAACAATTTTAATTTACCATTGGATAAGAATGAGTGACATTAATCGTTATTTTCTTATTCCCCAGGTCCCTGGTTTTCATCGGTCTTCTCTCATCAGCTCTTTGGACGGTCGCTCTTTTGACTCTGGTGGTGGGAGGTCACGGAGAGATGTTCTTGTGTCGTCCACTGTACGAAGAGCCGGACTTCTCCACGCTGTCCACGCTGTTCGACAAGCAGGGGATGGTGTACGGCAGCGCCAAACCCGGACTGTTCTCCAATCTCGGATATGGAAACGATACTTTGGATGTACCAATACGAGCTGTTCTCGCGTGAGTAAATCAAGTTATCAAAAGGGTAAAGGTGAATTCACATGGCGATTTTTATAATTCGACGCGACGTGAATAATGCGCACTTGCTGTGACATCCATTGGCAACCATATTTGGCGATTAAAAAAAAAGAGCATCGTAATTAACGCGCCGCGATTTCGCTGCCTCAACTTGGCGAATTCTCTCGCCTCATAGGATTTCACAACTTGTGTGATAAAATCACGTCGCGTCGCCGTTGTCGCCATCAGAATCCACCTTAAAGGAGCGTTTTCATGGAGCGAGGAAAGCGAGAAAATTTCTTACTATTATTTTTATTTGATCAGGTCCTTTGAGTATAAAAATATTTTAGGTTTAAGGAAATAACGGCCGGAGTATTGACCTCAAAATTTTTTGTAGCAGAGAGATGCAAAGTTGCGATTTTTTTTTTATATTTTTTTAGAGACCGGGAAGTATTTTTAAAAAATTATTGAAATTACTGAGATAGTAACGCCTCTCTTAATAAAAGAATAAGATCTAAAAGGAGCGTGGGTTCAAATCTGACCTCCACTTTTTAGTAATACTTCCCGGGCTCTAAAAAATCTGAGATGCAACATAGACAGTAATGGTTGTATTTTTTTATTTCATAATTAGAAAATATACCTAAAATTATAATGCTTTTCTGATTTTTTTTTTTTTTCAGATTTTTTTGGAGTGAGGGAACTAATTTAAAAAAAATATATCTGAATTTGGGTGGTACACCTGTTGGCCTGATGGGAAAACCGTGAAGTCATGTTGTCATTCTGTAATTGTTTATTGATAACGTCACGGATCAGGTTGTACTACCCTAATTCAGATATTTAATATATATATTTTTTTTAAAGTTCTCGCACTCCAAAAAATCTGAAAAATGTCAGAAAAGCATAATTTTATGTATACTTTCTAATTATGAAATAAAAAAAAAAAAATGCAACCAATATTGTCTATAATTTTGCACCCTCTATCCATTTTTACAATAAAAAATTTTAAGGTCGATTCTCCATTATCGGATGGCCGCCACAATGATGTTCATTAATCTCCGACCCCCTCAGAGAATGTCGGGACAACGCCGCCTCTTACCAGGCTTTCCGCATGTCGCGCGTGTTCAACGCCGAGCGGGCGGTGGAGCACCGGACGTGGGGCGGTCTGCACTCCGAAATCGCGCGGCTCTCCGTCGATCTTCGTCAGCTCCAGCTGCTCTCGCCAGAACTCAACAGACAACTTACCTCGCTGCTTGACGCAAGCTCCGTGGACCTAGCCTCTCTCAGGGCAGCGGTAAGTACAGCAATAATGTCACTTTGTGTTCACTTTCATTTTAATAAAGTGACAGAAGATATTAAGGTAGAGATAACGCCGATCAGCTGTTAACATGTAAACCTTAGCAAATTCACAAAAATTCTGAAATTTTTTTGAGAGGCAGATATTAGTGTCTAAAAGTCATAGAAAAAATTTCAAAATAATTTAACCAGCCGATTTTTCTTAATTAATTTTTTAGTTTGTCTCTCCATGAGAAAGCCGTATGCTGAAAATTTAAAAAAATAATAACAAAATCGGCTCGTTAAATTGTTTTGAATTTTTTTCTATGGCTTTAAGGCATTCTGCCTGTCCAAAAAATTTCAGTTTTTTTTTTTTATGAATTTGCTAAAGTTTAAATGTTAATGAAATGGGAGTAGTACGTCGAAAAGCTGATCGGCGTTATCTCTACCATAAGCAACAACGAAAGAAAAATAACGTCAATTAAATTATGTCTATATTTGACAAGGTTAATTCTGATAGTTTTTTTTCTTAAAAATGTAACGTCGGTACATCAATTCAATATATTGTTGTCAACGGTTCAAAAGGTCAAATGACAAGTATAATCATGCAGTAGTCTAGAAAATGAACAATGTATTGAACATATTTTCCCTCTTTTATCCCTAACCATTAGTGATTTATCATCCCCTCTCGAGCTGCAAACTTATAGGGGTGTACCCTTGTAAAAAAAATCATGATAATAATAATTTGCTTTTCAATTCAAATGATCGATTGCATGGCGTAAAATTTTAAAGACTGACGTAAAATTTCAAAGCCTGATGTAAATTCATAATAATTCATAATTTTTTATTTCCTTTCGATTGCATGTACAACAATATAAGCGCATCAATAATGTGCATCAATCACATGTTGCAATGTACGTCCATATTTAATAAATAAAACATTAAAATAAGAAACAAACATGAAATAAAACAACATGACACTTATCAATATATCTTCAATAATTCATGAAATGTATAAACAAAAAATATCTGTTAAATGTTATAGTGAAATGTTGTTCACAGCTGAGCGGCCACGTGACCTCAAGGGACCTTTCTTCGTTCGCCAACCAGCTGGAGAGTGTGTCCAACCAGATCAGAGACCCCGGGACGTCCACCAGACTCGAGTCCATGGTCACGAGAACCAGGAAGTTGATCAGCAGCCACATCCAACCTCTTGAGCAGCGAAAGGTACCCCTAGTTGAAAAATTACGTCTTCAACTCATCCTTTACACATAACCTAATCTTTTTACCTCTAAAACACATCTTATTTTCTCTTCGCTTAAAGTGAGGTTGAAATGAAGACGATATTTTTAACATTTTGTGTTCAGCAGTGTTTTAGAGGTAAAAAAAAAAAGTTTTAGACGTGTAAAAGATGAGTTGAAGACGAAATTTTTCAACTAGGGAATAAATAGGAAAACACAAATGAAAAAGATTGCTGAGCAGTCCACTCACATTAGTGTTGATTTCTACCACAGGAGGAGCTAGTGTACCAGCTGACGTCACTCGAGGTCCAGCTGGTGCCCCTGCAGAAGCAAGTCAACCAGAGTATCTCGCACCTCAAAACGATCCAGTATTTCATCAGTAACCAGGGGGCGTCCATCGCTCAGGAGGTGAGATTGAGGTCAACAAATCTTAGATTGCTCCAGCAAGTACAGATTAATTTGAATTACGGTGAGGTAGAGGTCAACAAATCTAAGATTGCTCCGTAAGTGTAATTTTAATTCAACTTTACAAGTCGTTCTGATAGTGCACAAATTTCAAAAGTAAATTACGATGAATGCAGGCACGCGACTTTAGTGAAAATTATGATATACCACTAGATTTTATTATTATTTTTTTAGATCAATTTAAATATTGGATACCATATGCATGCTTTGTCTACAATGTATTTTTGTTCTGTAATTAATATTAATTACCAAATTACGTGATATACAAGAAATAATTAAAAAAGTTAAAGATAAAAAGTTTAAAATATTTTTAGTACAATTTGAATTTATTGTTTGTTTTATAAAATTTAATTATTTTATTTAAAATTTTAAGAAAATTTTAAAGTTTGTAAAGAAAACAAAAAATAATTTTTTTTAATAATTTTGTAAAACATATAAAATTTTCTTTGTTCCATGCAATATGTAACCAAAAAAAAAGAAATCTCAATCTCAAAGCAGTCAATCAAGATGTGATTCATGAAATAAAATAATATTTTAAGTAATTTACATGACATATTTATTCAAATCTCAAATACATTTTATAATAGAGTCTTCAAGTGTTCCCAAGCAGGAAAATTTTCTCTATTAGACACCATGTTAGAAAATTTGATTTTTTTTTTCTCGATAACTATTAAAGTAATCGATTTGAAAATATCTCCTACCATTTAGGGTTCTTCTGATAATGAATCAAGAACACTTTCCTCTAAAAAATTGTTTAAATGTCAGAAAATTCAATTTCAATTTTTTTTTACATAGGTTTAGATTATAGGACGGTGGGAACACCACAAAATCAGCTGACTGAAGCCTCCATTAACCCCCAAACTGTCACAGAAATGCCGGCAGCTGGCCGCGCGGCTGGTGGGCTACGTAGAACAATTCCAAGACTACGTTCTGGAGGCCACTCAGAACTCCGTGGCTCCGTGCAGACCCGTGTGGAACATTTTCCAAGCTGCCAGGACTCAAGTGTGCAGACATCTCGTCGACCCTTTGGTGAGTTGAACCTTCCCTCCCGAGTTAAAATAAATTTCATCTTTTCTTCACTATTAAGCTCTCCTCTCGTCTTTTCTCCTGTAATTTTGCACCATTTTAGAGGAAAAAAGACGAGATTACGTCTTCTTTCCTCTTCTCGAGCATAAAATGTTAGAAATATTGTCTTCCTTTCATCCTCACTTTGAGCGAAGAGGAAATAAGATGTGTTTTATAGATATAAAGATTAGGTTTAGACGTGTAAAGTACGAGTTGAAGACCTACGTAATTTCTCAAGTATGACGTCACATGTTCTCAGAACGGCGTGTGGTTGAGTCTGATGTTCAACCTGGTGCTTCTGCTCGCTGCCATCCCCGCCTGTCTGAAACTTCTCACCTACTACAAACAGATGAAGAAGTCGAGCCTTGTCAACAGGACCACCGAGTAAGTAAAATGAAGACTGTATCAGTTAAGGTAGAGATAACGTCGATCAGCTGTTTTTTTTACCTCCATTTGATTAACATGTAAACCTTAGCAAATTCACAAAAAATCTTAAATTCTTTTGAGAGGTTAGATATTAGTGCCTTAAAGCCAGAGAAAAAGTTTCAAAACAATTTAACGAGCTGATTTGTTTTAATTAAGATTTTAGTTCATCTCTCCATGGGAAAGCCCTAGCTATATACTGAAAATTAAATAAATTTATTAATAAATAATAATAATAATAATAAATTAATTTATCAGCCTCTCAAAAAAAAATCAGAATTTTTGTTAATTTGCTAAAGTTTACATGTTAATCAAATGGAGCTAAAAAACAGCTTATTGACATTAAAAGGTATCGAAAAATTTCAGGGCGGAAAAACAGACTCTTGGATCACGCCTGGATGTTGGGCTATAAGCATGTTGAGCGATATAATCATAGATAATATCAGGAACTAACTTTATTTTACCTCTAATTAAATTAATTAAATAAAATTAATTAATTAATTAATTAATTAATTAATTAATTAATTAATTAATTAATTAATTAATTAATTAATTAATTAAATTAATTAATTAATTAAATTTATCTCCACAGCAGTCAGGAGTCGCCACCAACGACGTCAGCCTGGCAATCTCCCAAGTAAGTTTTATCATTATAATTTAATTAGTTTATATGTAGCATTTCTGCACTTAATATTTATTGCACTTTTTATTTTTAAAATTATAGCTCTGTTCGTAAACTCTGCTCGGTGTACATCTTTTCCTTATTTTCTTACACCAACTCAGAGGGAGTGCAAATGACGTCACGATTTTTGTTCGCAAACTTGCTCAGAGTAAACCGAGCAGGGTTTACGAACAGGCCTACTGTAAACTATATTCATAGTTAATTTTGTATTATTTATTCTTTGGTTAATTTAAGAACTTGAGAAAAATACGAAATGAAAAACATATTCTAATTACCTCTATTTTTAATTAAATAAAAAAATATATAAATTTAATATTTTTATTATTGATGAATATAATACTTACCTGTGTTTCAGGTACTAAGCTTAATAACGTAGAAGAAGAAAAACGAGAATATTTTCAATCTAATTAGCAAAAGGTGATTCGTATTTTGATTTTTATTCGAATCACAGTTCACGCTTTATCAGTATAATAATATTCCATTTTTATAATATTGCCTTTATTTTTGTTTATAGGCTTTATTTTTATTTTAATTACATTTTACACAAAAATATAATTTAATTCATGTAATATTTTAACCTAAAAAATATAAATATTTTAATAATTAATATTTATTCAAACGACATGTGTAGTTAAAATAAATACAGTGAGCATATAAAGCAAAATTCAAATTTAATCATTAATATCATGGCGTTTGCACTTAATATGGGTGAATTTAACATTGAATTTTATTGTAAAAATATTCTATGGTAAAAATCTATGCTGTTTGTAAATAACTTTAGTTCTAGTCTTTTTTTACACAATCTCTCATAATATATTCATCATAATTCATCCGTTATTTTTATACAGTATTGATTATATAAACTCTATTGATCCAGTAACATTGTAATCTATATAATGTAATTAATTAATTAATTAATTAATTAATTAATTAATTAATTAATTAATTAATTAATTCAAATTGATGTGACGTACAGCTCATATTTTGTTACTTCTTATATAACTTGTAATTTAGTACTTTTGATTCTATGTTGCATATGAGAGTAAAAATACATGCCGTAAAAACGGAGTACCGATCTCAAAATTTTTTATTGCAGAAATGGATAGAGGGTGCAAAAATATGCTACTCTGATTTTTTTCAGATTTTTCTGAGACCGGGAAGTATTTTTAAAAAATTATTGAAAGTGCAGAAAAAGTGCCGCCTCTTGCCGCCTCTCTTAAGGGTAAGGTAACGCCACCAATGTTAAAAAAAATCCCTAGCACAAAAATTCTGAAAAAAATTTAAAATGTTCTCCTCTACACCCCCTATCAGTAGCTAAAATATCAGGTGTACAAATACGATCTAGTTTTTGAGTTATGAATGTTTAAAGTTGACTACTTTAACATGGAGAAACATTGGTGGCGTTACCTTACCCTTAATAAAAGATAGGACCCAGAAGGGACGTGGATTCGAACCCGACCTCGCCAAAACTTTTTACCAACACTTCCCGGTCCCTAAAAAATCTGAAAAAAATCAGAGTAGCATATTTTTGCACCCTCTATCCATTTCTGCAATAAAAAAAATTGAGGTCGGTACTCCACTGTAATATATATATTTTAGTATATATGTTCTATTATAGATACATTTAAATACTATATTGCGAAAAATTTAACTGTATTTTAGTATTATTGAGGCCAAATTATATAAAAATTTATATTTTAGAATAAAATGTGCTACAGTTACGTTTATTTATTATGCTCTTTGCTAGGCTTTGTTGATTGATATCATAGTAACAAAAACATCATACACAAATTAACACTTTTTAAATTTTTATTTTTAACCTTACAAATTTCTGTTTCAGTAACAGCGCAGATTCTGCGGATAATTGGTGATATGAAGATATATATTATTGTGTAAATTTAATGTTTAGATATTTATTACTAAAATATTTCTGACGGTGTTCGATATGAATTCATTGAGCCAAATTTTGATTGCTTGCAATATTTAATTGTAAAATATTGTCCCTCGTTTGGTATATAACTACAACCTATACCACGATCATGTATATAACAAAATGTATTGTCTGCTATTATGCAGGTGAATGCAACAACGAGCTTTATGTTTTACAAATTTACAGATCGTATATATAATAGAGTACCTCAATATATATATATATATATATATATATTGCAGAGATGCAAAGTTATGCCACTCCATTTTTTTCGTATTTTTTAGAGCCCAGGAACTATTTTTTTAAAAAATTTATAAAGGTTCATTTTATGACTTTCACGAAGCGGCAAGTCCTATTCTTTTCTTAAGAAGTTCCAACTCGTGACGTCATAAAGTACTTTCAATAAGTTTTTACAAATAATTCCCGTGCTCTATATAAAAAATCTGAAAAAAAAAAATCAGAGTAGCGTAAGTTTGCATCCTCTATCAATCCATTTCTGCAATAAAAAATTTGAGGTCGGTACTCCATTGCACTCACTCTAATATAATATCAGATAGCTCATTATTCCGGACGAGGGACGATATATTCATACCGTAAATATTACCATAATAAGCTATAATATACGCTTCTGCATTAAATTACTGCGCAATTTCAACCAGCCGTCTCTCAATGGATCCATTTTTTCACCGTCAAATTTTGTATTATAATTGGATAAATTATAACATAAATGTGTAAATTATGTATGGTGAAATCAACCAATAAATTTTTAAAAATTGTTACCATTAGTTTTTTTTAATGTATGACATTTGTGAAAAACTGATTATTTTAAACCACAAATAAATAAATACCTCAAAAAGGTTTAGATTTTAAAACGAAAATTCATTCATTAACAACCATTAAATCAGTTTTTGTCTGCCTGTATTATATATATAGAAATGTTATAATTATATATTATTACATACAAGGCAAAATAAAATTAGAAGGTATTTTTAAGTAATTTTCTTTTTCTATTATATGAGAATTACAGCATATAATATATGTATCTTCATGTAGCTTTCTTTGCTCCAAAACCTCAATTAGTATATGTGAATTAAGTGGTATTAGTGACTTAATAATATCGTCTTAATCTTTAATTATGTCACAGTAAAAACAATGTACGTTAATTAAAATGTTGATATAAAAAATATCACTAATAAAACGACTTGTAATAATTACATGAAAATATAATTAATATAGTAACATAACTTTGTTCGGCATAATAATATATATACTACTTGTTATTTACTTAATACGTAATAATATATATAATTATTATCAATGGGTTGGCTGCACGGCCGATTTTAAGTGGCGGAAACGAAAGAGGAGGTGCTGAAATGCAGGTGTGAATTTTATGCGAATTTTTTGAGCACTGTAACTTTGTATAAATGCAGTTTTAAAAGATGCATTTCACCTGGAAGCCATCGCCTACCGCCTTTGACGTCATCGAAATGTCAGGTTCGGTTCACTATAGATATGCATACCTGTACTCACCTGCATAACAGGTAGCCAATCAAAAACAATCTAGCTAAAATTCAAAATTTCAAATGCCTAGCCTGATCGAAGTGGATGAGTTTTAAAACTTAAAAAATGCACATTATTCCATGTACGCGTACTGTAAAAACACACTGGGAGATAAGTAATATTACAAACATACCTTTCATCATATTTAAATAATAGAAATTGTTTCTCAAATAGTTTCATTTTATTGAAGAGAAGATGCAATATCAAGTCCTTCCACCACACTCTCTTTTTAATGATTGGCGCCGTTAGCAGCAATCAGCCAATGAAAATGTGTAAATTTATCATACTGGACTCCTTCCGTATCTGCTGAATATCTATTGAATTCTCAAGTAAAAAAATTGTATAGGAATAGTATGTGAAATAATATGGGATATTGTATGGGCATACCCACACTGTTCTTATATACCAAAAGTATGTGCATAAAGTATGGGGAAAATGACCGATTTTCCTATACTTATGCCTACACTCTTCTCCTACACTTGTGCCTATACTTTTGCACACACCATGGTACTATAATGGTACCCATACTTCTGCCCACACCAAATAATGGTATAGGCAAAAGTATGGGTAGAAAACTTATTTCCACTATCCTGTACTCTAATTAAATAAAAATTGCACAATTATTTTATTTTTATTAATTAAAATTTATTGGTTCATCAAAAAGGTACAATTAAACAACATATAAACAAAACAGATAACATAGTAAATTAAATTAATCAACATAATTCCAATATAGAAATAAAATTGTCAGTAAAAACAAATATTATAATTTATTATATTATGAAGAAAAACATTATTTTTAATAAACAATACTTTATTTCTTATATTTCCTTCTAAGCATAATACAATAATCGGTAGAAACTACAGGTTCTGGGTAGACTCCCGGCAGCTTGGCTCTGATGATTCCAACGGAAGAGGTTTGCCATACCATATCCACAATCAATCTGTAATGACAAACATTACGTTAAAAAACATGAAATAAAATTACACAAAGTTACGTCCGATAATTTATTTTGACGTAAATCAAACAATAAACATATGTGTTCTATAATGCAGCTACGAGTCAGTACTTGACCAAGAATTAGCCTCAGGGACACATTTCTACCATAACAAACTAAGGACACAATTTAGTTTTGTGCGGTAATAGTATTTGTTACAAGGCAGCCATCTTGGTTCATGATGTAGCGACGACTCCCGAGTCAGAAGTTGACCAAAAAACAGTCTCCGGGAGACATTGCCATGATAACGTGCTGAAAATACAAGTCAGTTTGTGTCTGGTAGCAGGTTACTTTAAATGGCAGCCATTTTGTTTACAAAATTCAACGATGAGTCAATACTTGACCAACTAACAAATTCAGAGATACATTGCCATGATAATGTACTAAAAATACAAGCAAGTTTGTGTCTGGTAGCAGTTTACTTTAAATGGCAGCCATGTTGGTTTTATAATGTAGCGACTAGTCAGTACGTAACAAAGAAACTGCCTCCGAGACACTTTGCCATCATAACGTACTAAAATGCAAGTGAGTTTGTGTCTAGTTGAAGGTTAAGCTGAATGGCAGCCATCTTGTCTTAATTTAATAGCGACTAGTCAGTACGTAACAAAGAAACTGCCTCCGAGACACTTTGCCATCATAACATACTGAAATGCAAGTGAGTTTGTGTCAAGTTGAAGGTTCCGCCAAGTGGCAGCCATCTTGTCTAAATTTAATAGCGACTAGTCAGTACGTAACAAAGAAACTGCCTCCGAGACACTTTGCCATCATAACGTACTGAAATGCAAGTTAGTTTGTGTCTAGATGAAGGTTGAGCGAAATGGCAGCCATTTTGGTTAAAATTAGTAGCGACTAGTCAGAACGTAACAAAGAAATTGCCTCCGAGACACTTTGCCATCATAACGTACTGAAATGGAAGTGAGTTTGTGTCTAGTTGAAAGTTCTGCTAAATGGCAGCCATCTTGTTAAATTTAGTAGCGACAAGTCAGTACGTAACAAAGAAACTGCCTCCGAGACACTTTGCCATCATAACGTACTGAAATGCAAGTGAGTTTGTGTCAAGTTGAAGGTTCCGCTAAATGGCAGCCATCTTGTCTAAATTTAGTAGCGATTAGTCAGTACGTAACAAAGAAACTGCCTCCGAGACACTTTGCCATCATAACGTACTGAAATGCAAGTTAGTTTGTGTCTAGATGAAGGTTGAGCTAAATGGCAGCTATTTTGTTTAAAATTAGTAGCGACTAGTCAGTATGTAACAAAAAAACTGCCTCCGAGACGCTTTGCCATCATAACGTACTGAAATGGAAGTGAGTTTGTGTCTAGTTGAAAGTTCCGCTAAATGGCAGCCATCTTGTTAAATTTAGTAGCGACAAGTCAGTACTTAACAGAGGAAGAGCCTCCGAGACACTTTGCCATCATAACGTACTGAAATGCAAGTGTGTTTGTGTCTAGTTGAAAGTTCCGCTAAATGGCAGCCATCTTGTCTGAATTTAGTAGCGACTAGTCAGTATGTAACAAAGAAACAGCCTCCGAGATATTTTGCCATAATAACGTACTGAAACGTAAGTTAGTTTGTGTCAAGTTGAAGGTTACGTTAAATGGCAGCCATTTTGTTTACAAAATTCAGCAGTGAGTCAGACCAGCTAACAACCTTGACAAACATTGCCATGATAACGTACTGAAAATACAAGTTAATTTGTGTCTGGTAGCAGTTTACGTTAAATGGCAACCATGTTGGTTTTATAATGTAGCGACGAGTCAGTACTACTTGATCAAGGAACACCCTCCGAGAAACACTGCCATAATGACTTACAGTAAATAGTGAAAACAAAAGTTTGTGTCTGGTACTCACCATTCTTTATGACTACGATGAGGTCCTGCAAGGAGGCGTAGCTGCCCTCTATGATCTCACCCCGCATCTCTCGCCTCCCTTCCAGCTGCAACATCCGCTTCACCACCCTCACGCCAAAGTGCAACCTGCAAGGTTGGATAGGATTATTGTAATTACAATAATGCATCAAACCAGTAGAAATGTTAAATTTGTCTGCACGTACACCACGTAGCCCGGTAACGGATCCCCTTAAGACATTTCGCACTTTTAACAATTTTTATCTGCCATATTTAGGGTTCTTAAATTTTTGAAAAAATATTAACATGTTCAATAGAATGTAGCAATTGAGTTTATCCATAATTTTAGTTCCATATCAGAGCATCTCTTGAGTAAAAAAAAAATTTGTGTGATGGGATATGAAAAAAAAATAAGAAACAATTTTCTTTTTTAACTTTTTTTGCCTATAAAGAGCCTAAAAGCAGTTCGGAACCAAAAGAGAGCTAAAATCCAAAACTGGGCTGTGCACTGTATAGTACAGATTATGTAATGTGTTATGGTATGCATACAGTAAACATGCGAGTCAATATACAACAAGCACATAATCGTTTTTGATACATTAATAATAAAGAACAAGATCCTATATAGACTTACCGTTTATGTGAGCAAAGCTCCACTCGCTGAAGCTGTATGCATATCATGCAGTTTGGCCGTAGTTGACATCATCATCCAGGAGACACCTGAAGTGATTGAAAAAATGAAATTATAATGTGTCCCATGAATACTCAAAACAATATAATATGAAGTATGAATTAGTAACTTACCGATATAACGAGCCAGAATGCAGTTTTTAACATTTCTTTTCTCATAAATAGACAGAAATTCACGACAAATTGAAGAACAGACGCCATCTCAAAACTTTCTCTTTGAGAGCGTTACAATAACAAATAAACAGCTGACGCATCTGTAGCCAATCACAAGACAGGGAAAAAAAAATTCAACTCGCGCGGCGCGGAATATATGAAGTGGTAGAAAACAACTAAAATATAAGAAAGATTTTGAGTTGCGGATTATTCATTAAATCGATCGAAATTATATTAAAATAAAAAAAAATAAATAAAAAAAAAATAAAAATTATAATTACAGAAAACGATATATAAAAAATTGACATAACAAAAGATAAATATATAAACATACGATTTTATTATTCTCGGAAATAAATATATAATTAAATTATTTGCAAAAGGCATGGGATAAATTAAATTATGTTTTATTTACTAATTCAAAAAAATTATACCAATTAAACATTAATTAAGTACCGTGTATACTAGAGAAAATTATTCTAAGTCCAATATTGGACTTTAAAATTTTTCACCATCCAATGATGGTATAGGCAAAAGTGTAGGCACAGTTTTGATAATTTTATAGTATAGGTAAAAGTGTGGTCACAGTTCTCACAAAATAAAATAAAGGGGTGCCTATACTTCTGACCACACCATATTTTTATCAAATATTTCGTGCCTATACAATACCTATACATACTCAATGCATTTACCTACCTCTTTCTATCAAATCCCATACTATTTCCTATACGTCCCATACTTATACCTATACATTATTTTTACTTGAGTTATTATATTAAACCTAAAACTGAGTCTCTTTTCTTATCTACGAAGATAGTAGGATGCCGTAGGATTCATATTTAACTTTATTAAGACCCTTGAATCATAATTTTTAAATGTCTTTTCAACCCCCTATTTGCTGCTGCTAAAACCATTAGTGGAATGATTGAAAAATAAATACAGTTTTAATTTCGACTATCCTAGCATGGGCGTCTGTGGCCTAGTGGAAGTACACTTGTCATCCACGCAGAAGTTTTAGGTTCAAATCCCCTCTGGGTCATTTTATATTTTTAGTAGCACGAGGAAGTTTATTTCACATTTTTAATGCAGACGGGATAAAATTGTTTTGTTTTTTATGATTTGTTATTAATTTTTCTATCATTGTATGACACGCTTTTTTTTTTTTTTTTGCAAAGTTTTTGAAGTGCGTATTTATATGGAAAAGTGTGACTTATAATAATATAATATAATTGGATATTGTAAGAAATAATAATATTATTTTACCCCGTCTGCATTAAAAATGTGAAATAAACTTCCTCGTGCTACTAAAAATATAAAATGACCCAGAGGGGATTTGAACCTAAAACTTCTGCGTGGATGACAAGTGTACTTCCACTAGGCCACAGACGCCCATGCTAGGATAGTCGAAATTAAAACTGTATTTATTTTTCAATCATTCCACTAATGGTTTTAGCAGCAGCAAATAGGGGGTTAATTGAAAAGACATTTAAAAATTATGATTCAAGGGTCTTAATAAAGTTAAATATGAATCCTACGGCATCCTACTATCTTCGTAGATAAGAAAAGAGACTCAGTTTTAGGTTTAATATAATAATTCAATAGATATTCAGCAGATACGGAAGGAGTCCAGTATGATAAATTTACACATTTTCATTGGCTGATTGCTGCTAACGGCGCCAATCATTTAAAAAGAGAGTGTGGTGGAAGCCCTATTGGAAATGTACAATTGTAATCAGCCAAATTACAATTGTAATTTGCCTCATTACAATTGTAATTTGGCTGATTACAATTGTAAAATTTGGATTGCAATTGTAACACTTGGTTACAATTGTAACACTCGGATTACAATTGTAATGTTCTTTAATTACAATTGTAATACTTGGAATTACAATTGTAACTTTTGATTACAATTGTAATGTTAATGATTACAATTGTAATACTTGGAATTGCAATTGTACTCTGGTTCTGATACAATTGCAACACTTGGATTACAATTGTAATATTCATGATTGCAATTATAATACTTTTGGGGTTGTAATTTATTAAAGTGTTATATATACTACATAATATATAATATATATACTACAGACTAGAATTAATATATACATTTACATTCATTAATTTATTTAACTTAATATTTTTTATGTTAATTTTTTGGCTTTAACATGTATATCTTAGGTACTATTAACAAGCTTCAATTGAAAGTATTAATTTATTAAATTTTCATTATTTTGGAAATGCTCGACCCCTTAATAGGGTACGTACCGCCCTTCAATTTAAAAAAATAATAATAATTCAGATCGAGATGCATCTTCATTTAATATTATGAAAAAATAATGTTAATAAAAAATCAATTTTAATAATTTATACTATAATAAATTAGGGGTCAACCCACAACCCCAACGACTTATTATGGTCACATCAATTAACATAAACATTCATCTATGCTGCATGAACCTGTAGTTCTCATTTAGTTTTGCGATATTTTTTTTTAAATATATAAATTGAAAAAAAAAGGGTCGACCCCTTGAAGGGTCATATAATTAAAAATCTAAAAAGGTCAGTTGAAGATGTACATTAATTTGAAATGTAACAAATATAGTAAGAAAATGAATTCATTTATATCTTATCATACGTTAAGGGTCGGTCGCATGATGCGTAATCGACCCTTAGGTAGTCGATCATTATACTTCATCAAAAGAACTCGATGCTGCAATGAACTTTTATATTGAACCTAGTCCTCACAGTTTTTGTCACATATTTTGTTATAAATATTTGCATACTTTTAATAATGACCCCTGGTATGCCCAAGGGTCGACCCTTAAAATACGTAAATTACATCTCTGAAGGAAATTAAAAGGATTGTCATTTTCAGTCTTGCAATTTTTTACGAAAAAACAAATTTAAGGGTCTTTTGACCCTTAAGGGTCAAAGGGTCCCAAATTTAAGGGTCACCATTAGAACCACCATCAAATTTTACCCTAGGGTCGATATTTATATAACGTTGCAATGAAGTGAAATAAACTTCAGGGTCTTTTGACCCTTAAGGGTCAAAGGGTCGCAAATTTAAGGGTCGCCATTAGAACCACCATCAAATTTTACCCTAGAGTCAAAATTTATATAACGTTGCAATGAAGTGAACTAAATTTCAGGGTCTTTTGACCCTGAAGGGTCAAAGGGTCGCACATGTAAAGGTCTTCATTAGAACCGCCATCAAATTTTACCCTAATGGCAAAATTTATACAACGCTGCATTGAAGTTGACCCGTATTTTTCCCATAGCTTATTATTTATTTATATAGCTCAATAATCTTCTTCCTCTTAAGAAAGCAGTAGCAGCGCAATGGTAAGTGTATGATCAGCAGTGGTAACCGAAGTACAGCAACGCAGGTTTGGGTTAGTAGTTAGATCGGTGACCGCTTTTTGTAGATTTTACAATCGTAATTATTACAATTGTAATAATTGCAATTGTAGTTCAATACAATTGTAATAAGGCCTTTACAATTGTAAAAATTACCATTGTAATATTGCCAAAACACAATCGTAATTTTGATGGTTGTACAATTGTAATAATTACAATTGTAAATTTCCACTAGGGAGGACTTGATATTGCATCTTCTCTTCAATAAAATGAAACTATTTGAGAAACAATTTCTATTATTTAAATATGATGAAAGGTACGTTTGTAATATTACTTATCTCCCAGTGTGTTTTTACAGTACGCGTACATGGAATAATGTGCATTTTTAAGTTTTAAAACTCATCCACTTCGATCAGGCTAGGCATTTGAAATTTTGAATTTTGGCTAGATTGTTTTTGATTGGCTACCTGTTATGCAGGTGAGTACAGGTATGCATATCTATAGTGAACCGAACCTGACATTTCGATGACGTCAAAGGCGGTAGGCGATGGCTTCCAGGTGAAATGCATCTTTTAAAACTGCATTTATACAAAGTTACAGTGCTCAAAAAATTCGCATAAAATTCACACCTGCATTTCAGCACCTCCTCTTTCGTTTCCGCCACTTAAAATCGGCCGTGCAGCCAACCCATTATATAGAAATTAGCACCCCTTGCAAGCTTATGATACTACTCCGCACAGCTTAGCTGTAAGAAGGGTTGCAGAACTATTAAGTCAGCAGGCGTTAAACAAAATGGCGGCTACTATGAAACTATGAAAGGTTTTTGATCTTATATAGTAAAATGTTATTCATTTCGTCTGTTTCAATTTATTTTAATATTTTACTATAATGAAATAATATAAAACTATATCCTTATTTTCATATATATTTTGCTTGCATACTATTTTATATAAAACTTTTATCACTATAAATAACCCATTTGCAATAATTCTTTTAAGGGTAAGGTAACGCCACCAATGTGAAAAAAAATCCCTCACACAAAAATTCTGAAAAAGATTTAAAATGTTCTCCTCTACACCCCCTATCAGTAGCTAAAATATCAGGTATACAAATTTGATCTAGTTTTTGAGTTATAAGTTTTTAAAGTTGACTAATTTAACATGGAAGATTCATTTCTCCATGTTAAAGTAGTCATGCTTGCAACTTGCAACAAAAGCCGCCAAGCCGGAAGTGCATTGTTTTGTTTTTATCAGCTGTTTTATGTAAACATCTGACGTCACATCCGGTTCGGTTTGGCGCATTTTCTAAATTTTCTTGGTCGCGCTGTCGCGTTCGGTCGCGTTATTCAGCGTTCAGCAGGTAAACACAGAAAGTATAGCTTATTTTCATAAAATTTCTTGCAAATTATATTCTAATTATGTAGACCTTATTCACTCACATCATCTTATTGAATATATTGTATTGTTTTGTAGATTCTTTTTGGAGCGATTATTGTTAAATCGTCTCGTCGCGGTCAGCGTCTCTTTGGCCCACCCCACCTGTGCGAGGATGGCTGGCGAAACATGGGGGACGATGGAAGAAGACTTGGGGAGCCTCAGGGTGCGACTATCAGCCTTCATTAACCTGGATTCAATGGAGAAGCGTTGCCTGTTCTCAGTAGCAGACACCATCGACTACCACTGCAAGTCATCGCCGGAAGCCGGAAGACTCTGTGGAGTCACTTGGTGAGAGAGCTAAGAACTTTCTATGTGTTAACTTCTCCTTCAGGTGTTAAAGTTTGATCTACTTCGAGGCTATATTACATTATACTATGGCCATAGACGTCCAACGGTACGGGATTTTTATCCCCGTTTCTTCCCCTCACAGTATGATGAATATACACCAAGTTTTCCTTTGTATGCATACCGGTACTGAATGCATACGTTTTATTGTTGTCCAGTACATCAGCTCAGATGGCACTACTGGTTGTCCGTATCTCTTAACATATCCCCTCCCCTCTCCAATCACTCAAATGACGTCATGTTAGACGTAAACTAATCTAAGAGGCCTAGAAGTCCCGCACGGTGCTTCGTCTAGCATAGCTATGCTATGGTCTGTACCGGTAATTTGTTTGAGATATGAACTAGCTAACTAAATAACGACTTCCAATTACGAACTACCTCTCAGCTACGTACGCTTAAATTTATAAAGTACTATGCATTCATCAGTACACAGTACTGTGGGCATACAGTACTGTACCTACGGTGGTAGATTTAACCAACCAACCAGATTTAAATCTAATCATTTTTTTTTCTTTTTTTGCTTTTCTTGCTCCTACAATGGAATATCGACATCAAAGTTTCTATTGCAAAAACGGATACAGTAAAGGGTTCAAAGTTATGCCACTTTTTTTTTTTTTAGATTTTATAAAGCCCGGGAAGTATTGCTAAAAAGTTTTGAAGAGGTCGGTTTTGAACCCACACCCCATTTAGGTCCTATCCTTTTATTAAGAGAGACGTCTAGAGGCGTCACTTTCTCTGTACATTCATTAATTATTTTAAAATAGTTGCCCGAGTCTAAAAAATCTGATTGCATCCTCTCTCCATTTCTGCAATAAAACATTTTGAGGTTGATACTCCATTAAAAACATAATTTCAATTTAATTTTTTTATTCCTTATAATATATTAAAATTTCTAAAATATGGATTTAGCTCCAGCAGCTTCATGTACAACTAATTCTGAAGTCACAAGCAATTAAGAATCTAATTGAACTAAAATTGTTTACCAGTATTGGTTTATTTGCAAAATACTGTCTCTACAGTTTTACTGCAACTTTATATTTACTTACCGAGAAATTTGTTTATATGTTTGTAGCTGCTCTGCACCAAGAATATTTGGAGTCCTTATTCAACCCAGAGTCATCTGCTCCTCAATATTTTTATGTTTTCTGTCACCTTAAGCAAGAACCATTCAAAGACCTCCGTAAGTATTTTTGAATAATTTTATTATACTATTAAATTCTTCTCTGCATTGCCTTACTGTCAGGATAATAGTTTTTAAAGCAAAAGGGTGGGCTAAGATTTTTCATTCATGAAGTGTAGGAGGGATGGTGATAATCTTAAATAATTTTGAGTAATTTATCATGTGACTAAATAAAAAAAAAATGCTACTTGTGACATAAGTGTTATCACAAACTTACAAAAAATCAAAAGAGAATTAATTTTAAGAAAATCATTGAGTTTCGGCACATAAATTCTTAATTTTCTTTATTTAGTTGAGGTCAGAAGTTGTTTGAGTATGGTACACTGCATTGATTTATTGATTTATTTTTATTCAATATTCAAATTGATTGATTCATTGTTTGAAATTAATAATGAAGTAGCAAAAATAATGAAAAACTACACAAATAAATTATTCACCTTTACTAGGTAAAAGCAGAGTCTTCTGCTCGTTGTTAGTAAACAAAGTATTGTTGTGTAATGTCTGTCGCATGAAAGGAAAAACATGGGACGGTTGTTGATTTACATGTTAACTTATGGAAAATGACCGTTAATTTTGAAGTTGAAGCGGTTGCCTAGCGCCAACAATGTCATTACGTTCTCTGCTCTGGTGGCAAAATTAGGCACTACGTCATCCCATGTTTAACAATGAAAAAGGCTTCATGCGACAGACATTATAAAAAATGGTTTGTTACAACCATTGCGAGTAGAAGACTTTGGTTAAAAGTATTTAATTCCCAGAAGTAACAATGTTTTCCCTCCAGCTCCCGTCTTGCTGAGATCGCTGCAACAAGTTCTCGTGGAAAAAGGAAGTTACTACCGAGCTCACATCACGATGTGTCTGATCAATGAGAACATGGAGAAACTTGACGTCACAAACGACAGCGGCGAGTGGAGTGAGAGAGACTTGGACGCTCTCGTGATAAAGATCCAAGAGAAGGGGAAGGTGAGAATTATAAGAAAATATAATTTCCTTCATCGACAGTAATGCATCTATGAATAAGTGCAAAAATGACCTGAAATTTGTTTGTGGATATAGCAAACAGCTCATTCTAACATAATCATTTGATCGTAGAGGCAGAAAGCTCATTATTCCTTACTGTAGTATACAGTATATTATGGTTATTCCCCCTGTTTGGAAGGGACACATAATTTAAACAGTGCTGAATTGCGTCTATGAAGAGCTGGGAAATTAAACTCAATCACTTGTGTGTGTATTGTCCAGTTAAGGAGAAAAAAAACAAACATAATCTTATTAATTTACTGTAATTCTGAACTATATATATATACTAATATATATATATAATATATATATATATATATATATATATATATATATATATACATCAATTACTAAGTTTGCTTGACAGCATCTGATATGGAATATGGATTACATGGATTTGTCAACTACAGTGGGTGTCACATTTAACTTGGTCATGGTCGTGTTTGTAACGCTCTCAGTCATTGGTAGCCGATTTGTAACGAAGGACATCATTGGCCGAGCCGAGCCGAATGACTCCCGAGCGTTACCGACCATGAGCCAGTTAAATGTGACGGCTACTGTATATCCTCTATCATAATTATTAGTCTTCAGTAAAAAAAAAAAAATAAATAAAAACGGCATTATGTTTACAGTATACCAGGGAGTCGAACCCGAACGGAACGGAACGTTTGAAACCGCTTTAAACCACATAAAAACTCCGAACCGGTTCGGAACGGGTTTAGAGGAACGAAAAAACTCCAGAACCGTTTCGGAACGGGTTCTGAGGAGCACATAAACTGTTGGAGCGGGTTCAGAGGAACGCATACACTGGGAGACTTGGAAGCGGTTCGATCCGTGTCAAACATAATATTCTCGAGATCAATCGGAAGCGGTTTGGATTTTTTCATTTTAGAGCAGCTTTCTTGAGTATTTTTTTTAAAATAAAAATAACTGCTTTTAAACGTAATGAACATCAATAATAAAATTTTATTTTAAAATTAAATAACATCACTATAACCACTGAAATAAGCTGTAATATAATGGTAAAGTATCAGGCGCACATAACGCACTAAGGGAGCGGGCGGAGCCGTAGGTAAAAGGAACTGATCGCGAACCTCAAGCCGGAGCTGATCGCGAACCTCATGACGGAGCCGATCAGCCGAGAGTGGAACGAACGCAAACCTTGGAGCCGAACCAATAGCTAGGAGTGCAAGCTCATGAGCTCTGGTTCATTTCAAACTAGTGCTGTTGAAAATTTTCGGATTTTCGGAAATTTTATTATCCGGATATCCGGATTTTGGAGATATGGATAGTCGGATTTTCGGATATCCGACTATCCGTTCGAAATTTCAAATAACCGAAATTTCGATCGGATATCCGGAAATCCAGGAATCCCATCGGAATTTCAAATATTCTACAATCCGAAACCTACACTCGAATTTCGATCGAATTTCTGAAATTCAGCTGTTGCTTTCGGATAATTTGGATATGAAATTAAGCATGACTGTAATTGGCAAAATACTGTAATTAAAAAATTTAGTTTTAAATTGTTATGTGTATTCGCAATATATTGCATTACATTTACAAATTTCCCACCAATAAACTTTTGTTAAATTAATTTGAATATTTTTAATATATATTATATTGAATAATGTATATTATTGTATTGTAAAATGCAGAGGTAATATGTTAATAACTCTAATAATTAAGCAATATAAATAATTAGGGTCCTAGGGTACAATTACATGGCGTCAGGTGTTTTCAAAATGATTGAGCTAAAAAAAGAAGTTTTGGTTTTGTCAAGATTTGCCGTTTTCACTGTTTTGAAGTTTAAGCCTATAGGCCTCAAAATCCGGCTTTTTTGTTTATGGTTGAATTTTCAAAATTCCTTAACATTCAAACTCCTAGGGTCCAATTACATGGCGTCAGGTGTTTTCAGCATGATCGTGCCAAAATTAAAAGTTTTGGTTTTGTCAGGTTTTGTCGTTTTCACTGTTTTGAAGTTTATGGCCTCGAAATCCGGCTTTTTTGTTTATGATTCAATCTTCAAAATTCCTTCAAATTTGAACTCCTAGGGTCCAATTACATGACGTCACGTGTTTTCAGCATGATCAATTTAAAATTGGAAGTTTTGATTTTTTCAAGTTTTGCCGTTTTCACTGTTTTGAAGTTTAAGGCCTCAAAATCCGGCTTTTTTGTTTGTAATTGAATCTTCAAAATTCCTTCATATTCAAACTCCTAGGATCCAATTACATGGCGTCAGGTGTTTTCAGCATGTTCGAGCCAAAATTAAAAGTTTTGGTTTTGTCAAGTTTTGCCGTTTTCTCTGTTTTGAAGTTTAGGGTCTCGAAATCCGGCTTTTTTGTTTATGATTGAATCTTCAAAATTCCTTCATATTTGAACTCCTAGGGTCCAATTACATGACGTCAGGTGTTTTCAGCATGATCGAGCTAAAATTAAAAGTTTTGGTTTTGTCAAGATTTCCCGTTTTCACTGTTTTGAAGTTTAAGGCCTCAAAATCCGGCTTTTTTGTTTATGGTTGAATCTTCAAAATTCCTTCATATTTGAACTCCTAGGGTCCAATTACATGGTGTCCGGTGTTTTCAGTATGATCGAGCAAAAAATAGTATTTTGGGTTTTGTCAAGATTTGCCGTTTTCACTGTTTTGAAGTTTAAGGCCTCAAAATCCGGCTTTTTTGTTTATAGTTGAATCTTCAAAATTCCTTCATATTTGAACTCCTAGGGTTCAATTACATGGCGTCAGGTGTTTTCAGCATGATCGAGCTAAAATTAAAAGTTTCGGTTTTGTCAAGTTTTGCCGTTTTCACTGTTTTGAAGTTTAAAGGACCTAGCCGGAAGTCATTCATACAGTTCTTAATACATGTGCACTATATTTATTCTACCTTATACCTTTGCATTTTTTCAATAACCCATCATGAAAAAATTTAAAAAATATATTTTCACTATCGCAACAATAAGCGCCACACACTATAGCAGGGTGTGACGTCACACTTAACAGGAGTCTCATTGGCTGGAAGGCCCGTGACGTAGATGTTAGCAGCGGCTGCTTCACCCACCACTATAGTCTTGAGCGAGCACGAAATGCGCTCTGTTAACTACTACGTACAAGTTAACAAAATAACTATTTTCTCTCTCATAGCGTTAAACTTGCGCGCATGCAAATTTCGCTGTTTTTATTATATATTATGATTAGTTCAGATAGAAAATAATTCATTAAACCTCCGGATAGGGCCTTTAAGGCCTCAAAATCCGGCTTTTTTGTTTGTAATTGAATCTTCAAAATTCCTTCATATTTGAACTCCTAGGGTCCAATTACATGACGTCAGGTGTTTTCAGTATGATCGAGCTAAAAATAGAAGTTTTGGTTTTGTCAAGATTTGCCGTTTTCACTGTTTTGAAGTTAAAGGCCTCACAATCCGGCTATTTTGTTTGTGATTGAATCTTCAAAATTCCATCATATTCAAACTCCTAGGGTCCAATTACATGACGTCAGGTGTTTTCAGCATGATCTAGCTAAAATTAAAAGTTTTGGTTTTGTCAAGTTTTGCCGTTTTCACTGTTTTGAAGTTTAAGGCCTCAAAATCCGGCTTTTTTGTTTATGGTTGAATCTTCAAAATTCCTTCATATTTTAACTCCTAGGGTCCAATTACATGGCGTCAGGTGTTTTCAGTATGATCGAGCTAAAAATAGAAGTTTTGGATTTGTCAAGATTTGCCGTTTTCACTGTTTTGAAGTTAAAGGCCTCACAATCTCACAATCCGGCTATTTAAAAGATGTTGTTTTGTACATTTACATGACTGAATTATAATTGTATCGTCTTCTTTCAGGAAACTGGTTATCACACACGGCAACATTACATCGAAAGGGTTCGACTTCTTGTGGACGGATGCAGACGGATTTCACGGAAAGTGCAAGAAGTTACGTCACCTTGATGCTGGAGTAACAAGTAGTGTGCTCAGAATTGATAATATTACGAAATTACCTGAACTTTTGTACTTGGAACTCTTCTGATTTATATGGCTTGCCAGTAAGGGAATTCTGGGAAGAAAATATCGGAACAAAATTAAAACTTCAGTGCGTACAATTTGAGAGTATGAATGATAAATTAATGGAAAAATATGTAACAAATATCTCTTCTAGAATTCCTGACGTGAAACTTTTAGAAATATTATCTCATGAGTCTCAAAATATTGATGAATTTTTAAAATTTAAAAATGTTACTGAAATTAGATTTATAAATAATATGAAATTAAAATCACCAAAGTTGTTAACACTTTTCACCAATTTTAGCAGTCGATTAACGAAACTAGAAATAATGTCATATAAAAAAATTGATATCAGTGCCCTGACTCCACGGCACAGTTGGGCACAGTTAGGTGCCAAGTTCAATCTTGTGTTCTATTAACATTGTAATTTGAACTTGGCAGCCCGGTTGTTAATCCCCTTGTGCTTCGGCGCAATTGTGAAATTCACAGAGGTACCTAGTCAAAGACACTTGGCTGAACTGTGATTCTCACAAAATGGCCGAACTGTGAAAATCACAGTTCGACCAATGGTTTAGACTTGGTAGCTCTCCCCCGCCCCTTCTCCTTATTAATTTTTTATTTTTTCATTTCATTAAAGCTAATTAAGTTAACGTATTACTAAAAAAATGTAGTTTTTTAAATATTTTTATTTTATCATGGTAATTAACAGAGTACTCTAGCATAAAAAATTAAAACATTGATGCTAGCAGCTGCAACTCTTTTGTCTCTATCCCGCATATTGGCGGCCATGATGTCTGGTGATAGAATCCACTAATCAGCATTTCATGCAGCAGAGTTGAATTCATTCCCACGAGAAAATAAATGCGAATAAATTGTGAATACGAGTGAAAAATTCACACATTTTCCCACATGTTGAAGCCGATTGACGACTCTCTCATGCAGATTGATGCGTCATTCACGCATTTTAACAAATTTTTAATAATTTAACAAAATAAGTGTATTTCAAGCAATTTCGCCCATCCATATTGACATATACTGATTAATATTCACATAGTTGACTAGAGCAACTCCACGCATTTTCACATAAATTGACGTATTTTTAATTTAGTATCAACTTCACCTCTATTGATGCAAATTGAGTTGATTCCACTCGCCCATTTTCATGAATTTTCACGCAGTTTCATCCAATTATGATCCAACATTTTTTATAAAGTCAGTTCATGTATACTGACGCACTTTCAGCCAGTTTGATGCAAAGTACGTTCACTCACTTTGAAACTTTTTCATGCACATTCACCCATTTGTCAACCAATTTTTTTCATAAAGTCCCCTCATGCAAATTGACATATTTTGACGCATTTTCACCAATTTGCTGACCATTTTTTTTCAGAAAGTCCCCTCATGCAAATTGGCACATTTTGACATATTTTGACGCATTTTCACCAATTTGTTGACCATTTTTTTTCATAAAGTCCCCTCATGCAAATTGACACATTTTGACATATTTTGACGCATTTTCACCAATTTGCTGACCATTATTTTTCATAAAGTCCCCTCATGCAAATTGGCACATTTTGACATATTTTGACGCATTTTCACCAATTTGTTGACCATTTTTTTTATAAAGTCCCCTCATGCAAATTGACACATTTTGACATATTTTGACGCATTTTCACCAATTTGCTGACCTTTTTTTTTTATAAAGTCCCCTCATGCAAATTGACACATTTTGACATATTTTGACGCACTTTCACCCATTTGTTGACCATTTTTTTTTTAGTAAAGACCCCTAATGTTTTTTCACGCATTTTCACACATTTTCACACATTTTCACGCACTTTGAACTATTTGTTCGACAATTTTTTTTAACAACATCCTTTAGTGCATATTAATGTATTTTAACATATTTTCAGCATCTCTCAGTAGGAAATTTGACGTCCCATGACCAGCAAGTGACGTCATGGAACAAGGCGTGAAAAAATTTTATTCATGTGAGGGGACTAAGGGACTTAGGAAAAAAATTAGTCGACAAATGGTCGAAGTGCGTAAAAATGTGTGAAAATGCGTGAAAATACATTAGTGGTCTTTATTAAAAAAAAAGGGTCAACAAATGGGTGAAAGTGCGTGAAAAAGTGTGAAAATGCGTGGATATGCATGAAGGGACTTAATGAAAAATGTTGGTCGACAAATGGGTGAAAGTGCGTGGAAAAGTGTGAAAATGCGTGAATATCATGCATGAGGGGACTTCATGAAAAAAATGTTCTACAAATCTGGTCACATGACCGGAAGTCATGTGACTTGGCGGTTGGTAGTAACACAAGATGGCTGACGCAGAGAGGTTATAGAAAGCTCCTCGTGTGTGTATGGTGATTTATGAGGTGTTTAAGTGAAGTTTTACTTATTCCTGAACATTAAATAGTTAATTACAATGAAGTTAGGTTACCATTCGTTTGTCCAGTGTTAATATTTGCCATTTTTTCGCACTTTTTATGATGTAAAAAGAGAAAATTTAATGTTGCATTTTTGCCGGTCGAGTTTTCAAAATGTCAGATTTAATTGGAGTCGCATAAAATATCGAAGATTAAGCCACGACGAGAAGTTCTATCAGATAAGTAAAAACAGTTCTTATTAATTTATTTAATTATGACGAAGTATAAAAATAATTCCTTTAATAGTTAAATTATTCAAAGGAATCATTAATTATAAAAAGTAGTGAAAACCTTATACTGCTATATATTATAGTCAGCCTATAGTAAGTTTTTTTTTTATAAAAGCCTCTCATTTTATACTAGCTGTATATCTGTATACCGGCCTATATTTCTGTTTGTAAAAATTATTGTTTTTATTTTGCTTTCGATGTTTGACAAATGAGAACAATCTTTATTACTGTACGTAAAAATTTGCGCGCGTTTCTTTGTGGATTTTTCGTACATTTCAGGTATCCATGCTGGGGACTGAGGCCATCCCACATAAAACATTTTTCGCTCTAATCCATTTCTTTTTGTAAAAATATGCATTTCTAACACATTAAAAAGCAGTCTAAATATTTTCAGGCACATTTCTGAACATTTCTATCATAAATTTTGTGACTTTTCACATTTTCCAAGGGTTTTCTGTTCCTTTGTTTACTGTTCTATGATATTTCTGTTCAATTATTATGAAATAAATAAAATAAATTCTTTTTCGTAGAATATATTTGGAATGTGTAAAAGATATTCCTAATGTGTTCTGTTTTATTTAAAGAAGAAAATTCAAGCAGAAAATATTTCGAATAAGGGGAAAAAAATTATGAAGGATACAAAAGTAGGGCCATAAAATATGAAAAATAAAATAGAATTTCTTTAGAACTAACATTGTAAGAGCATATTTTTTTAGGTGTACTCTTCTAAATATTTTCAATTATGGATTTATTCAGGAATAACATGGTAGAAATATTTTTGAATGGTACATAAATTACATTTCATTGGACAAAAAAAAAAAAAAAAAGATGCAATTAATCTATAAAATTGTTATACAACATAGAAAAATTTCAGATATATAATATATAATTTTGTTTATATCAGCTCATTATTATATTCTTTTATTTCCATGGCACTAATTGAAAATTGCAATCTACGGTATTGTTGAAAATTTAACATGTGTCATGCATGTGTACTAATGTGTACAATAATGTATCAATAAATTTAATATTGTATTGATATATTATTGTATATATTATATTGATCGATCATTGATTATATATTGATCATTGCATTTATATAATTTGATATATATATATATATATATATTATATATATATATATATTATATATATATATATAAATATTATATATATATAATATTATGTATATAATTATATGTAATTAGAATTTTTAGACCCCCTTAATTCCCTATAATTTTTACTGGATTATTTATATGATGGGTCGGCAAGGTGTGCATTCAATAATTGTTTGCTATAACGTATAATTATAATAATAATTAATATATTTTAATAAAGCTAAACTTAAATTTTAAACATGTTTATAAATTTAATGCATTAATAACAATTTTTCATATTAAATTTAATTTTGAAAAATCATTTGACTGATAATTATTATAATAATATAATTAATTAATGCATTGATCAGATTCAAAAGATTTTTATACTTTCGTTCAAGAGTCTTAATTATATTATGATGGAGAATTAAGTAAAAACCTTTTTGCATATTTTTTATATAATACACGCGCGGTATATTATATTGTATAATCATCTCAGCAGAGAGCTGAATTTATCAGTTTGAATTTTCCCACCCCTCAAGAAACTTCTAACTTATATGCCTCTCTTTTTCCTTCTTCTTACATGCGAGCGTGCGTGTCCTAGGGGGTTAGACATCGGTGTCAGGTAGGAAAAAAAAACGTTAGAATTGAAAGTTAGGCAGGGCTGCAGGTTCAAATCTCGGTGACTTCAAAAATAACAAATAGTCAGTTTAATATTTTTAAATTTTTAAAACATGCAAATTATTAAGAAAAAATTGAGGAATTGAGTGGTGTAACTTACATTACAATTATTGCTAATGCAAATGAGCTATAATTGATTTTAAACAATACAGCCATGAATAGAATATATATAGAATTTAAATAAATATATAAATATAATAATAAATTCTTCAAAATAAAGAAAGAATTATTGTAGAAGAGTTTGTTTTATGGTTAAAGGAAGTAATAAATCAGCACCATAAATGAATAAGAAATGTAGTAGAATGGAATTTATTCTACATCATTTCTACCAATGTTAAAAATGTGAAGACATCTAAAACATTTCTTATTGAAACAAAGAAATGTTTTAGAATAAAGTTCTAACACATTTCTTTTATAATAAAAAGAAATGTGATAGAAGGAAAAAAGTTTTATGTGGGATGGGACTGCATTCACTTCCAATGGTTTGGTGAGCTAGCCTGCGACGAAAAATGCATGAGACCATATATGTGTAAAAATTTGGTAAATGATGGTGTGAAAATTCGTGGGAATGAATGAATTTTGCATGTATAGACTTTGTGAAAAAATTACTTGTTAAATGTATGAAATTTCGTGAAAAGGTTTGAAAAATATTAAATTTGAATGACTGGAATTTGTAAAATAATATGGTTGATAAAAGCGTGAAAGTTCATGAAAAAGCGTCAAAATGAGTGAATTTGAAGGACTGAACTTTGTAAAAAATAATGGTTGATAAAAGTGTGAAAGTTCATGAAAAAGCGTCAAAATGAGTGAATTTGAATGACTGGACATTGTAAAAAATTATGGTTGATAAAAGCGTGAAAGTTCGTGAAAAAGCGTCAAAATGAGTGAATTTGAATGACTGGACTTTGTAAAAAAATTATGGTTGATAAAAGCGTGAAAGTTCCTGAAAAAGCGTCAAAATGAGTGAATTTGAATGAATGGACTTAAGGAAAAAAATTAATCAATGAAAGTGTGAAAGTTCACGAAAAGGCGTCAAAATGAATAGCTGAAAGTGTGTGAATTCGAGCGAAGTATTTTGGTGGCAGGCATTTACGTCAATATTTGTTAATATTAATCAAATTACATGAAAATGTGCCAATATATGATATCAAATTCACTCGCGCATATTGACTCAGAAAAGGGGCGAAATTTAGGTGAATTGGAGTCAATATGCGCGAGCCAATATACCTGAAAGTGCATGAAGTCGAGCGAAGTATTTCGGCAGGCATTTACGTCAATACTAATCAAAATACGTGAAAATGCGTCAATATAAAGTACCAAACATCGCCAAAGTGCATCAATACACGTTAATTCACTTGCGCATATTGACTCTAAAAAGGGGCGAAATTTAGGTGAATTGGAGTCAATATGCGCGAGCCAATATACCTGAAAGTGCGTGAAGTCGAGCGAAGTATTTCGGCAGGCATTCACGTCAATACTCGTCAATATTCATCAATATACGTGAAAATGCGTCAATATAAAGTACCAAACATCGCCAAAGTGCATCAATACACGTTAATTCGCTCGCGCATATTGACTCCAAAAAGGGGCGAAATTTAGGTTAATTGGAGTCAATATGTGCGAGTGAATTTGTTGTGAGCTTTCACTCTTATTTTCTCGTGGGTTGCCTGTAAAATTATGAAAATGAGATTATAACACACATATGAAAAGATTTTGTAAATATTTAACTCACCACATAAGTAGCTAGCCTGGGCATAACTTCCTCAGTGTTGAAAGAAAAGAGAGAATTCAAGGGGGCGGGCTGGGCTGGAGAAAGAAAAGCTATGATAGGGCCTCTCATGATGTTAGAATTTGTAATAATCACTGTAAAAAAGAAGCAATTTATTAGAAAAAAAAGAACTTTGCTATTTCAATATACTTTTTAATATATTTCTTACCTTCTTTAAAGACTGCAAAGCAGACTTTTCCAATAAAAAAGAGACAGCATCTCTGTTTTTGTTGACAATGACACCCATATCATATGTTGTATGTTGCTTTTTTTTTTCTTACTTCAATTTTTTAGAAACAGATGGCGCTACCATCCGGGTATAAATTTTTTCAAAGTCCAAAATTAATAAATAAATTTGATAATAATTAGATATATTGCCATCAATGTAGTTTATTTAATGAAAAAAAATATCAGTTGGATATTATATATATCAATTAAAGCATCATTTAAGCCCCTTCTAGTTCATAGTCGATACAACTTCAAAGAGTGTATTCAATGTGCCAAGTTACGCCAAGTTTAGAAAGCTAGGATGCTCTGGGGTACCTAATATAAACACTGTGCCCTACTGGATACTCATGGGCATTACAGCTTACCTAACTGTGAACCTTAACTGTGCCCAATTGTGCCCTACTGTGCCGTGGAGTCAGGGTGTTGTTGGTTTTCATTGTTTATATTTAACCAACTTGTACTGGGCAGCAAGGTCTATTGAAGATATGAAATACAAATTAATATCATTCGTTCATTTCTCAAAATTAAAGAATGTTACATTACAAACCATTGTTTATGATCTTGAAGAAGACAATATAATCACTTGTACAGTTCCCGACTTGCCAATGAAGTGTATCCTAGGTTCTCATAATCTTGAAAATTTGAAGATTGATGATTGTGATATTTCTGACGAAGTACTTGGCTGGCTAATTGAGGAAGCAAGGACTCATCACATGGTTTTCTCACAACTTAAAGAACTTAAATTGAGTTTTGAAATTTCCACTCTACGTTTAAAGCAAATTTTATGTATGGCACTAAAGCTACAACGCTTTACTAGTGAAATCAATGTGGCTCTTGAAATCAGACAATTTTTATGGCAACATGGTTTAAATCATTGTAGGGTTTTTTCTTCATAAAGGCTATAGAGTCTTCAAGTTGGCTGATTTTGTGACTAAACCTAAGTAAAAAAAAAAGGCTAATTTTTATCTTTAGGAAATTTAGTTTTTTAATAAAGAAAAAGTGTTTTTAAATTCATAGCTTCAATATTTATTTTACAGATGAAAAGTTTGATTTTTTTTTTTTTTTAATTATGTCACATAGAGAAAAATTTCCAGCCAGGGAACATTTAAAAATTAAAGAAACTATGTGACTAATTGAAAGAAATTTGTAGAATTTTTTTAAATTTTGTTAATAATTAAAATTTAGTCTAGTTAATTGTGGGGTGATTTAAAAATATTGGGTGGTATTCACAAAGAGTTAAGAAGTGTTTTAGGGAGAGATATTTTAAGAAGCGTTTTTCTTACCTAATATAAAAAACGCTTCTTAAAAATATTTCTCCCTAAAACGCTCATTAACTCTTCGTGAATCCCATACATTATTTTTTATTATTATTTTGTTCATATGTATATAAGCAGTCATTCTATATGTTCATGGCTATACATTTCAGTTTAATCTCTACAAGCTTGTTCCATTGACTGTCTTTTGTATAAAAACTGTTTCCATGAAAAATAATAAATGCTCGAGATTAAAATGCTGAAATGATTTTTATGTACTCCATGCAAGAAAATTGTATTTTGGATTTTTTTTTTTTTTTTTTTTTTATTGAAACAAACTTTGCAGCAGCATATTGTCAAATCTTGTTGAAATTTAAACTCATTTTATCTGGAAATACAAATTCTTCACCTTTCTTTGGTATTACTTTTAGTTTATCTTTTTAATCTATACACTAAAAGAAAAAAAAAAAAAAAAAAAATGATGCAATTCTGAATCTTATAGTAATGTAACTTTAAGTTCAAAGTTGCTTCATTTTTTTGTACTTATGCAACTTGCACTCTGAGATAACAAATAAGCAGTGGTTAATGGAGTAGAAAGTTTTCTTGACTGGAAACACTTGAAATTACAAATGATTAATATAATTCGTATGCAAAAATAACCCGAACATTGATATCTTGTTCAATACTGTATTGCTTTTTATTTTCACGATTCTTATTTATTTTTTTTTTTTAAGGGTAAGGTAACGCCACCAATGTTAAAAAAAATCCCTCACACAAAAATTCTGAAAAAAATTTAAAATGTTCTCCTCTACACCCCCTATCAGTAGCTAAAATATCAGGTATATAAATACGATCTAGTTTTTGAGTTATGAATTTTTAAAGTTGACCAATTTAACATGGGAGTTCCATTTCTCCGTGAGATCACTGTGAGACATATATATTAGCAACCATGGAAAACCTCAGTCAGGGCACGGACACCTCTACTTTTTTTCAATGGACCGAAGTGATATGTCCCAAAAAGCCTGTGGGGAACCACACACAAATGCATGGGTGGAAATTATAATTAAAAGTGAGACGAATTTACCCCAGGGATCAAAAAGGACCATTATATAATTAAGATTGGGATCATGATATAACTTAATAAAAACTATATAATATATTATATATACTGTAACTAGTGTAACATACGGACGTCCGTTTTATCATATATATGATATATATAAAATATATACAGTATATAAGAGATTATAGATTATACGCAGGCGCGGATCCAGAAAAAATTTCGGGGGGGGGGGGGGGCTGCCAGCATATATAATAAGGCCATGATGCTAAAAAAAAATTTTGAGTGGGGGAAATGCCTATATTGCCCATGTTAAATCCAAAATTTCGTTGGGGGGGGGGGCTGCAGCCCCCCCCCCCCTGGATCCGCGCCTGATTATATATACGGACGTCTTTTTGACTGCATGGAGATCGAAACGAGAGTGTCTGGCTTATATTTTTTTTGTCTTGTTTTTCTGTCCAGATAGTGTTTTTTAAAATTAAATTAATAAGTTAATAATAATAAGTAATAATCTATGTTAAAAGTGTCATTAATATGTTTTTTTGGAATAAACACATTTAAAAAAAAAAAGTTCCAAAAGGCCGGCCGTCATCATTCTCTTTCAACCTTTATTTTGAAATACTCGTGTTAAAAAATAGGAGTCTATGATTGGCTTTGAAATTCATACGATCTATTTATCTCGCTAAATCTCGTTTTTCCGGCGCTTTGATCGCTTTGATTATCGATTACGATCGATAATACGGAGCTGCGCAATAAATTTTTAGTCTAATTTTTTTACTTTTGCGCATGTTTTATACAGAATTTGATGGTTCTATTCTCACCCTTCTTTAACAAAAGCTCAGCGGAAGCAGTAGACGCAGACACGCAGAAAATTTTTCATTACGCGATCATTTGTGGGAGAAGACGGTTGAGGTAAATACAATGCTCCCTGATCCCTGTATTTCTTTATGTGATTTAAGTTAATTAATTTTGATGGTTTTATAGAGGTATGGTTTGATTATTTCATGCTACTATTGTAGTTTGGTATGTATAATACTGTGTATGATATGGCTCGTATTGGTTATTTTATTCTGTTTTATGACCTCGTGGTCTCGTGGTTTCGAAATTTTGGTTTTGCATGTTGGTCTGCATCCCTTTTACAATGAGAGGGAAATTTAAGCTTTGGAAAAAACAATTCTGTATTTTACGACTTTTTCCGAAATAAAATTTTGTATTTTCCATTCTTTTTTAAAATGCACGAAGTTCACTTTTGATCAAAGGATTTGCATGCCATTCACTCATGGTTCCGCAATGTACCCCCTCATGTATTTGCAGGTTGAATCCACGCAATCCTTCGATATTTTCTTTTGCAATTCTTTTTTGAAGTTCACTGCTCTGTCGTTTAAATCGTGTATAGAACGATAGTTTTTGCAAAAATATGAAATTTGTACGATATTTGTACTTCTAGAAGTTTTCGAATTTTTCCCAAAAATTTTCGCGAAATGGCTGCATGATGCATTTTCAACGGCGGTCGCATTAAAGATTGAAGTATGGATTGTATTCCTGTACCAAGTTAATCCGGTAAATCGGTATGATTTTTATCGATCATGTGCAATGCTGCTGAATTATAACAGATTAATTACAGAAGATTATAAAAAGTTTGTGTAAAGGTTTTCATGGCTTCGCATCGCGGTAATAAATGTATGCATACGCGGCACGTGTTCCGAAATGGTTTCAGTGCTACTGCTAGGAATGAAATGAACTCTTTAATTCTTAAAAATTCTTTAATTGTATAAATGGTTACTGCTATAAATGCTATAATAAAAACTGGGGAGTGGGGACAGAAAAAAGATTGCCATGACGCCATGTGCAAAACCCAAAATTTGTTTTTCTAAAAATCTGCATGTATCTGAGGCATCCTTCAATCTTTTTCAACGATTTTTAGGTAAAGTTTTTAATTTGATGTTTTTGAGAAGGTTCATGGTTATAGTTTTGTAAAATTTGGTGTTTTTGGGATTCTTTCAAAGGATAAAATATGCATTAGTTAATGTGCCCCGCATGGTACATACTGTACGTAGCTCTGTACAGTCATCGCCTATGAAAATCGCCCTTTGCATGATGTCTTAATTATTGCTCTTGTTAAAGTAGAGTGAGCGATTTCATTTTTTGGATTTTTTTTTTTTTTTCCATTTTGAGAAATGAAAATTAAGGGCATTGGGTGTAGCACCGGTAGTTGGCAACACTGACGGATCTTCACCATGTTAATTTTTGATCATTGCTCCTCGGAGTATTTTTTATGCTAGAGCTAAGCTGATTGCTGTAGTATGCATATCAAGATAATTAGTAGCCCAAGTGCACAATTTGGCTAAATAAAGCCTGATTTAAAGAAAAGTATTTTTTTTATATTTTAGAAAAATGCATGTAAATTTAAAAAATTACTAAAAAATACTTTTCTTTAAATCAGGCTTTATTTAGCCAAATTGTGCACTTAGGCTACTAATGATCTTGATACTACAGCAATCAGCTTAGCTCTAGCATAAAAATTACACCGAGGAGCAATGATAAAAAATTAACATGTTGAAGATACGTCAGTGCTGCCAACTACCGGTGCAACACCCAATGCCCTTAACCGAAAAATTCCATCTCAAATATCTTCATTACAAAAAATTCCCAAAGTTGGTGTTTCGGAGGCCTTTACCTTTATTTAACATTCATCCTTATGGAACAGAAAACAGCTTTTTACTCCAATAACTTCGTCTGAACTATGGTACCAACTAAAAAATTCGTATGCATACGTAATCTATATAATATGGATTATGGATTGATGAAGTCTTCGCAATGGATTTTCAAATAAATTTCTTTTTACAGAGCCGTTTTTTCCTGAAAAATAATATGGAAATTTAATTGCGGGTTATATAATTCCCATAGGGATTTTCAAGAAATTTTTTCCGAAAAACGGAAATTTAATTGCGGGTTATATAATTCCCATTGGGATTTTCAAGAATTTTTTCCGAAAAACGGCTCTGTAAGGAAATTGCATATTTTTTAATTGGTACCGGCCATGATTCAGGCCAAGTTGGAGTAAAAAGCTGTTTTCCATTCAAAAGGATGAATGTTACAGGCCTCCGAAACACCAACTTTTATAATTTTTTGTGGTGAAGCTATTTGAGATGGAATTTTTTGGTTTTCATTTCTCAATAGAAAAGGCAGATTAAACTTTTTTTTTTAGAAAATAGAATATCCCAAAAAATGAAACCGCTCATTCTACTTAAATGTGCCCTTTTTATTATATCTTTTATTAAACACAAAAATGTACATTTTGCATAATGTTAGGAAATATCATATACATGATAATAAAACATTGTCACAATAAATCACAATGTTTTTCATTTATTAATAGGTTAATTGCACATGGGTTACAGTAATTGCTTAGTGGAAACAAAGTTGAAGAAATGGAAACCAAGGGACGTTCGTTAGGTCGAGCTCGTGGCCGTTCTACTCGTCAGCAGCAAATGGAGGCGATGCAGCAAGATGTGTCTCGTCCAGGAGCCATGGCACCGCCTGTTACGCAGGTAAAGAAACAATAAAATGATTGAGCAGCAGCGTGTTCATGTTTCAACAATGTCTTTTGCTGGGACCTTTTTCATCCTGCATATTTAGAAAAATGATAAATTGGGGGACATTCATAAAGCACTTTCACCCCAACTTATTTGAACCCAAGTTTATCCCTGGTACTAAACATAGTGCTAAACTAGGAGCTAGACATGCATGGTTATATCCCCTGGTTTAGCACCATGTTTATATAAAAATATGGTACCAGGGATAAAACTTAATTGGGGCTAAAAAGTGCTTTGTGAATGTCCTCCCATTATTTTTATCATCAAGTGTTTAAATTAATACACCTTAAATCTTTCTTGAATTTTTAATTTGGGTTAAAGGGGTACCAAAGTGAATACTTTTGTTACACATTCGGGCAGCTACGAATTATTCTGATATCCCTGTAGCTCAATATTTTCGTACAATGCCTAGTTATTTTACAATTAATTCTTTGGTTTGAAAAGTGAGTTTGATGGTCGTTGGTTGATTCAAGCATGCCCGCGGCCGCAGCGGCCGGTGATACGACGAGAAGGGGGCGGGAGGAGGTTCCCCCGATTCGCGGGAGATTCTCGTCGTATCAGCGGCTGCTGCTGGAGCGCACCGACTTGCATCAACCAACGACCATCAAACTCACTTTTCAAACTAAATAATTAATTGTAAAATAACTAGGCATTGTATGAAAATATTGAGCCACAGGGATATCAGAATAATTCGTAGCTGCATGCCCGAACATGCAAAAAAAGTATTCACTTTGGTACCCCTTTAAGGGTATGTAAGATAATACAAAACATTGATTGTTGTAGTCCCATTTGATTAACATATAAACCTTAGCAACCTCATAATAATTCTGATTTTTTTTTTAGACAGTTCTTGGCACCAAACAAATGTAGAAAAAATTTCAAAACAATCGGACAAAATCCAATTCTTTAAAATTAATTTTTTGTTTTGGTCTTCATGGGAAAGCCCTATACTGAAAATTTAAAAAATTAATTTAAAAAAATTTGATCGTCTGATTGTTTTGAAAATTTTTCCATATTTTTTTGGTGCCAAGAACTGTCTCTCAAAAAATATTCAGAATCATTATGAGGTTGCTAATGTTTACATGTTTTTCAAATGGGACTACAACAATCTATGTTTCGTGTTATTCTACCCTTAAATTTTTCGTGAACTTTTAATTTAGGTTAAAAAATTATATACCGGTAATGGAAAACATACATGATTTTTTTTTTTTTTATTATTACACTATTACAGAAATATATAGAGGGTACCAAATTATGCCACTCTGAATTTTTTCAGATTTTTTTAGACTATGGAACTATTTTTAAATAATTATTGAAAGTTCTGGAAGTTAAGTTGGCACCCATGAATCCTTAATAAAAGATAGAGACCGGACGCCTCCAGGGTGCGTGGCCGCACTTTCAATTACTATTTAAAAATAGTTCCGGGTCTCAAAATAATCTAAAAAAATTAACATAGTTTGCTACCCTCTATTCATTTCTGCAATAAAAAGTTTTCATGTTGCGATATATGCTGCTGTTTTATCACAGGAGGCGTCTGGCTCTGGCCGTGCTCAGTTTCGTGGCTATGATCCTGACGGTGCTCGTCGTGGAAGTGACGCTAGCCTGGGTGCTGGGCCGCGACGTGGTAGCGACAGCTCCTCCGTTGGTCACGGTTCTGACCGTGGCTCCGTCCGCAGTTCCCGAGTGACTGTCAAGGCCATTGAAAACGTCCGGACCAGACCTGAGAGCCTCACTTCCAAGAAAGGTACCTTAATTCTTTACATGTATCAGTAAAAACTTAATTGTTATTACGTCGAACCCAGGAAATTAGGTTTACCTTATGTCAACTTTTTCCTATACCTACAATACTAATTATTTTTTACGGTATCTTTACTCCGTTACTCGATATAGAGTTTTTACCTTATAACAAGTTACGTGATAACAAGTTTTTACTGTATTTTTTTTCTTTGCAATGCTTCCATCTAATACTGTAAAATATGTCTGTAGTTTATTAAACAATTAATAAGGCAATTAAGCAGTTCTTTTGTATCAAACCTGCCTAGCTGAACTGATAATCTTGCTGAGGTGGAAAATGGTCTTGCGTGTTAATAATTTTTGATTGATTCTGTTTTTTATTTTATTTTTTCATACCAAAGTTCACATTTAACTTGGTTTTCATCTCTTTCATAACGTCTTCGGTCATTAAATAGTAGCTGCAGGTTTGTAATGAAGAACTACCTGAACCAAAGGACAAAAGTTTTTGCGCCATGTTTGAAATAGTGTATTCACAGTACATAAAAGATAGTAGCCAAACTCCTATACCTGCCCTATGGGGGTGCTGAAGTCAATTTTTGACACTTTTTGAATATTGGGTTAAGAGCTAATTTTTTTTTTCAGATTTTTGTCTAATATTTTATTTTAGTGTAAGTTTCACTGTGCTAGCTTTAATAATTTCCGAGTTAGAGCAGATTATAGTTGATTCTTCTATACCATAACATTGCAGGATGCCCCATTTGGTCGTGCCCCTTTCCTATGATTTTAACATTGCGGCACACAAAAGAGCCGTTGATGCGACCAGTTTTCGACTTTGATTCTAACATAGGAGTTTCCTCTACTGTGAATGTATGGTTTTTTTCACTTAGAAGAAAGAAAATAAAAATGTTGTGATGGTGCAGGCACAACTGGCCGCCCCCTGGACCTCCATGCCAACTACTTCCGGCTCTGCTCGGTGACTGACTGGGTGTTGTACCAGTATCACGTGGAGTTTGCCCCTGAAGAGGACCGCCCTGGCGTCCGTAAGGCCCTCATGAGAAACCACCGCGAGCATATCGGAGGGTTCATCTTTGACGGAATGATCCTTTACACCAGCCATCGCTTGGATAGCGTAAGTAGAGCTCTTGAAAGTTGTTTACTATTTGAACTAAAAAGGTGTGCTCCTCTCCTTATGGGAGTATTATGCTGTTCAGGGGCACACCTTTTTGGTTCTGATAGTATGAAAAAGTTAGAAATGCGTGAAGTAATAGAGATAGCAAACTTCATTAGTGATGAAGTACGAAGCGTTCGCTATTGTTCTGCTCGGATTCCAGTGTACGGGATTTGGTTTAATTTTATTAAATTATGAAATTTTAGTGTTCAAATTAAGGAAAATAAACCATTTAGGTTGTGATAATCTTATTAAAAGAAAAGGATAGGAATAACCAGCAAGGCCTTACTGATCGAAAGAGTCACAGCAGGTGGAAATTCTTGCGGTCACAGAGGTTCATTCGAAAGTTTTTACATTTTTGATGTAAAAAATGTACTCAAAAATGTAAAAACTTTCGAGTGAACCTCTGTGACCGCAAGAATTTCCACCTGCTGTGACTCTTTCAATCGGTAAGGCCTTGCTGGTTATTCCTATCCTTTTCTTTTAATAAGAAATTTTAGTGTTAAAAAAAAAAAAAAAAATCAAGAATGAGGTACAAATTATAATATAATATATAACAAAATACAAGCTGTATATATATTACATATGTGTCAAGTTCTATGTATATTTTGTTTTAACTTTTTCCAAAGCCTTTTTGTCAAAAGAAATAATATCAAATAATTTTCTTTTTTATTTGCTGCATGAGATATACCTAATTTCTTTCGTTGTATGACTTTTGAAATTTATTCAAAGTATTGTATAATCTATATTAATTGACATAAAACTGGTTTTTCTCTGTAGCATAATTTTGATTGTCTGTAAGGTTAATTAGAAATACAATGAAAACTTTTGTTTTATTTTTTGTAGAGTCAATGGACCCATCGGAGGTTTAGTAATGCAGTAACTTAGGTTTACCTTCTAAAGTTTTTCTTTTACCTGCAATGCTAATTATTTTTTACGAGACCACAATCTTCTTTACACAAAATTGAGTCAACAATTTAGTTTCGATAAAGAGTTTTTACTCTGTAGCCATTTAATGGTTCCGTGATTAAAATGCTGAAAAAAATCTGCTACGTTCTTTACATTTTATACTTCTAGCCTAGACTAATGAAGTCATGCATGTGTAATTTTTCTGTTTTGTTTAGCAATATTAAATCATTTTTTAAATACGTGTTACAGTATATAGTAAAATGCAGTAGAAATACGTTGTTTTATAACATCCAAAAACTTTTAGTTACGTATACTCATCAGATGCCTTAAAAATTTCCGGCTTGCAACAATGTTATCACCTTATCCTCTACAAGTTTTGTGGGTCATATGGTGATTTACAAGGCTGCAAAGAAAAAAAAATTGTGAGGTGATCACTATACAAATTGTTAACCATAAAGCTAATTGTTTCAGCCGACTATTCTGTTCTCCACACGTCAAGGAGATGAAGTCCAGATGCGCATCACCCTGAACCTGACTCGGCAGGTCAATCAAGGTGACCACGAGTATTTGCAGTTTTTCAACATCCTCATGAGAAAGTGCCTGGGAGCTCTGAAGCTGCAGCTTGTTGGTCGAAACTTCTTTGATCCCATCGCCAAGGTTATCACCAGTTTTTGTTTGTGTGTTATCAATGAAGCTCTATAGGAATCTATAGAAAGTTAGGAAATTGTTCAGGGTAAAAAAGGTAACATATATCAGCTGACCCAATGCTAAAAAAAAATCCCACACAAGGGAATTATGAATAAAAAAAAAAAAATGTTTTCCTCTACATCCCCTATCAGTGGCTAAAATATCAGGTATATACAAATACGAGCTAGTTTTTGAGTTATGAATTTTTAAAGTTGACTAGTTTAACATGGAAGTTTTTTGTATACCTGATATTTTAGCCACTGACAGGGGGTGTAGAGGAGAACATTTTAATTTTTTTTCATAATTTCCTTGTGTGGGATTTTTCTATAGCATTGGGTCAGCTGATCCGTGTCATCTTACCCTTAAAGTTATGCCTGCATAATTGTTTGTGTGTAATTATATTTATTAGTTATTACTTTTATTAAAAAACAGAAGCTTAAAAATAATTAAATTATTATAATTATGGTTAATTTGCTTAAAAATTTTAAATGTCAAAGAGGGCAGGGGGCAAAATCTGTTGTTTATGTGTGTGGAAATTTGAGCATTATTATATATTCCAATAATTTGTGTATAATTCCTACTTATTCTAATGCATTATAAATATCGACCTGGCAGCTCTCCCATTTGTCTTTTGGCTGCATTATTCGATCTTTATAGAATCTGCAAGTTTTTTTTTTTTTTTTTTTTTTACCCTAAGCAGAGTACTTCCATGAAAAAATTTATTAGCTCCTCATTATTCCATTACACCTATGTGCTACTAACTTAAGGGTAAGGTAACGCCACCAATGTTAAAAAAAATCCCTCTCACAAAAATTCTGAAAAAAATTTAAAATTTTCTCCTCTATACCCCCTATCAGTAGCTAAAATATCAGGTATACAAATACGATCTAGTTTTTGAGTTATAAATTTTTAAAGTTGACTACTTTAACATGGAGAAATGAAACTCCCATGTTAAATTGGTCAACTTTAAAAATTCATAACTCAAAAACTAGATCGTATTTGTATACCTGATATTTTAGCTACTGATAGGGGGTGTAGAGGAGAACATTTTAAATTTTTTTCAGAATTTTTGTGAGAGGGATTTTTTTTAACATTGGTGGCGTTACCTTACCCTTAACCCGAGAGCTTATTTTCAAATTGATATATATTTTTTTTATTTATTTCAAATTAAATATCAGTTTATTATGTTTAAACATTATGACTATACATACTAAACATATAATAGAATAAATATAAAAAAAAAGATTACATACATAACATGACACCATATCCCTTTACGGGGTAAGCCAGCAGCATTATTACCTCGGCCGTGTACAAATTACCCTCCAAATAACTCTCTTATTGCATACTATTATATAGTAATACAATTGATTATAGACAAGCATCCAAAATATTACAAAATGACTTAAAGTAGAGATAACGCCGGTCAGCTGTTTGACGTTGGTCCCTTTGATTAACATGTAAACCTTGGCAAATTCACAAAAATGTTGAATTTTTTTTTGTGAGGCAGATAGTAGTGCTTAAATTAAAAGTAAAAGCCATAGAAATAATTTCAAAACAATTTAACGAGCAGCTTTTTTTTTTTTTTTTTATTAATTTTTTCAATTTTCAGCATTGGGCTTTATTCCCATTGGAGAGACAAACTAAAAAATTTATTAAAAAAAATTAGCTCGTTAAATTGTTTTGAAACTTTTTCTATGGCTTTTAGACACTAATATCTGTCTCTAAAAAAAAATAAATTAGGATTTTTGTGAATTTGCTAAGGTTTACATGTTAATCAAAGGGACCTTCGTCGAACAGCTGACAAGTGTTATCTTTATCTTAATTCTAAATTAATATACCCATGTTCCAGTAAACAAACTGGGTTTTATATAATAAATATTTATTTTTTTTCCTAAAATTTCAATGGTTGCTTGCAGATTGACATCAGCCAGCACAAGATGCAGTTGTGGCCTGGCTACGTGACATCTATTCGTCAGCACGAGCACGAGATTCTGATGTGCACGGAAATCACTCACAAGGTGATGCGTACCGACACCGTACTGGATCTGCTCCTCGACATGCAAAGAAATGGAGGTGCTGAATTTCAGCAGACCTTCAAGAACGCGGTGCTGGGCCTGGTTGTTCTCACGGACTACAACAACCGAACGTATCGTGTTGACGACGTTGACTTCCGGGTGACGCCAGCTTCGATGTTCCACATGAAAAATAATCGGGACATCTCCTATGCAGAGTATTATGCTGAGGTTAGTTCATATGTTTCATACTTTCAAATAGTGCAAAAATCTATGCAGTCCAACAAGACTAGAGTTTCACTCCTCTGTAAATGACTAAATGTGGTTGAATATGTGTTGTGGGAGATAATAGATTGTCAATTAAACATCGCACTCGCGGAAGAGGAAACCCGTTTTCCTTGGTGTATGCTAAGCCTAATAGTGTCGCATATGCTACTTCTTATTTCCCGCGAGCTGCTAAGATGTTTAATTCAATGCCTCTCCCTTTTGATATGTAATTAATTTCTAAATTTTTATATTTCTGCTTTTCCATGTTCTTGTTAGGACTAGTGTTGTAAAAACGCACGCGCACTTTACTTTAGCGCATTTTCTAGAAAATGCGCGCGCGCACATTAGAAAGTGCGCGCATTTTCTTATTTGCGGGAAAATTTGAATTGCATTTAAAGAACCCTAAATTTCGATATTCTGCAAGCACTAAAGCTAAATGAAGTCGTTAAACAAGTTTTTACTTATGAAAAGTGCATTAAAAATTAAATTCACTAATATAACTGCTCAACAAATATATTATAAAAATTTATTGGAAAATACTTTAAAACTGGAACTATTTAATCTTGGGAACAATTTTAATTGCATATCAAGTGATTAAATTAGTTTTCATAGTTATATTTAACATTTTTAATTATTTTTAAGAAGGTACTTAGCTGTGACCAATCAGCAAGCAGAGTGAACGCGCCACTTTTTAAAAAACGCACTTTCTATTGCGCGACCGCACATTCTAACGCGCATTTTCTAAAATGCGCTGCGAACGTTCGCTTTTTTACAACACTAGTTAGGACAAGAACATGGTGAATAGACACTGTATAGTGATTTGGTTGTTTCTGCAACCGTTTCTATTTGCCCCATAGGCTCACATGTTTCCATCTTTTATTGTATTTTCAGCCTATGAAAGATTTAATAAATAAATAAAAATGTTTGTGTGATTTTGTAGCGCTACAACATCAGAATCAGCCACACCCAGCAGCCACTGCTGGTGTCAAAGAGCAAAGCCAAGGACATGCGTGCAGGTGTCCCCGAGACAGTCTACTTGGTCCCTGAGCTGTGCCGCATGACTGGACTCACAGATGACATGAGGGCAAACTTCCACCTGATGAGAGCCTTGGCTGAACACACTCGCGTCGGACCCAGCGTGCGCATCGAGAAGCTGCTGAATTTCAGTCGCCGTCTACGCTCCGAGCAGTCAGTGAGTAATTTAACATATGGTTTGATCATTTTTGTTAGAAAAAAATAATAAAAAGTACAGTAAAAACTCATTATTACGCAACTTGTTATAAATTAAAAACTTGATATTGATTAAAGGTCCCGTAAAAAATAATTAACATTGCAAGTATAGGAAAAACTCTATTTATAAGCCGGTAAACTTAAAATTTCCTGGGTCCCTTAATTTTACGTAATAACTAATAACAAAAGTTTTTACTGTATCAATGCTATAATAAATTTAACACTGGACAACTTTTCTCACTGCAAAATCTTCTTGATTATTTTCTGATCAATAAAAGTGGGATAAAATTGTTATAATAGATTACTTGCAAAACTATGTTAAAGAAAAAAGTAAATAAACTTTCATACCTAGTGAATTGTTGATTATGTTAGATCGTATTTGTGTACCTGATATTTTAGCTACTGATTGGGGGTGGGAGGAGAACATTTTATTTTTGTTTTTCATAATTATCGTATGATAGACTTTTTTTTAACATAGGTGGCATTATCTTACCATTAAATACTCTAGCAAGCCTTATATTGAAAAGTTCTAATTTAAGTGAAGAATGTATTTTTTTTTTTTTATTATTTATATATTTCTCGTCTGATTATAGACAACATAATATAAATTGATTGCAACCAAGATGACATGATTTGGATCCCACATGTAAATTTACAGTAAATTTGAGTTTGAATAGATACATCTCTATATGTGAACTGTGTTGACTTTGTTTCTATAGATTGTTGGTGAGCTGCAAGAATGGAACATGAGTGTGGCTGAAGAGCTGGTGACCTTCAGGGGCCGTGTCTTGCCGACGGAAAACATCGTTCAGGGTCTGGCTGGCCAGGAGGTCAAGTATGATGCTGGTGCAAACGTCGATTGGACCGGAAAACTTCGCTGTAAGTTAAATTTGTTTTCTAAATCATTTCATCCCAATTCTAAATATGAAGGTTAACTTTTTACTCTATTGAGGTGAAGGAGCTAGGAAAGGTTTCTAATTTTAAATTTTCATTTGTGCAATCAAAAGTGATACTTATTTTATTGTTTAAATTTTGCATGCAAAGATTTAATGGCTGTACATGTAATTAAAATACTTGATTGTAGTGTTAAAATTTGTTCCCATACATGTACAGCTTGATTCACCACAATCTTTATACCTCATTTGCAACACTGTCTATAGAGTTGAAGTAAACCTAAATTTGTAAAGCCGGTATTACACGATACATACAATTTTTCCTTGCAAGAAAATTTCATCTCCATAGAAACAAATGGAGTTGAAGTTTTTTTGTAAGAAAAATGGACAATTTGCATGACATTTTTTTATTACAGAAATGGATAGAGGGTACCAAATTATGTTACTTTGAATTTTTTCAGAATTTTTTGAGAGCGGGAACTATTTTTAAAAAATTATTGAAAGTCGATTTTATGACGTCACGGGCGTTTAGCGCCTATCCTTTTCTTAAGGACAGACTCCTCGTGACATCATAAAATTGACTTTCAATAATTTTTTAAAAATAGTTCCCCATCTTAAAAAAATCTGAAAAAATTCAGAGTAGCATAACTTTGCACACTCTATCCATTTCTGCAATATAAAAATGTCATGCAAATTGTCCTTTATATGCGATAGTAATTAGAAAAAAATATTGTGTAATACCGGCTTAAAATTTTCAGGGTGACTAGCTGGGCTTCCCTTCTTATCTCCCATGTCTGTTTTGAATTTATTGCACTATATATTATGATATTTAAAATTATTTTATGTAATTTTTACTTTCTTCCTTGTTCCTTTTTTATGATGTGGGTGTACTTTCTTTTGACAGCCTACCCCATGCTTGCCATCGCCCACCTCGACAAATGGGTTGTGATGGTACCCTCAGATTTGTGCCGTGATGCCGAGACGTTCATCGGTCATGTCATGCGCTCTGCCCAGAGCATGGGCATGAAAATGTGTGACCCCTACGTCCACCGAATCTCTGATGACCGACAGGCCACCTATGTGAACCAACTTGAGGAACTTCTGTCTTCAAAAAATCCTCAACTTGTGGTTTGCATTGTGAGCAACAACCGTGGTGATCGCTACGGTGCCATCAAGAAAAAGTGTTGCGTTGATCGAGCAGGTTCGTTCTTATTATTTATATCAGCTCTTTGGGGGGGGGGGGGTATGTTTGCTGTAGTTAGCTATAGAGAGGATTGCGCTGACGTCATGCGAGGAGGGCCAGAATTCATGGTCTAGCATATAAACAAAGTGTGCAATAATTTTTAACTTCATAAAATAAATCAAGTTTAAATACTTTCATGTTACTTTTACAAAGTACACGATTGAACTCTTAAAAAAAATCTAATCGCTTAAAAACTGTTAAGTATTTTTTATATATTTTTTTTCGTCATTTTGCCTATAATATGCTCACTGTACAATCTGGCCTGCCTGAACTTTATCTTTTCCCTCCCTCCTGCGCCTCCTTCGCCATATGTTGGTATAGGGAAACCCCTCTCCCGCCTAACATAAACATAAACAGAAATCAGCTCTATTGTTACTAGCTTCACTTATGTTTTAATGTAAATGTTGCAGTTCCAACCCAAGTGATAACCAAGAAGGCCATGACCAATAAGGGTGTGATGTCTATTGCTACGAAAGTAGCTATTCAAATCAACTGCAAAGTTGGCGGAGCCCCGTGGACGGTTGAGATGCCGTTGAAAGGCACGATGGTGGTTGGATTCGATGCCAGCCATGATACCATGAATAAGGGTCTCACTTATGGGGCCCTTGTTGCGTCCTTGAACAACAGCTTCTCTCGATTCTTTTCTGCCGTGACTGCTCACAAATCGGGAGAAGAACTAAGTAACGAGATTTCTATTAATATGATCAAGGCATTGCAGAAATTCCGGCTTTACAACGAGGGCCAGTTGCCATCTCGAATTATCATCTACCGTGATGGTGTAGGAGACGGACAGATCCCCTACGTGTATAAGCATGAGATTACCATGCTAAAGGTTGGTTTAATTTCAAGTAGTGTTGTCACCTTTCAGAATTTCCCCTCGCAGCGGTGTTAATTACCATGCCCCATAAAAAAATAACATTCACTACGTTTACATGACGGTGTTTAATGCATATCCGTTGACGACGCCTCATAAGAATAACATTATCCGTCGTCAACGAATACGCATTAAACACCGTCATGTAAATATAGTGATTGCATGAAGCTTAAAGTGGGAAATTTTGCAATGGGTGTTGTTTAATTCCAATTATTTTATATTGAACCAATTGCAGTCATCTGGAAACATCTTGTCATTGCTAAATTTTCAAGACAAGAGGTTTAAAACTATTTCTCATATATTCCTTTAATATAATCTATTTTTTTTTGCATTTTTATAATCAGGCTTCAATTTTATTTTAAGTTACTCATTAATAATGGAGTATTGATCTCAATTTTTTTTATTGCAGAAATGGATAGAGGGTGCAAAGTTATGCTACCCTGAATTTTTCAGATGTTTTAGGGCCCGGGTAGTATTTTTAAAAAATTATTGAAAGTTCTTTTTGTGACTTCACGCGGCGGCATGTCCTATCTTTTTCTTAAAGAGCAGCGTCTCGTGACTTAACAAAAAGAACTTTCAATGATTTTTTAAAAGTAGTTCCCGGACTCTAAAAAATCTGAAAAAAATCAGGGTAGCATAACTTTGCACCCTCTATATATTTCTGCGATAAAAAAAAAATTGAGGTCAATATCATTATGAAATTTGGTTCGTAGGAGAAGTTGACCGAGATTTACCAAGGAGAACATTGGCGTTTGGCCTTTATCATTGTTTCTAAGCGCATCAACACGCGTATCTTCACTTCGAGCAAAGCAAACCCTCCTCCAGGCACTGTGGTGGATGACTGCGTGACACTGCCAGAGAGGTGAGAATTAATTTGGCATCCTTAAGGTACAGATAATACGGATCAGCTGGCCCAATGCTAAAAAAATCCCATTCATAAAAATTACGAAAAAAATTTAAAATGTTTTCCTATCAGTAGGTAAAATATCTGGTATAAAAAAAACTGGCTAGTTTTTGAGCAATTATTTTTAAATTTCACTAATTTAACATGGAAGTTCCATTTCTCCATGTTAAATTTATCAACTTTAAAATTTATAACCGGGCACTTGACGCAGTGGTATACACCTCTGATTCGTAATCGGATGGTCGTGAGTTCGATCCCAGCCATGCACCGCCAAACTTTTCACAAGTAGCGGTTGCTAAAGAACACCCACTCGTGCATACGGGAGGTGATTGATGGCATCCTCCATCAATTGCCGACCATCCTGACTAAGGTTTCCATGGTTTCCTCAGTCACAACCAGGCGAATGCTGGGATGGATTGCTAAGGCCATGGCCGCCCCGGTTTGGAAGGGACCCACAAAAGTAGGGTCTACGAAAAGCCGGGAGGTTAAATTCAATTCAGTCACTTAAATGTGGCCAGTACCCTGTACTAGGAGGGTTCAGTGAAAAATTAAGCTAAAATAAATTTATAACTCGAAAACTAGCTCGAATTTGTATACCTGATATTTTACCTACTGATGATAGGGAATGTGGAGGAGAACCCCTCTATCTTAAAATTTGAAATTAATTAGATACTAAATAATTGATTCCTGTAATATTTATTGTTCGCAGATATGACTTCTTTGTCGTGAGTCAGAGTGTTCGTCAGGGTACCGTCTCCCCAACCTCGTACAACGTCATCACAGACAACACAGGTCTCGACCCTGACAAGATGCAACGTCTCACCTACAAAATGACTCATCTGTACTACAACTGGAGTGTGAGTTTCACTTTCATTGACAATTAATTTATTCAGATTTTATGGTCGATCATTTTTGGAGAATTTGGAATGCTTGATGATGGTCCCCCCTTCGTATTTTTATTTTTTTTTTATTTATTTTTTTTTTATCTCTGGGAGTTATTTATTTATTTTATTATTTTTACCTCATATATGAGTACATAAAAATAACAAGTTCAGAGGCAAGAGATTTACAAACAGTCAAAACACCCTTGCTGCTCTCTAACTTATTATATTGTTTTGTTGTAGGGAACTGTGCGTGTGCCTGCTCCTGTGCAGTATGCACACAAGCTGGCTCAGTTGGTGGGACAATCTCTTCACCGCCCTCCTCATGTGGACCTCGATGATCTGCTTTACTTCTTGTAGATCTGACTTCATGCCCCTGTAAGTTGGGCTGCCTTGTGGAGGACCACAGACTAGTATATAAACAAATTACGTATTGATTTTTTTTTTTTTTTTTTTTTTCCACTTAAGGGTAAGGTAATGCCACCAATGTTAAAAAAAATCCCTCTCACAAAAATTCTGAAAAAAATTTAAAATGTTCTCCTCTATACCCCCTATCAGTACCTAAAATATCAGGTATACAAATTCGATCTAGTTTTTGAGTTATGAATTTTTTAAGTTGACTACTTTAACATGGAGAAATGAAACTCCCATGTTAAATTGGTCAACTTTAAAAATTCATAACTCAAAAACTAGATCGTATTTGTATACCTGATATTTTAGCTACTGATAAGGGGTGTAGAGGAGAACATTTTAAATTTTTTTCAGAATTTTTGTGAGAGGGATTTTTTTTAACATTGGTGGCGTTACCTTACCCTTAACAAAACAAATCAGGTTTAAAAAATTCTAAAAATACGCCAATAGACGATGGATAGGATTAAAAAAAAATCTCGTCATTATAGAACAATCAAGACTTCTTTTTCTTCTTTTTATTTTTGTAATTTCTCGTATCTAATGCCATAGTAGTTGGACCTCCACTTTCTTTTTTCTATACTCCTGACCGTCCGTATATACTATTTTCCCTCGTAAACGGAAACAGCAAACAACTCTGTATAAAGAAAAGTTTTGATCCTCTCTGATGAAGTTTAGTTAAACTGTGATTATTATCAATGAAAAATTCATATCAATACTTATGCTTCAATTTTTATATCTTTGTTTTAGTTTTTTGACAAAAATTCACACCATCGTGCTATTGAAATATTGAAAATTTATCTTTGCTATATCATGCAACACTCCCTTAAAACTTTGATGATGTTTTTCAGCTTTTTAATTTTTTTTTAAAGATTCAAGACATTGCGAGTTTGAAATTAAGGTGCTTGTTTCCCCCCCTTACCACGTTGTGCAGTTATTTATATTAAGGGTAAGGTAACTCCACTAATGTTAAAAAAAATCCCTCGCACAAAAATTCTGGAAAAAATTTAAAATGTTCTCTTCTACACCCCCTATCAGTAGCTAAAATATCAGGTATACAAATTCGATCTAGTTTTTGAGTTATGAATTTTTAAAGTTGACTACTTTAACATGGAGAAATGGAAATCCCATGTTAAATTAGTCAACTTTAAAAATTCATAACTCAAAAACTAGATCGAATTTGTATACCTGATATTTTAGCTACTGATAGGGGGTGTATAGGAGAACCTTTTTTTTTTTTTTTTTTTTTCATAATTTTTGTGTGAGGGATTTTTTTTAACATTGGTGGCGTTACCTTACCCTTAATTAAACATGGTCAGGTGAAAGGTTCCAAATCCTTAATGGTCTCTTCAGCTAATTGTAACTTTTCGCCTCAACAAATAATTAACCTCAATTTGTTTTGTACTATAATATATACAGTAAAAACTTGTTATTAACGTAACTTAACGGAGTAAAGGTCCCGTAAAAAAATAGTTAGTATTGCAGGTGTAGGAAAAACTTGATATCAAGATATATACTCGATATGAGGTAAACCTAATTTCCTGGGTCCCTTGACTTAACGTAATAACAAGGTTTTACTGTAGCTATCCTGTTCTTACTTATTCATTATATTATTCTTATGTATAAGAACTGTGTGTTTACTTGATTAATTCTTATTACTTAATTATGCTTTTTTGCTATATTATATGCTGTGCAATTGAAATTCCTTCCATTCGTTATTTGTGTGCCAAACAGAATTAAGTGAAGGAAATTTTTTTTAAATGAAGCACACAATTATATATTAATGTATATCAATTTTGTAATGTGAGTATAATTCTCTAAAATAAAAATGTATTCATTCTAATAAACTTGAAGAATTAGCATTTTTGTTTTACCATATTCACCTGGCTGACTCAGAATTTAATACTACCAAAATAAAATTAAGGGTAAGATAACATGAACAATCGATTGTTGTTAGTCCCATTTGATTAACATGTAAACCTTAGCAACCTCATAATGATTCTGAATTTTTTTTGAGAGACAGTTCTTGGCATTAAAAAAATATGGAGAAAACTTCAAAACAATCGGACGATCCAATTTTTTTAAATTAATTTTTTAGTTTCGGTCTCCATGGGAAAGCCCTATACTGAAAATTTAAAAAATTCTTTTAAAAAAATTGGATCGTCCGATTGTTTTGAAATTTTCTCCATATTTTTTTAATGCCAAGAACCGTCTCTCAAAAAAATTTCAGAATCATTATGAGGTTGCTAAGGTTTACATTTTAATCAAATGGGACTATACAACAATCGATTGTTCGTGTTATCTTACCCTTAAGGGTAAGATAACGCCACCAATGTTAAAAAAAAAATCCCACACATGAATATTATGAAAAAAATTTAAAATGTTCTCTACATCCCCTATCAGTGGCTAGAATATCAGAAATATGATCTAGTTTTTGAGTTATTAATTTTTAAAGTTGACTATCTTAACATGGATTTTTATTAACATTGTGGTGGAATTAATTAATTTAATTTACCATATATATATACAGGTAATTCAATAAAAATGATGTTATACTCAACTTTCTTATTTAAAATATTGCCTTGAGGTGCTTGTTCTATATTTAATAAAAAAATTATGATGTCATTCAAACTATTAAAAATACATACATAGTAGCCATATCCCTTTACTTAAGGGTAAGATAACACTAACAATCGATTGTTGCAGTCCCATTTGATTAACATTTAAACATTAGCAACCTCATAATGATTCTGAATTTTTTTTGAGAGACAGTTCTTGGCACCAAACAAAATATGTAACAAATTTCAAACCATCAGACGATCCAATTTTTTTAAGGGTAAGATAACACAAACAATCGATTGTTGTAGTCCCATTTGATTAACATGTAAACATTAGCAACCTCATAATGATTCTGAATTTTTTTTGAGAGACGGTTCTTGGCACCAAAAAAAATATGTAACAAATTTCAAACCATCAGACGATCCAATTTTTTTAAGTGAAGATAACACGAACAATCGATTGTTGTAGTCCCATTTGATTAACATGTAAACATTAGCAACCTCATAATGATTCTGAATTTTTTTTGAGAGACGGTTCTTGGCACCAAACAAAATATGTAACAAATTTCAAAACAACCTGATGCTCCAATTTTTTTAAGGGTAAGATAACACAAACAATCGATTGTTGTAGTCCCATTTGATTAACATGTAAACCTTAGCAACCTCAAAATGATTCTGAATTTTTTTTAGAGACAGTTCTTGGCACCAAAAAAATGTGGAAAAAATTTCAAAACTATCAGACCATCCAATTTTTTTTAGGGTAAGGTAACGCCACCAATGTTAAAAAAAATCCCTCACACAAAAATTCTGAAAAAAATTTAAAATGTTCTCCTCTACACCCCCTATCAGTAGCTAAAATATCAGGTATACAAATACGAACTAGTTTTTGAGTTATGAATTTTAAAAGTTGACTACTTTAACATGGAGAAATGAAACTTCCATGTTAAATTAGTCAACTTTAAAAATTCATAACTCAAAAACTAGATCGTATTTGTATACCTGATATTTTAGCTACTGATAGGGGGTGTAAAGGAGAACATTTTAAATTTTTTTCAGAATTTTTGTGTGAGGGATTTTTTTTAACATTGGTGGCGTTATCTTACCCTTAATCGGTCTCCATGGGAAAGCCCTATACTGAAAATTTAAAAATTTCATTTAAAAAAATTGGACCGTCCGATTGTTTTGAAATTTTCTCCATATTTTTTTAATGCCAAGAACTTTCCCTAAAAAAAAAAAATCAGAATTATTATGAGGTTGCCAAGGTTTACATGTTAAAAAATTAAAATGTTCTCCTCTACATCCCCTATCAGTAGGTAAAATATCAGGTATACAAAAACGAGCAAGTTTTTGAGTTATTAATTTTTAAAGCTCACTAATTTAACATGGAGAAATGGAACTTCCATGTTAAATTAGTCAACTTTAAAAATTAATAACTCAAAAACTAGCTCGTTTTTGTATACCTGATATTTTACCTACTGATAGGGGATGTAGAGGAGAACATTTTAATTTTTTTTCAGAATTTTTGTGTGAGGGATTTTTTTTAACATTGGTGGCGTTACCTTACCCTTAAAAATAACTTTATTAAAATTGTATGCCTTTAAAAATTAAAGACAAAATTGCAGGGACCGGATGCACGCGTTTTTTTCGTGCATCCGAGATGCGCATCCGGATGCAAATTAATTTTTCGTGCATCCATGGATGCGCATCCAGATGCAAATATTATTTTTCATGCATCTGGGATGCGCATCCGGATGCAAATTTATTTTCCATGCATCTGAGATGCGGATCCGGATGCATTAATTTTTTCCCGTGCATCTGGGATGCACGGATGCGGATGCAAGCCTATTTTTGCGCATCCGTGTGCATCTTGCATCTGCGTCCGATCTTTGGTTTTTATAATATACTTTGTTTCTTGTAATTTTTAAACGACAAGTGGCAAATAAAGTTAAAAAATATGCCTCGAGTTAAAGATTTATATGCATCTGGGATGCGCATCCGGATGCATTCATTTTTCCCCGTGCATCTGGGATGCGCATCCGGATGCATTCATTTTTTCCTGTGCATCTGGGATGCACGGATGCGGATGCAAGCCCATTTTTGCGCATCCGTGTGCATCTTGCATCTGCATCCGCATCCACATCCGATCCCTGCAAAATTGTATAAAAATATTTAATGTTTCATTTATATTAAATTATGAAAAAAATTAATTCAATCCTTGATTTTCGTTTTATTTTGAAGGAGCAAAAAATTAGAGAAGAATATAATAAGAAAAACTCACTTTTGTGACATATTGGGCTAAGATATATTTTTATTTAACACATTATATTTAACACATTATATTTAACAAGATCACTTTACATATCATGAAACACGTACACACAATAAAAATGTACTATAAGAACCAAAAAGGTGTGCCCTGAATGGCATACATCAAGTTCCATAAGGGGAGGGGCACACCTTTTTTTTGGTTCTGATAGTAGATGTTTCATTCAATAAAATTTTCACTGACATAATTATTTGATAGCGATAATAATTATCCTTGAATTTAATAAACTAATCAATGTATAAAATAATTGGAACGCACAATAAAAAAAGTAATGATCTATGTCTAATTGTATCTGTACACTATTTTTGTTTAATAAAATCAATTAATTAAAATACTAAAATAGGAATAAGACTAATAAGTAACCCCCCCCCCCTTGATACACAATTCTTAAGCTAGGGTAAGGTAACGCCACCAATGTTAAAAAAATCCCTCACAAAAATTCTGAAAAAAATTTAAAATGTTCTCCTCTACACCCCCTATCAGTAGCTAAAATATCAGGTATACAAATACGATCTAGTTTTTGAGTTATGCATTTTTAAAGTTGACGAATTTAACATGGGAGTTTCATTTCTCCATGTTAAAGTAGTCAACTTTAAAAATTTATAACTCAAAAACTAGATCGTATTTGTATACCTGATATTTTAGGTACTGATAGGGGGTATAGAGGAGAACATTTTAAATTTTTTTCAGAATTTTTGTGAGAGGGATTTTTTTTAACATTGGTGGCGTTACCTTACCCTTAACATTTTACTTAAAAATCCTCCTTAAATTAAAGTAAAATGTAGTAAAAGTAGAAGTCTCACAATTTTTGCAGTTTGGTTAAAAAAAAATTAAATCTCAGTTTTTTTCTGCAAAAACTTTTGCAAAGCGTCCTTATTTTTGTCATGCCTAATTTTATGAAGGCGTAAACTTAAGTTGTTCTCAAACAATTTACCGCACTGATCACAGCTGATTCGTCTACCTCGAACATGCTTATTGTAAATGTGGTTCTTAACAGTTTCTTTATCCATGAATTGTCGGCCACAAACATTACATCTGAATTTAAATAAAATTTTACAAGATGTTTCAAATAAATATTTATTTTTAATATGAAATTTAAGTTTTGATTTACTTGGAAATATTTTTTTACAATGTTCACATCTAATTTTACCATATTTATGATTAATTCTGATATGTTTATTTAATCTTTCTAAAGTACTAAAAATTTTGAAACAAAGGGTGCAATTCCAAGCCTTTTCTTCAGAATGAAATCTAAGATTATGATCAGTCAAATATCTTTCATGTTTATATTTTTGACCACATTTCAAACATTCAAAACTTTTTGGATTATGGACATATTTGTGTCTTGAAAGAAGGACTGGTTTGAGGAACCTTTTGCCACAGACAGGACATGTGTACCACTTTACTATCCCCCTTGGCTTGTAGGGCGGACGCTTTCTTTTAACTGCAGGTTTTGGTGTGTCGTTCAGAATTCTTTTGGTCGGAACTAGGATGTTAACTTGACTGTTGTCGGGAGACAGTGGTGACGTAGAACAAGACGGTTCTGGCTCACCTACAAATTTCACAACTTTTAAAATACATGCAAACATTTACCTTATAATGTATATATAACGTCACTCGTCTAAAATAATGAGCTATCTGCTTACCACGATTTCATTACAATAATGAGCTATTTCAGATGAATGTGACGGTGACTTTATTTTATATTGATTTATAGCTCATAATTGCACTCTCACTTGAAATGATTGCAACAAAATTGTGGGAAGCAGATATTATTGCTGACAAGGGACGATATACTACAATTAAGATTTTAAATTTAAAAAACAAAAAAATGTGATAGTTAATTGTGTTACTAATATTCTAATTCTACAAAATGCATACAAATTCACCATCAGCAAATAAAAGCACTTTTTTTTACGCAACATTTTAAATTTTTAGATATGTTTGTTTTTATGAAGAAATTTGTATTTTGTCTTGAGAGAAAAAAAAAATATATATATATGAGGTGAGATGAGTGCACTAATTTTCAAAACTGACAGATTCAATATTTTTGAAGTTAAATTTCATCACTTGCAGAGTTTACAATGTTTCTTATAAATAAATCTATTGCTAATTTTTTTACATATAATAAAAGAAAATTCTTTATTCACTTTTTTTTTTTTTTAAAGTTAGCAACAAAGTTAAAACAAAATTTGTTGTCAAAATTCGCAACATGACAATTGTAGTACATAATTATATACATACGGTAATACTGTATTATATTATGTAATGGAGTACCGACCTCAATTTTTTTTATTTCAGAAATGTATAGAGGGTGCAAAGTTATGATACTCTGATTTTTTTCAGATTTTTTAGAGCCCGGCAACTATTTTTTAAAAATTATTGAAAGTGCAGAAAAAGTGTCGCCTCTTGCGGCCTGTTTTAATAAAAGATAGGACCCAAAAGGGACGTGGATTCGAACCCGACCTCGCCAAAACTTTTTAGCAATACTTTCCGGTCCCTAAAAAATCTTAAAAAAAATCAGAGTAACACAACTTTTCATAATTTCTGCTATAAAAAATTTTGAGGTACTCCATTATAATTTCAATCATCCATATCAATGAAATAACATTCCTTGGGCAGTAAAAAATATCCAAGATGCTCTCCAAATACAGAAAGATGAAAATCATTATCTTACTTTTGACTGGCACCATCCAGATTTTGATTGGAGAACATTTATTTGGCAGAATGGAGTACTTGTAGGAGTTGAACTGATGACTTACAGGGCAGAAATATTGCGATACCTGAAACACCATATCTTCATTATGTTGTACTTAATTATTAATTTAACTTACTGAACATCTATGCTTGTACATTCATCATCTTCCCACTTGCGGCCTTTTTAATCACCAATACCTTCTGTGTTAATATTAATTGGCATATAAGTTATCAACAAGGCCGCAAAGGGAAATTTTCTGAGGTGACGACTTTACATTACTATACTATCAGAACCAAAAAGGTGAACTATGTAACTTAAGGGTAAGGTAACGCCACCAATGTTAAAAAAAATCCCTCTCACAAAAATTCTGAAAAAAATTTAAAATGTTCTCCTCTACACCCCCTATCAGTAGCTAAAATATCAGGTATACAAATACGATCTAGTTTTTGAGTTATGAATTTTTAAAGTTGACTACTTTAACATGGAGAAATGAAACTCCCATGTTAAATTGGTCAACTTTAAAAATTCATAACTCAAAAACTAGATCGTATTTGTAAACCTGATATTTTAGGTACTGATAGGGGATGTAGAGGAGAACATTTTAAATTTTTTTCAGAATTTTTGTGTGAGGGATTTTTTTTAACATTGGTGGCGTTACCTTACCAGTGATGCAACGCTTCGCGAAGCTTCGCGCGAAGTTTCGCTAGTTTCGCGAATATTCGCGAAGTTTCGCACGCCAAGTTTCGCGAAAGTTTCGCGCGAAACTTCGCGAAATTCATGTTTTTGAAATTTCTGCTCTACTTTTTCGAATCGTATTTAATGAATACGCCATTTTCTACCTAATTTCGCATTAATAACAGGTTTAATGGCATAAATTAATTAAAGAAGGGTCCAATTTAATTTATTAGATTTAAAAAAATTATTTTCATTTTAATTAATTTTAAAAATTACTCCTAAATATTTTTAAAATCATTTAACACATTCGAGGATAGACAGGTCATGAAAGGGGCCATTTTATCTTGTTTTCTTAATTTTTTTATGAATATATGAAAAATCGCATTGCGACAGTCAGTTTTTAAATTTCGCGAAATTTTCGCGTAGTTTCGCGAATATTCGTGCGAAATTTTCGCGAAAGTTTCGCGCACCATGTTTCGCGCGAAATTTTGCATCTCTGTACCTTACCCTTAATTGTATGTTATTTAGCGGTACACCTTTTTGGTTCTAATAGTAACTTACTTTACTTTTCTAGACACTTTGAGATGATGACAGGAAATTCTAGATGATTTCACATTGCTATGACTTTAGATGCCATCGTTTTCCTTTTGAAAAGGTTTCAAATGGACAACCAATATTACATTTTTTATTAATTTTATTATTTAATATTTGAAAGTTTAGCATTTCCCTTAGAGGCAATACTTTTAGGGGTTTTAGCCAACAAACTTTCAATAAATATTTTATATTAGGTCCCAGAATGAAAAAAAAAATAAGAGTAGCATAATAAGAGTAGCATATGATTTCTTCATAAAAATATCACGTACGTATGTTATCCCAAGATATTATATTGTTTCTTGTCCGAAATAATGAGCTATCTGCTATTTCAGGTGAGCGCAATTATGAGCTGTAAATCAGTATAAAATAAAGCTCAGTTTTGCTCTCACTTGAAATAGCATGTAACTCAGTATTACAATGATATAATGGTTTGCAGATAGCTCATTAATTATTGCAGACAAGGGACGATATATAATATACAAAACAAAGTCTTCTACTCGCAATGGTTATCCATTGTTTATAATGTCTGTCGCATGAAGCCTTTTTCATTGTTAAACATGGGACATTGTAGTGCTTAATTTTGCCACCAGAGCAGAGAACGTAATGGCATTGTTGGCGCTAGGTAACCGTTTCAACTTCATAATTAACGGTCATTTTCCATAAGTTAACATGTAAATCAACAACCGTCCCATGTTTTTCCTTTCACGCGACAGACGTACATGAAGTATTGACTTTGTTTTTACTAACAATGAGCAGAAGAATTTTTGATACAGAATAATATATAGCTAGGTGTAGTTAATTTACCCCACCTCAGATCTGTCGAGCAAGACGAAGCAGGGCTTGATAATTTGATCAGACTTCCAACAGCACTCAGTCACCACAAACTGTAGACACAAACGGGGTTGATTTGAATCTTTGTCATCATTGTAACTTAAGGGTATGGTAACGCCATTGAGCTCTATACAAGGCTAGAGGGATAATGCCCTATACTTCTCAATGTTAAACTGTGCGCACGGTCCGGCGGGAGGAAGTGGGTGGGAGATTGCGCTTTCGTCACACATTCCAACGTATTCTCCTCAGAATTGCCAACTGCAGTGTAACTTTTAATATTTATTTTATAAGGAAACTTTCTTAGGTTGGTCAACCAGGCATTCGATAGCACCGACCACCACCCACTTTCCTCCCAGACGCCGTGCGCGCCTAAAACAGCTGATTAGCCCTCTAGCCTTGTATAGAGCTCAATGGGTAACGCCAATCAGCTAATTTGTTAGTCCCATTTAATCAACATGTAAACCTTAGCAAATTCACAAAAATTCTGAAAAAAACAAAACAAAAAACAAAAATAACAGATTTTATTTAGTGCCCTTAAGGCCATAGAAAAAATTTCAAGACAATGGATAATTATTCAAGCCAATTTTTCTAACTAATTTTTTTGATTTACAGCCAAACTAAAAAATTAATTAAAAAAATTGGCTCGAATAATTGTCTTGAAATTTTTTCTATGGCTTTTTACTAAAATCTGTCTCATTTTTTTTTCAGAATTTTTGTGAATTTGCCAAGGTTTACAGTTTACATGTTAATCAAATGGGACTAAAAAAATCAGCTGATTCACATTTACCTTTTACCCTTAAATTTGAAAAAAAAAATATTGCAAGGGGAGGAGGTGCCATTTCTCTGAATTTTAGTTATAATGGAAATTATATAGGCACGTACATCCCTCACTTATTTCTATATATTGGGCCATGGATAAATTATTTCCTCCATGACTTGGGCTAAATAAAAAATAAATACAGTATCATCCTTTCCCTTTTCTTTTTTTTTCTTTTTTAATGAGGCCAAGTCAAAATCAGAACATTCCAAACAAAAAGGCTTTGTGACTCTCCATGTCAATGATTAACGCACCTGGTTTTCGGTATCCTCGTATTCCTGCTTGCAGACCGCTGGACTGAGCAGTGTGGGGTATGAGAGGTCAATTTCATCGCAAGGCTCAGTCTTCACCTGTAACAATGTAACTTGATTGTAACAATGGGCGTCGTTAACTAGCTATTGACTTGAGTAAATGTGTCTCTTTACCTTAATATCACAGTCAAAATTTTGCTCCATGATCAGGAAACAACTGCAAGAATTTGAGTTTCTTATTAATTACGTACATACAAAAATCAGAGCTAAATAAGCTAATAATTAGGTTCTAGATTTAGCTGTTCATACAGTATAGGCCCTGCCCAGAATACACTTTCTGCAACCAATCGACCTTAAGCAGCATAATATGCATATACTCGGAAATTGCTACGACATTCATGCTGTAGTGCCGAAGCACACATAAGAAAACGAAGGAGACCTACGCGGCATGCCGTAGCAGTTTTCGAATATATGAACGCTGCTTTATGTCAATGTGCATAAGAGGCCTGTTCGTAAACCCTGCTCAGTGTACACTTTTACACCGTTTTCTTACACCAGTGCAGATGGTGGGGTAGGGGGAGTGCAGTGCAGATGGCGTCACAATTTTTGTTCGTAAAACTTGCTCAGAGTACACCGAGCAGGGCTTACGAACAGGCCTAAGGTCAGTTGAGTGCAGAAAGTTTACAACGGGCAGGGTTTACGAACAGAGACCTTACATTAAATTCATACAGTATGATAATTATTATTACAGTTATCTTCCTCTAATTACATGAATCGATTTTTTTTAAATAATTAACCCACGCGAAAACTATATTTATTTTTATCTTTATCCCTATGAGCCAAAAGATTTCTCGAAAGAAGGATTTTTGTCTTGAAAAGTGTTGCAGCAATGCAATCGATGCATTGACATTAAAAGGGGAGTGGCATATTCCTTAAAACAAAGATTTCATGGTCTGCAAAAAATCCCAATCTCTGTCTTCAATGCAATAAATAAAATATCTTACCTGCAATATAAATTGAGTCCTTAGTATGCACTTGATGGGTTTTTAATCCATTAAAAACGTAATTAACTCGGCTTGTTTACAAAATATTATTTTCGTCGGCCATGTTGGAAAGTTGACGAAGTTGATAAATAGTAAATAGCCGCCAAATATTTGAATTTTATAAACGACCATGGCTGATGCAGTGGCCCATGCATGCCTTATATATTATATTGTATCATGGATGCCTTCTGCATCAGTTAAATTATTAATTAAATACTTATATATTAAGGAAATTACATATTTAAATAAAATACAAAATATTACATCAATTTATTTTTATTTTGTTTCTTAACCTTGAACAATATATAGCTACAAAAAAGAGAAAATATTTCATTTTTTTTTTTTTAAGAATAATAATTATATTTCCAACTCTCCATCAAAACTGCAATAAACCTATAAAAAGGTACATTTAAATTTTAATTAGCATATTGTAGAGTATAAAAATGCAAACACAAAAAGAAACTTAAATAACTACACATAACTGGAAACAAAAAAAAAATTGCAAGATTACTTAACTTTAATTGACATTGTTGTCATTGTTATTATACTATTTACAACAAAAGTATATATATATATATATGGATTCAATCAACATGCAACGCTAGCTATATCACTCATTTTTAATTAGTGATGCATATTTACAAAGGCCTGAGATTCAAATATGTTTTATCGATTATTTAGAACATTTATTATTTTATTAAGAAAAAGTGTATATACTCCATATTATTATCAGATTGCAATATTATTATTTTGCCATGAAAATGTTTAAAACATCAATCAGGTACAGCACTTAACATTTAACATTTATCTAATAAATAAATTTGGTAAATTAAATACTAAGAATATCGAAAGTATACCTGTTTTTAAGAAAAAAGTGTTTGCCTATCTTATTAAAAAAAATTATTATTCTATTAAGCAAATGCAAAATGAAAATTGTCTATAGCTATAGCTACGTTGTTTGTATACAATACCATTCTGTAATTATTGAATATTGTTATTTTAATTATTTTAATTGTGGTATTTTGATGTTTGTCTATATGATTGTGTTACCATTTTTTTTTTTTTTACAGCTTTTTTTAATTTTGTTTAGTATGTAGTCACAATGTATCAACTGATATCTAATGTGAAATAAATAAAAAAAAAAAAAAAAAGAAAAAGGGTAGAGCATATTCTAGTGAGCCTATACCTCAACTTTGTAGAATTTGCATATAAAGATTGCCGATGTAATTTTTATAAGTTACCAGAAAATGGACTGAGATCTCAGCAATCCATTTTCTTTTTACCAAGTTGAGATGCAGCTACCATGATTATGTATTAGAAAATTAATAAAATATTATTTATATAGATTTTCTTGTCATGATTTTAGAGGAAAATCACTAAAATTAGACATTTTGTAAGAGGGGATTTTGTAGCCACATACTTAAGAAAAAAAAAAAAAAAAAAAAAGTGAAAAAATAAGGCCAAAAATAATCAATCATGTCTTTTATATACTGTCTGTGCATTAATGAAAAAAAAAAATGAAAACCACATCAAAATTATTTATCAGTTTACAACATAACTTGAAATTTAAATCAACATTTTTTGTTTTTAATTTTAATATTTTGTTTTCTAATTACATTAAACTAAATTTATAACTTTGTATATTTTAGGCATAATGATATTGCAATCTGATATATATTTTTTACCGGACAATGACAAATGTAAAATACTCGCTCACGCTTACGTAGACTATATACCAAATAAACTAATAACTATTACATACAACATTTCACAAAAAAATACAAACTTAAAATTAAAACATGGAAAATAAGAAAGCGACAAAACATTTTTCACTTATATACATAAAATTTAAATGAGTTAAGAATATATGGGAGATAAAATTTCTTTGGTATTATCAGTTTTTTGTTAGTTTAATTTAGTTTTTAAAGTGAAATGGAATCAATTTGTTTGTTTTTTAGCTAACGATTAAGATACGCGTACTTTAATCTTTTTCATTATTATAATTTATTAAAAGTTATGAAATTATCACTCTTCTTATTTTTTTACAATCTATTATTTAAAATTTCATTGCTTAAAATTGATTTAGGGGTGGATATTTGTTTACATTATTGTTCCCAATAAAGAGTTTTTTTATCGAGGCTGTCATTTTAGACCATTATTTTGGCTTGCTGAAGTAAAAAATGTGGCAATGTTGTATGAAGTGAATACAAGACCAACTCCACATTATATGAGTGGAAAAGTTGACTGCCAAGTAGTCAAAAACCAGTGAATCATGATTGAATGACAACCCCGAAAAAAATAATTTCAAGTGAAGAGACTACGGTAAATTTGTGATAGCAGCATTTATTAGCTAATAAATAGCAGCTTTTTTGAATATGGTATATGGGTTAGAAGGGTTGGTTATTAGCGTAAGTAAGATTAATAAAGGAAAGAGGTGTGGATTAGCTGAATATGAAAAAAAGAAGAAAAAAAAAAAGTTTTCTTGTAGCAATTTTTGAAGGTTAGTTTGCCGAGTCTAAAATTTGTGGAAATCAATGACAATATTAATTATAAGTCTTAAAAGAGGACAATTTATTTTAAAATGAAGATTTCATAACCAAATTTAAATGTTTTTAATTTATGTGAATGTGAATGTATTTCCTATTTGTCTAAAAAAAATGTAAATTATTCAAATTAAGGAAAATAAACCATTTAGGTTGTGATAATCTTATTAAAAGAAAAGGATAGGAATAACCAGCAAGGCCTTACCGATCAAAAGATCGAAACATTTCAAAAATGTAAAAACTTTCGAGTGAACCTCTGTGACCGCAAGAATTTCCACCTGCTGTGACTCTTTCGATCGGTAAGGCCTTGCTGGTTATTCCTATCCTTTTCTTTTAATAAGAAATGTAATTTATAAGGAATAATAATAATAATAAATGTTTAGACAATCCTAAGCAGTGAAATTGATAATTCAACAACAGACTGTAAAATATTATAAATAATTTGTAATGATCTCTAATCATAAATATGTGTCGGTAAAATAATGACATATTTTTATTTAGCAGCAAGTTCAATCTTTATGAAATAATTTGCTATCAGAAATTGAATATTAAAAAATGGCAAACATGAGTATAAAATATCACTATTAAAGAATGCATTAACATAAAATAAATATGTATGAACACCGGAAGATGGCTAACATTATAAATCACAAGTATGCATTTTTGTAGCTTTCGTAAATGCATTCTGAGATAAAATAAATTTCCAGTTTTCATTCAAATTCTGACCTAGTTATACAATTTTTTTTGAACCTATTGATAATATTAACATATAAACATTAATAACATAGCTGCAAACTAAAATATAAATGGATAAACATTAAGGAAAAGAATTATAACAAATATTTACGGCATATTCTTAAAAAGGAATGATTTCGTTATAAAACAGATAACTAAACAATTAATTTTTATTTATTGATCAAATTCTTACATTTTGAAAAAACAAAAAGATGGTAAAATTTTAATTTTTTAAGATGTAAACGTTTATAAAATAATGCTCTAAAAAAAAATAATTTAAATTCTGAGCAAGTATTTTTATAGCATATTACTTTTTTTAAAAAATTAAATGCACAGGTGATACAAATAGTAACAATTTGATCATTAAATAATAATAGTAACAAAATCTTGAGCTGAAATAAAGATAAAATTCTCCAAGGCATATTTAGTTTAGAAATATATTGCACAAAAATCTTTATAAGATCATGTTGACAGTATTTAGCACCAATATTTATAATATTTGTTCTTATATTTGCCAATGATACTGAGAGTTTTAGTAATTCATAAAACACGTAACATTTAAATGATATTGCTAGCCAACTAAAAAATTATATGAAAGATATCTTACACGCTTACTCACAAGTTATGAAGCTGTTTAATGCCTTATAAATAGGGATTTTTTAAAAAAAAATTTAGTGCTGATATTTTGACTGCTTTTAAATATGAAACATTGCCAACTTAAGGGAATATTGAGACGAATACATTCTTGTTAGGAAAAATTAATTGTGTATTTACAAATTTCTTCAAATTACTATAAATTCCCTATTTAAAATGATCATCTTGCATGCTTGAATATAGAAATTGAATATCAATATACCTCTAATTAATAAAACAATTAACAGCTCAAAATTTTGTTTTAAATAACTCCATATCAGAGAGCTTTAGTGCACAAACAAACACTACAGCTAGTAAACAACAACAAATTATAACTCTCATTTTTTTGTTTGTCTTTGGTTTCAGAAACAATGTAATTTACGGACACACAAATTTAGACACATATTTGGAACTATATTGCCATTAGGGAAATTAATTTTATGTGTTATATTATTATTTTTTTATTACTTTTTTTTGTACTATGTTAATTAGCATATAATAATTAAACCCCCATATTAATTTTACATAAGGCAGTGGAAATTAAGGGAAAAAATAAAGCTTTTTTTATTGATAATAATAAAAAACTAAAACTAAAGCTTATTATTAAAAATGTTAATAGCAAGTATTTAAAGCACTAGCTAAGTTGTATGTTTCATAATATATAAGAGATAGGCTAATTAATATTTTATATTTACATCATTTTACAAAAAAATTGTTAGACAGATTTTAGCAGATTAGTGAAAAAAACAAAACAAAAAACAGTGACTTTTTTTTTTAACTGAAAAACCAGCATGATTTTTTTATAGCACATTTGAAAAAACGTCTTCCAGTAATATAAACTAATTTTTTTCAGATATTTCCAGTACCGTAAGGGTAAGGTAACACAACCAACGTTAAAAAAATTTCCACACAATTATGAAAAAATAAATAATAATAATAATAATAAAATGTTCTCCTCTACATCCTCTATCAGGAGATAAATTATCAGGTATATAATTTTAAGCTGGTTTTTAAGGGTAAGATAACACGAACAATCGATTGTTGTTAGTCCCATTTGATTAACATGTAAACCTTAGCAACCTCATAATGATTCTGAATTTTTTTTGAGAGACATTTCTTGGCATTAAAAAAATATGGAGAAAATTTCAAAACAATCGGACGATCCAATTTTTTTAAATGAAATTTTTAAATTTTCAGTATAGGGCTTTCCCATGGAGACCGAAACTAAAAAATTAATTTAAAAAAATTGGATCGTCCGATTGTTTTGAAATTTTCTCCATATTTTTTTAATGCCAAGAACTGTCTCTAAAAAAAAATTCAGAATCATTATGAGGTTGCTAAGGTTTACATGTTAATCAAATGGGACTAACAACAATCGATTGTTCGTGTTATCTTACCCTTAAGATATAAAATTTTAAAGTTGACTAATTTAACAAGGAAATCCCATTTCTCCATGTTAAAGTAGTCAACATTAAAAAATTAATAACTTAAAAAATAGTTCGAATTTGTACACCTGTTATTTTACCTACTGATAGAGGATGTAGAGGAGAACATTTTAATATTTTTTTTTATAATTTTCATGTGTGGGATTTTTTTTTTTTTTTTTAACATACCTTTACCCTTAAAAATCAAGAAAATACTGTTATGTCGTCACAGTCATGCAAAGTTTTATTTGCTATGAATGAGTTTTAAATTTTGATTTTAACGGTAATGGAAGGCTAAAATAAATCTGAAAAAAATTGATGTCATAAACAGAGGTCCAACAAATATGCTATAAAAATATGCATGTTTTCTACTTGAAAATTTAAGAAATGAAATTAATTTTCAATTTAATTATTTGATGATGCAGTACAAATAGCCAACTCTAATTTATAATTAATATACATTTATGATTGCTTAAATTTTATTTAGTAATATATATATTATGAGATATTCTAACCTTAGGTTGTAAAACACATAATGATATGAGGTACAAACTCTTTATGTTGAATTATTAGTGAAAATCAAATATGTTAATAAAAAAAAATATTATTTAAGACTTAAATTTGAGTACTAAAAAATGGGAAATAAAAAAATGGAATACTAAAAAAAAAAACTTCCTATTCTAAAGTTCGTAAAAATAGTGACGCTGAAATTTTTAATCAAAATACTGTAAACATATAAAATTTTCACTAATTTTTCAACCCTGTGCTAATATTTACCGGTTTATAAACCGTTGCTCTCCTCCAATTAGGCAGCTGCAGTGTTTTACTTCAGCTAGGGGGGTAAACTTAGAGGAACATTCTTTCAATCGGGTAAAATAATTATACTGTAACATTACTTCGTTTTTTTTAATTTAGTCTTGCTGTCTTAAAAATAGCTTCAAAATTAATTTTATGAAATATTTTTGTGTACTGTATTGATATTTTGATCTTCTTACTATTTTTTTTTTTTTTTTTTTTTGTTTTGACTTACTCAATTAGCCAATATTTTAACACTAAAAACAAAAGCATAAATGGAAAACTTGCATGTATTTTTTATTGCAGAAATGAATAAAGGGTACTCTGAAATTCTCAAATTTATTTGGGAAGTGCTGCCACGCCTCATGGAGGCGTCAATAGGCCCTATCCTTTTTATTAAGGATTCAGGAGGGTGGGGGTAGGGGAACAACAATTTACAGTACTTTCAATAATTATTTAAAATAGTTCTGGGACTAAAAAAAATCTGAAAAAATTCGGAGTAGCATAATTTGGTACCCTAGTGTTCATTTCTGCAATAAAATTTTGCATGCAAGTTGGCCATTACATAACTTTTGAGCGTAATCTATATAAGACCTAAAAGCCATGGATAGAAAATACAATGTACAACATCTTGATAGGACATAAGCACATAATTAATTCGTTGGTAAAAATAAATTAAATTGACTGTGACAGCAAGACTTAATTTCATTATAATTTAGCTACTCTCTCTAAAGTTACCCAGACTAACTGTTAGTTACGGACGATACAGAGATATAAAAATACTAGGTTACGTGGCGAGATGAGATCGATGTAACGCCGTGGCAGCGTCACTCAAGAAGGTGAGCCGAGAAGAACTCCGCAGCGTCACCGCGACAAATCGGACACGTGCGGTTCGACTGAAACACCAAACGCCATGTACATCTTTCAGGGAGTTGTTTGATTTTTTATATTTAATAGGGGGAGATAAAAAAATCTCTATACTAATCAAGATTACTATGAGTTGATTTTCAAAAATGATTTTTTAAAATGATAAATAAATGAATAAACAAATGGAGGCTTCAAGTCAGCTGATTTTGTGGTGTTCCCACCATCCTATCCAAATCTATGTAAAAAAAAAAAAAAAATAAATTGCTTTTTTTGGGATGAAAGAATTTTTTTCAGACAAAAATAAGTTCTTGATTTATTATCAGAAGATCCCTAAATGAGAGGTGGGGGGGGAGGGGGGGAGGCGATGAATTTAAATACATAGCTTCAATAGTTACGGAGGAAAAAAAATATTTTCTAACATGTTCACTTATAGAGAAAATTAACACTTGAAGCCTCTATAAACGAATTAATAAATAAAAAATATTAATTAAATTTAATCATGGGATTCTTATGATTTTAAGGTTCAATTATGGACAAACAAGTGAATCAACATGCGGTATGATTCGAAATCTGACAGGATCTCACCTTGAGCCACTTGTCAACACACTTTGCGTGGAACTCGTGGTCGCACGGCAACACACGCAGCATCTGGCGTGCCTCAAAGTCACACATGCACACCACACACGACGTCTGATCTCCTTGGTGGGTGTCGCAGTTGAACCTGCAGGCAAGCACGCCACATCAAATCCTGTCTTCTATTAAATTAAATTATGTTTAGCAGAACATTCTACTTGAAATTTTTACTGCTTGGAATCACATCAAACCCTATCTATGTATTATTTTACTATATCTTTCATGGGTACAAACATACATATATCACAATGTACAAGTCAAAATAATAATAACAGCCTATGGGGCAAATGAAAAAGATTGCTGAGCCAGTCCATTCACTACAAGTGTTCACTGACTCAAAATTATATTAAATCACCTCAGATTAAATTAAAAAATTCAGCAATATTCAGCAGAAAATTCTACTAATTGCTTGGATGCCTAGAGTAAAAGTTATGCTACATTCAGATTTTTATTTCCTTTTAGAAAAGAATAATTGCAAAAAATAATGTAAATGCAAAACACTGTAGAAGTTATATAAATTTTATTTACCTAATTAAATTAGAGTATTAATGTTTGAAGTTATCAAGATAAACTAAGCTAAAGAATGGTCCCAGATAAGTCTTTGAAACAAGAATTTATTTATGAGAGATTGCCAGATATTACAAACAGTAGTTTCTGATTCTAGTTGCAATTGGTTTGGGGGAAATAAGAAGAAACTATGTTATTTCTAAATTTCTAGATATAAACTCTCGCTTCAAAGACTGTAAAATGCTAACCTATTAGAATTGGGGGAAAAATAACAGTGCCTATTTTAATTAAAAATTATTAAATTATGGTAAAAAAATATAAAATTTAGAACAGAACATAGAGAACTGTTCACTTTCTGAAGTAAAAAAAGTAATTATTTGGTCCAGTTTTTGAGATATTAATTTTTTAGTTGAAAAAGATGCTGATTTGACTTCAATTGACTAATGGCTGCCAGATTTCCAATGATATTCTCACTATTTATATCCTGTAAATCACAAAAACTAGATCAATTACTACTATATTTTTTGTCTGAATATTTATGTTATAATGTAAGGAAGGTTTACTATAATTTTCAGTGACAATAATCCTTAACATCAGAGATATGGTCACTTACTTGTACGATGGAAGCTGTTCAATCTCGTTACGAGCTAGTCCGCGTGGCTTGGCCTCCCCCAGTCTCTCAGCCAGACTCAGCAGAGCTTCGTAATTCTCCGTCTCAGAACCCTCGGGACTGCCAGATCTGTTGGGGCCGTACGGGGATAGCGGAGGGTTCGAGAACATGGCCCTGAAATATCGTGAGGTGAGAAAATTTTTGACACAGAGAACACACGAATGGACAACCTGCATGCAAATTTTTTATTGCAAAAATTGATAGAGGGTACAAAGTTATGCCACTATGATTTTTTTCAGATATTTTACAGCTTAGGAAGTATTGCTAAAAAGTTTTGACAAGGTCAGGTTTGAACCCACGCCCCTTTTAGGTCCTATCTTTTTATTAAGAGAGGCGTCACTTTCTCTGTACTTTCAATAATTTTTTAAAAATAGTTCCCGGGATCTAAAAAATCTGAAAAAAATTAGGGTAGCATAACTTTGCACCCTCTATCCATTTCTGCAATAAAAAATGTTAAGGTTGATACTCCATTGTTACTACTTACAAGAAGTGCAGCCAGTAGCCCGGGTAGGTTGGTGGGGGAGGAGGTAGGGGAGGTCCCCCCCTCCACCCCCTGCGAGAGGCCACACGTCTGGGAGCCCCGGCTGGGGGGCTGGCACGACGAGACCTCGGGGGAGTCAGTAGCTCCATCTGGACTCCTCCCACTCGACCCTGACAACCAATCAAATTAATCCGTGAAAAAGAGGTAAATTAAGTTTAAAAAAACTATGAGCAACATCATCATACTTCGTATTTTGTTGCAATAATGAACCATCTGCTATTTCAGGTGAGAGCAATTACATATGCTTTATGTTATCACAATTTACAGTTCATGATTGCACTCATATAGCAGATAGCTTATTATTGCACCGAGATCATGCTAGGCAGATAGTTCATTATTGCTGAAGAGGGACGATACATTGTTAAGGCTTAACCTGAGAAATTTGGACGAAAAATTCGCTACAACAGATTTTCTTCAAATTAATTTGGTGGACTTACAACAATCGTCAAATTAGCTCTGAATTTTTTTCAGAATTTTTTAACCGTTGGTTTAATTATAATTAATTTATTTAAATGAGAATTTTGTATCCTTCCAATGTTAAATTTGTTAATTAGCATTGCAAAAAAACTGTACAACAGATTCTTTTACTTTTTTTTTACTAAACCTAATTTTTTAGACTATTTTTCTGAATTGTTTTCAAATATTTTGAACCGTGGCGATGATTGTTTCCTATATGTGATGAGAAATGTGGCAACGTTCTCAAAGACTGATGTCACCACCCCCTCCTAAAAAATTATTCGCATTCCAATGCAAACAGTGTTGCCACTATAGCCACGCCTCTTGACCTTGACAGACAAATTCTCAGGTTATACCTTAAACACATAGAGACAAAATGGAACATATCGTGACACAAGCACGTACCTCTGTGATGAAGGCCGGAGGAGAGGGTGGCAGCTGATTCAGACTTGGGGGGCTGCCTGAGGATGGACGTCCGTGTTGCAACATGGCTGCGACCATGGCTGCATTGTTGCCCCCGCGGTGGTCCCCCATCTCCCCCTCTCCTCGCTGCAACAATCAACAAGTTGCCAAATTAATGTTAATTGCATGGTGAAATATCAGAAAATAAATAAAGTAAACTTTCTATTTTTGTGAATGATTTTATGAATTCTTTGATTTTGTGAAGTGGAAATGTCAGTCTCAGTCTAATATACTTTATATATAGGCATTTCAATGTTAATACTTTCGATTTTGTGAATTTTGATTTGTGAATTCATGTTTGTTTGTTTTTATTCCTTGAGACTCCATAAAATCAAAAGTTTACTGTAAATGAACTACAGAGTAATTTAATTTAGAGCATACCTGAATAGAATGTCTTAAAAAAATATTACTAACAAAAATACTAAACTGTACGTACATATATAAGGTGAAACAGGTTTGATTGATAGATAAATTTGATTTGGAGTTAGGACTCAATTGCTCCATGCAGCCACTATACTACACTGTTATTATTGATACTTCTATCAATGTAACTTGTAAGTGGGTTTAAAAGCTATATTCACTGTAACATGTTATAAATAAAACAAGAAACTGCTGACCTTCATCACAATGGTTTAGCTGTTTGATTGACCTCATAGCACCAAAAGATAGCATAGAAAATATCCTTTCATAGAACCAATATGACTCAACTACATACGTGTGTACTTTAGCCAGTTAGCTCTGATATCAAAACAATGATACTTTTAGAATCACTCAGATAAAATCCTGTCTTTATTACGCAAATTGCCAGGATTTAAATTTAAAATATGTATACAGAATAATATTTTTATATTATTGACGCTTGGAGCAGAGCATTTTTTTTATTTACTCCGGACAGTCGTCACATATATTTATTTTTATTATTAAGGGTAAGGTAACGTGAATCAGCTGTTGTTGTTTTTTTAGACTTATTTGATTAACATATAAACCTTAGCAAATTCACAAAATTTCTGAAAAAAAAAAAATTGAAAGACAGATTTTAGTAAATGTATGTACCTAACAGTCATAGAAAAAAATTTCAAGACAATTATTCGAGCCAATTTTTTTTAATTAAGTTTTTATTTTGGCTCTCCATATATGGGAGAGCCCTATGCTGAAAATTAAAAAAAATATAAATTAAAAAAAAATCGGCTCAAACAATTTATTGTCTTGAATTTTTTTTATGGCTTTTAGGTACATACTAAAATCTGTCACTCAATTTTTTTTCAGAAATTTTGTGAATTTGCTAAGGTTTACATGTTAATCAAATGGGTCTAAAAAACAAACAGCTGATTCACGTTACCTTATCCTTAAATAGTAAATAAACTTTTGCTTGTATGCAGAATTATGTAGCACTCTTGAAGAATTTTATACTATAAAATCATATTTTAGTACAGTAATAAAATACCAAAAAAATATAATGACATTAGTACGTGCTTTAACTTTTATGTAACAGTTCAATCATATAATAAAGAATACCAATGTTTATTTTTTAAATTTCTAGTACACTACTGTTTTCATGATTTATGAACGTGTTTTAAGTTTACATATATGTTCTTTTTTATTATTTGAAACTTCTAACATGATCCACGTTGAAGTACAACCAGTTGTTTCAATAAATAAAATAAAATAGAATATTGATCACGGGTAAGAAAAGGCATTGTTGCCTTACCCTCGCCATAAAGTCAAATAAATACAGTAAAAACTTGTTATTACGTAAAGTCAAGGGACCCAGGAAATTGGGTTTACCTTATATCAAGTTTTTCCTATACCTACAATACTAATTATTTTTTATGGGACCTTTACTCTGTTACTCAATATCGAGTTTTACCTTATAACAAGTTACAACAAGATTTTACTGTAAAAAAATACCCTGCATATTATACAGAAGCTCACACAAGACATTTTTAGTTACATACCTGTTGAGTCATGGGCATGTGCTGGAAGTGAGGTCCCCCCATGGCTGCCAGAGGTTGTTGATGTTGAGTGGCGAAGGTGGGGGGTTGGGGAGAGGGGGGAAGGAACTGATGGTGGTGGTAGGCCGGGCCAAACTGGGGTGGGAGCTGTTGACACAAAATGTTCATAGTTAGTGTATGAGGAATTGTGGAAGCTGATTACAAAATATTAAATAAATAAATAAATAAATAAATAAATAAATAAATAAATAAATTCTCTAAAACATAACTAATAAAAAAAAATTAAAAAAATACTTGAATGCTAACACGTTGACAATTTTTTTTAATGATATATGGGCACTTCTTCCCTTTGATTCTATTCCTAATTCCCTCCATAAGAATAACATGTAAAATTAGCTCTGTTCGTAAATAAAAAAAATCATAATTAATACATTTTTATTAGTGTAACTTATGTTCCATGTACATAAGGTTCATCAATAAAAATTTATTCTTCCTGGTTGTGTATTTACGAACTTATTATCATCCCTTCCTTACAAACACATATTTTTATTTTACATAATATAATACACTCTTATTTGACTCACCTGAGCAAATTGAGGTCCAGGGGGCGCCCCACAGAAGATGGTGTGCATCTGGCACGCTTGTGGAGGGGGAGGAAGGTGGTGGGGGGATGAGTAGAGGGGAGGGGGGAGGTGTGGGGGTGCTAGCTCCATCACTGGAAGAGGGGGGGCGGGAGGAGCGGGGGGCAGGGGGCTGGATGGAGGAGCGCTGCCGACGAATGAAAATCCATCCTGGCCCCACTCACGGTGGTAGCGAGCACGACGCATCGGAGGACTGAAACATTCAACGTTGACGCTACCATCTTGTGTATATAATTTCAACGTTGACGCTACCATCTTGTGTGTATAATTTCAACGTTGACGCTACCATCTTGTGTGTATAATTTCAACGTTGAGGCTATCATCTTGTGTGTATAATTTCAACGTTGACGCTACCATCTTGTGTGTATAATTTCAACGTTGACGCTACCATCTTGTGTGTATAATTTCAACGTTGACGCTACCATCTTGTGTGTATAATTTCAACGTTGACGCTATTATCTTGTGTATAATTTCAACGTTGACGCTACCATCTTGTGTGTATAATTTCAACGTTGACGCTACCATCTTGTGTGCATAATTTCAACGTTGACGCTACCATCTTGTGTGTATAATTTCAACGTTGACGCTACCATCTTGTGTGTATAATTTCAACGTTGACGCTACCATCTTGTGTGTATAATTTCAACGTTGACGCTACCATCTTGTGTGTATAATTTCAACGTTGACGCTACCATCTTGTGTGTATAATTTCAACGTTGACGCTACCATCTTGTGTGTATAATTTCAACGTTGAGGCTATCATCTTGTGTGTATAATTTCAACGTTGACGCTACCATCTTGTGTGTATAATTTCAACGTTGACGCTACCATCTTGTGTGTATAATTTCAACGTTGACGCTACCATCTTGTGTGTATAATTTCAACGTTGACGCTATTATCTTGTGTATAATTTCAACGTTGACGCTACCATCTTGTGTGTATAATTTCAACGTTGACGCTACCATCTTGTGTGCATAATTTCAACGTTGACGCTACCATCTTGTGTGTATAATTTCAACGTTGACGCTACCATCTTGTGTGTATAATTTCAACGTTGACGCTACCATCTTGTGTGTATAATTTCAACGTTGACGCTACCATCTTGTGTGTATAATTTCAACGTTGACGCTACCATCTTGTGTGTATAATTTCAACGTTGACGCTACCATCTTGTGTGTATAATTTCAACGTTGACGCTACCATCTTGTGTGTATAATGTTGAGGGGAGGGGGGTTTTGTGAGCCTAGCAATCAAGGAAACGATACAAGTCATAATAAACGTGTTTACATCCTTTTTTCTTACGTAGGATGATTTTTTTTCCACCACTCTTAATATATACTACATGAAGAAAAATCTAAGATATATTGTGTACTGATCCTTATTCACAAATTTTTTTAACCCAGAGATAGAAATTTCATTGAAAATCTACCTTAGCATATTCTAATTTTATTGATTTCTCAATAAACTGAGAACTATAATAAACTATATTAATAAATAGCGTTTGCTTGGCTTTGTTGTTGTTTACATTCAGCAGTAGGTACTGAGAGAGGGAACTGGAATCACTTAATTTATTCCTCCTAATTTAACATATTTTAATTTCTTTTAACAATAATATAATATACGTAAGAAATAAATATACATAACTTGAACATATACATTTTTTTTATTTTACCTAGTTTCTTTACCATTACTTTTTGTTGTTCCGTTTTCCCCTCGTATTCAAAAGTCCGCGGGGAAAGCAATGGCCGGTGATTGGCTGAATATTTTAAGAATATTAGGGTCAATATCAGTGCATAAGTGTCGTAAAATGGTCATTATTGACGTGAAATTTGGAGTCGATTTACATTTTATTTAATGATTTATTGTATTTTTCACAGATATCATTGGCAAATATTGTATTTTTTTCCATTTACTTGACATTTCAATCTATCAAATAAAATAATTGTCAAATGTACCACGATTGTCATATCGCAGAAAATAAATAGTTTTTCGTATGCTACTACCATGTTAAATAGGTGCTTTTTGCCTACATTCACGTGACGTCATATTTTTGTGACGTATGGTGAAAGACCCGTATACAGTAACACTTACAAGTTAGATTATTTACAGTAAATAATTTCTTGCTTTATTTTTTAGTCTCATTGCAAAATTTCAATGTACACCCTATAATAGAAATTATTGCAGGTTGTAACGTTTTTGCTGATGAATAAATTTTAAACTTCATTTTTAATGAAAATTAAAAAAAAAAAAAATCAACCTTAGAATACCATTGAAAAGTGCTGCAAATTATGAATAATTGATACAAGATTTCAGGATTACTATCATGTTATACTATTTATATAGCTCAATAAACAAATAAAATAATAAAAATAGTGGACTTGAAATTATAGTGTTGTACATTGTAAGATGTTTTTTTGTTTTTGTTTTTTTTTTTTTGGGTACCTCTGTGACTTTAAAAATAGAAACAGCTGCTGCACCATGTGAGCATGACTTAGAAAAACTTGGCCTTATTTTGCAATAAGCAAAATATTATGTTGTAACTACTGAACTATATACTATGGAAAGCTAACGCCCGCTCTTCTACACCCTCCGCGCTGAGGCAAAAAAAAGTTTCTCCTTTTACCCATCACAGCTGATCCCTTAACATGAAATAACGTTGAAAAGGTCTGACCTTCCTACTATAGTCGGAAGAAATCAGCTGGCAGGCAGGTAGAAGCAATCTTTATTTGCTTCAAACCCTAGTGTGTAGTCTCGCCCCCTGGTTGTAACAGTTAAACTGCAGTACTATATTGTTAGCTTTAAGAAGAAGAATGATAAAACATAATTCTTCTATATTTTACCCACCAGTAGTTTCTTTTATGTAGCATTGATATTTTATAAAATTTTAGAACATCGTTTGGCCAATGGAAAAATTAAATTTTACTGCATTTAAAAAAATATAAAAATTTTCCATATTTGTAATTTTTTTCTTACTTCTTGGCTTACATTTATTTTTTACATGAGATATTCACAAAAAAAAATTAAAGCACAACTTGATTAGCACTTTACTGGAATACAAAATATTAAGAAAAAAAATGTACAGTATGCAAACACTACACTGTTACTGTATGTTAATGTTTTAACGTCATACCATCTTAAACATCTAAAGTCAACTTTATAGATTTGGGCTAAATAACCAATCATTCACCTATATAAGATATTTAGCCAAAATCTGACTTGAGATATTTAAATGCTACACCACAACGATATATTACACAACAAGTTACGTACTCTTTGATGTAACGCCCCCGTTTTTTTAATATAACGTCACGTACCTTCCCCTGGCCCTGGGTGACGGAGGAGGGGGTCTACGACGAGGCGGCATGTTGTGAGGCATGTTATCCCAGGGTCTCGGGGGTGGGGGCGAGACTGCCTCCATCATGTGGTAACCGTTGTGGGACAGACGGCGCCTCTTGCGAGTTGGACTCTCGCTCTGTTGGAACACAAACACTCTCAGATGGAAATTGACATTCAAATTGATTTTCTTTTTTGTTTAACTATTTTTTTCAAAAAAAAATATTGAACAATTACAGTAAAAACTTGTTATTAAGTAACTTGTTATAAGGTAAAAACTCGATATTGAGTAATGGAGTAAAAGTCCCGGAAAAAATAATTTGTAATGCAGGTGTAGGAAAAACTTTATATCAAGGTATATATGTACTCGATATAAGGTAACCCCAATTTCCTTGGTCCCTTGACTTGACGTAATAACAAGTTTTTACCGTATATTTTATAAATTAATATTGCATAGTTCTGTTCTTTGAAGAAAAATTATTGTAACATTTTGCACCAGCTTAAAGGTTAATCTCTGCTGGACGATACAGTATTTGTAAATTTATGATTCTAATATGTAAAAAAAGTCATTCACCATCTCAAATATTCATGAAGAGAAATTTAATTTAAAATAATAATCTGTTCCTAAATGCACAAATTTATGGATTAAAAAAATAAATAAATATGGCACGTTCTTTATTCATAAATAAATTATAAATTTAAGAAGAAAACTATTAAATTTTTCAAAGAAATTAATTAATTCTATGGTGTGTTAATTAAATCAATTAACAATTAATTTAAATAAAGTTAATTGTAAAAATTTAAAACGATACTTCAAAATAGCTAAATTAACACATTCCGTCTGATGACGTATGAATAAAAAAATGTTTTTTATTCTCTATTATGCATACAAGGCATATTATCCACCATTTTGTTACATTAGGTGGGTGTGTCAATTTTTGAGGTTATGTGCATTTTAAGGGGGTTATTTTTCCATGAAAAAATATAGACCCAATTCGGTGAAATTTTTTAGATACTCAGCACTGATATAAGCATTGTTTTAATCAAATCAGTGTCTTTTTCACACAAAAAAAAAAAAAAAAAATCAATTACTCAAAATCTACACCGAATTTGTTGTTTTTTAACAGCAGCAAATTAACAGTTATTTTGTCCTTGATTTTATGGGCTAAAATATTTTCAGTTTATCATCAGAAAATATTAAGCAATGGCAATATAATCCTTAATGCCTAAGCATAGCAAAATACTCAAACATAACTGTGATGCCACAGTTACGATATTGAAGGTGTTATAGGGTTAAAAAAAAAGAAAAAAATTGACGTTACATATACAGTAAAAACTTGTTATTACGTAACTTGCTATAAGGTAAAAACTCGATATTGAGTAACGGAGTAAAGGTCCCGTAAAAAATAATTAGAATTGCAGGTACAGGAAAAATTTGATATAAGGTATACTCGATATAAGGTAAACCCAATTTCCTTGGTCCCTTGACTTGATGTTATAACAAGTTTTTACTGAATATAATTGACAACCTTCATGAAATTTTTTTATTGTATATTTGTATAGAGGGCCTCAAGTTATGTATCATCAATAATTTACAGATTATTTTGAACCCTCTAACACACTTAAAATCAAAGGGAAAGACGCTGTGACGTCATAGTCATGCAACTAAACGCAAGCGTAGGGAAAGACGTTACATGAATTTGACGTCACAGCGTCTTTCTCCTTGATTTTGAGGGTATTAGAGGGTTAAAAAAATCTGTAAATTATTGAGAATACATAACTCAAGGTCCTCTATCCAAACGTATAACAAAAAAATTTCATGAAGGTTGTCCATTATGTAGCTTCAATTTTTTTCATTTTTTTTTTTTTTTTTCTAGGTCCAAAATTGCAATAAAAATTTTCATTCAGGATCAATTTAAAGTTACTGCAAGTCTCACCTTTCTCCCATCGTCCTGCGGCTGCCGATAGTACTGAGGAGCCCCGAGTCCGGGACTGAGCATTCGCTCCGAGTGACGCCTGCAGTTCCAGTCAGGGCCACCAGGGCGGCGAGGCGGGAAGTCGTTCTGCTGGGGTGGAAACGGTCGGCCCTCCCCCAGCCCCGGACTTAGACTCAGCATGCCCCCACCAGCGTAGTCCTAGCACGAGGGTAAATTATAAAACAACGTAGTATCACTTCAAGTGGGCGGTAAAATTTTCTCCATAAGCCACCATGTTAAAAAAATTTAATTTTTATCAGTAACTATTAAAGCTTTTAATTTTCAAAACATTCCCCCCCCCCCATTTAGAGGTCTTCTGATAATGAATCAAGAACTTATTTTCTTCTAAAAAAATTCTTTAATGCTAAAAAAGCAAATTTGATTTTTTTTTTTTTTTTTTTTTTTTAAGTTTAGATAGGACACCACAAAATCAGCTGACTTGAAGCATCCATTGAGGTGGGGAAATTAATTTTTTGTAACTTCTCACTCTTCAAAAAAAATTATTGTACATAGATTTTAACAGCTTTTCCATGAACCTGAAATCTTCATATGTAGTATAATGGTAGACAATTATCATATAATGTATTTTTTAAACATTTTTCATTCACCAGTTGAATTGATAAAAGTACCCCACCTTATGTATTTGAGCTAAAATACTAAGCTAATGTTTCCAAACAGCTTTCTTTTCTAATTTTTTTTTTAATAAATATTAAATTTACTATTTACTAATACTAATTTAAGAACAAAAGAGGAATTATTTACAACTAGTAGACTGATTATAGCTGAACGCAGCTTTAATTGGAAGTTTGGAGAATACAATCTCAGTACTGAGCTTGATGCAAACGGTGCACACAAATAATTGTAATCATCAATTGTTGGCTTGTGAAATTTAAAAATAAAATCACTAAAATTCATGATGAAAAACATTAAATCGGAAAGACGATGGGAATTTTTTTTCAGCAAATGAGTCAACTGACTTGGCACTAACGTGACTAAGCGTAGAAGGTGGATATTATTTATAACGTCACACTTACCTGTGCACACACGTTGACTCTGAGTGGCGGGGTGAGTTGTCGTCTCTCCCCCGGCCCCCCCACACTTGAGGGAGGTTCCTGGGGGTACATTCTCATATGACCGGGGTGAGGGGGGGAGTGGGGACCTACCCCTCTCGGAGGGGGACTTAGCGGAGCATTGTGTGGCTTGGGGTAGCCCTGAGAGCAGAATGGACCTCCCACAGGCTCTTTGGGACCATTAGGACCCCTGCAACATAAATAGAAACAATGTTTAACACAGTCATTTTGTTTTATAGCAAGGGTTGTGTGTAAAAAAAAATTAATAACAAATAATAAACATTAAATGTGTCATTCAGTGCGAGATGTATGTAGTAATTTTAAAACAAAATTATTTGGACTAGGACAAAGTTTTGAATTCTTAGTCATCATTTGGGAAGGAGGGTGAGAGACACATACCATGCTAGGATGAATGAAATAATAAGGGGCATTCACAAAGCCCTAAGGCCACATTTATGGCTCGATAATTTAAAGCCTGATTTTAGGCATGCTTTTTACACCCAAAATTTCTAGTCTTTAATTATCAAGCCCTAAATGTGGCCTTAAGGCTTTGTGAATGCCTCTTACTATGTTCGTGGCATATATTTACTCATAATGAAGAACAAGATTAGACCAATGGTGAGTATCCATCAGAAAAATTATTATAGTCGCCATGTTCGTTTGCTGATTTTGACTCCTGCTACAACCACCGCGCATCGGCGCGCAACCCTTCTGCGCACGTTTTTTCGGCTCGAAGTCAAAACACAACTACCGCGAAATTCTTTAGATGCTCTTTAATTAAACTGACCCAAGGCAAATACTAAAATTTTTATAGCAGCAAACGTAAAAGGTTAGTGCCAATACGTAATTTTAAATTTGCAAACATAACTTATTTAGAGGGTTAACAATAAGCGATCGAAAAATTGCTCCGTATAGGATCTTACGTGCGCCTAATCTTTTTTTGTAAGTAAATGGGAGGACAAAGGATTGGTGATGTCATCATGGATGCTGACCATTGACAAGATGCGTGTAAATTGAGACAATGGGGGGCATTCACAAAGCACTTTAACCCCAACTTAAGCCCCAAGTCTAGCTCATAGTTTAGCACCATGTTTAGTACCAGGGATAAAACTTGGGGCTAAAGTTGGAGTTAAAGTGCTTTGTGAATGTCCCCCATTGAGTATACTGTGTAACTGTATACTGATGGTGGAAAAATTACATAAAAAGAAGACAACATCATTTGCAGTAGCAACAGAAAATGCCTCACATGTCCATCAGAAAGAATATGCACAACTTGATGCTGCAGCAAGAACTCGTTGCAATGACAAGCTTCAACTTACAAATGCCGCAGCGCCGCATTCTTACATCATTCCGTAAGGTTTGTTAGGAAAAAAAATCTTATTTATTTTTTCATTCAAATTCTATGCTGCACAAAATCTCGAATATTTTTTATGTGATCTTTCCCATGGCTCATATAATTTTTAATCTTGCCTTTCATAAGAACCGTCAGAAAAAAATTAAAAACCAGGTACCGCTGGGTTAAAGGATAGGAAGCTTGATAGAACATGTTGTCGCACTCAGTTCGCTCGCTAGATTTTCATTGGCTGAGAGAATCGTTTCGTCAGAGTTGAAGCTCGTCATTTGCAAATCTATCTTTGGGAGGGGCTTTTGAAATCTACCCTAATTGGTCTCATCGATATGGCTAGGGTAAAATACATGGGTGTGAGTCCATCTTTCTCCCATCCCTCGTTCTAAATAACGCTGCACATATTTTGTACTGGCTACGCTTCTGTTCATGACGAGGTTTCAGCTGTCAAATTCTTCCCTTTTTGACACACTACATAAAAAAATACTTAGTACATACTGCTGCAAATAACGTGCAAAATAAATAGTAAAATATTTAATTACCTCTGATTGTAACCGTGGTCGTAGGGTTTAGCTGAGCCTCGTCTTGACTTGTACATGGATGATGATGATCTATGGTGAGCAACCGGAGAAACGGAGTTAGAACTTGGAGAAGAATATTGTCTTGAGTTTGGCACAGAGGCCATTAAATTGTTTCACCTAAATGACAGTAGGAAACAAGAATGAAACCCAGGTACTGATCACAAGCTAAATATAGAATACACGGAAAAAAAAATCTATTGTCACATTAAAAGATGTCTTAAATTAACTTTTTAATTCAAGGCCTATAAAGAAATTTAATTAATTATTAAAAATATTATGATCTGCATGCAATATCATACAATTTTTTATACAGTATTGAATAAAATCTATAAAAGAAAAGAAGAAAACAAAAAACTTACAGAGAACAGACTTACTCAAAAAGTACGACCATTAAAATATTAACTGATTTTAAAGTAGACTTTCTCTCCCACCGTTACACACTTCACTTTCGTAAGTGATTTCACTTTCAAAAACTTAAACGCAAGACTGCTGATAGTGCAGTCTCGTTATATTCCCTTTAATGATAAACGTCGTAATATTTAATAAATGAAGTTTTCTTTATGAAACATGCAACGTTTGACTACGTTTTATTTTAAAAACTAGTTCCTTAGTCACCTTTTTTTTTTCCTACTCCTCCCTATATCTTTCTTGGTCTGCTTGCAGGCTTTATTATTCTGTAAATCTGTATAAAGCCAAGGATATATTTTTCCTCTCCCCTACTACTTTATTCCATTATTGCTGGCTTGCACAGCCAGCCTTCACAAGAGCTCTCTTGCGTTGCTAAGTCCCCCTTCCTGTTCTCCCTTCTCTTTAAGGTTTTGCATTAACCATATGACATCATACATAAAAATTAGATACGAAGTAAAATTAAACCGTAAATCTTAATAATTTTTTCTGAAAATCTTTATTACACTATTAAAAAGTATTTAAAATCTTAAAATTATATCTTTACCGGATTATTTATTCAGATATTTGTAAATATATTTAGCATGGTGTCAAATGCCTGTGTCGTCATATTGAAATTGTTTGTTTTCAGTTTTCTTGCTTACAAAACACCATCGAAAGCTGTAATTTGTGCTAAAGAACAATTATTATGTATTAATTGGTTTCAGAAATTTTCAAAAGTAATTATTGATTATGGTTCTATTAATTTTCTTCCTTAAATTTCCCCTCTCATTCCTCTCATTCATGAATGCCAATACACAAAAATGCACACTAAACACATTATCGATTGTCAATTTTTTTAAGTGTTGACGCCATATTGACACTAACTGTTGTCTCAATTAGCGCAAGTGTTCAAGTATTTGAAGGGTTTGAAGGGTCTAGTATTTAGTGTTTGAAATAGCAACTTCAAACACTAACACAGACACTAAATTTTTTAACATTGATCAGCTGATGCAAATGTTTCCAACTTTTGACACTACGAAGTGTTGGCGCTAGTTTACAGTAAAGTTGTCTCATTTAAAATAAGTATTTATACTAAATTAGTATTTGAAGTGTATACACTTTTAGTTCGCATTCTTTAAATGAGACACGGCCCTAATCATCTGGCATCTGACAGCTTTTCCCCTCTTTTCCCTTTCGGCCCCCCATGGATTTTAAATGTTTTTTGCCCTTTAAATTTAGGTTTTCAATAAAAAAGTTGGGACAAAAAATTCTTTGATAGTAGAAGTAATTTATCATAAATTTTGGGAATCATTTCATCGTAAAACTAGCAAATTAATTGCAAAATAATGCAACAAAATATTAATTAAAGATCAAAATGCCAGCTGTTCGATGAAGATTAATAAGCTCCGCCCACACAATTTGAGAGCCAATCAAAACAATGAATCGTCTGTTTTTATTTGTATATCTTTGTTAAATACAATTATATTAGAAATTTAAGCTCATTGTACTATGTTAATTAAAAAATTGTATTTCAGATAATACATAAAAAAAGTTTATATTCAATTAAAGTTTATTGCGTAGTAGATTTTTCGTTGAAGTTCGTTGTTCTACGGAAGAAGACCGTCGCGATTGGCCATTTTTGATCATGTGACCCCAGCTTCACTCTCTCATTGGATGAGTCCTCGGGGATATATAAAGGTGATGACGTCATTTTGTTTGTTGTTAGATGGGAATGTTGCTGAGGCAAGTCGTTAAGAACGAACTCCGCTCGAATTTTGTTTGTAATTTAGCTGTAAATACCTGTGAATGGTGTAATTGTAGATTGGTGAAGAGTTTAAGTTGGAACAATTATAATTTTCAGACTCTAATGAAGATTTGCATGAGTTAGCAGTAATATTTTGGGGACTTTAAAACATCCGGGTCGTTTGGAAAGTTCACGATCTAAAAGTCGCCATTTTGATTTTAGAAAGTTTGCTCTTGCAACTTATGCCTAAAATTTTTGTGAAAGGCTGCTGATATATTTGCTTGTGGAGCTGATTATATTGAGTGTTTCTGCATCATCGAACTGGTGCTTGCTACGCTATTATTGATGTAAGTATATTTTACATGAATAATGAAAATTATTAACATTATTTTATGTATTTATTTGCTAACGGTATTTTTTTTTTGTTTTTTTCTTTGCAGCTGTGGCATTTTTTTTAAAAGAAGATCTAATTTTGTTGTTAAATAACTCAAATATAAATATTCTTTGTTTTAATGCAAAGATTTTTGTTATAACTTGAGTATTATAGTATAAAAAAGTTGAGAATATGAATAGCAGATACGGTAAAACTAGCAGCCCAAATATGTTTGGGGCGGCAGCAGCTGTGAGTAATGGACGGAAGGTTGCGGCTGGAGGAATCGGAGGGGCTACTTACTACTACAGGAAGCCAGGTTCTCCAACTGAAAGAATCCGTAGGAAGACTGAAACTACCGAGCCCATTGCCATTCCACCGAGGCAGGGGTCTCCATACGGGGGAAGTTCCAGAGGCGGCTCTCCGAGAGGCGGATCTCCTTCTGGAGGTGCGTTCTACGCTGGAGCTAAATTTTCCGAGCCACCGTCGCCTGCTTCTCTACCAAAGCCTCCCTCGCATTGGATGTCCCAGGGTGGAAGTTGTCAACAAGAAATGCGTCAGGTAGAGGATCAATACCGCGAGATCTCAAATCAGCTCAAATTACTTCTCAACATACGTGCTTAAGAAAGTTAATGATGTTTTGGGACATTATTAATCATGTAATGTTTTTATGATGCCCTCAGGATTTGTGACAAAAAGATTTAATCAATTTTAAAATATCAAGGTTCTTTGAAAAAAATATTTTTAGACTGTAAGTCACTCCATTTACATTTTTTGGAGTAAAAAAATGTGTATAAAACTGTGGGCAAAGAAAAGCTGCGACGTTTTTTAAAGTTTTTTTTTTTTTTTTTCAATTTTATGACAATTTTATTTTCAAAACGGAGTTTGAAAAACATAAAATAAATTTTTTATGCATTGATAAAAAAAAAAGTTTTTAATTTCAGTTTTAAGTAATTCACAAATGGAGAGTGTCCATGATTTTTAATTTTTTTAAATAATATTTTGCTCCCAGTTTTATGAAAAATAACTAATAATCTTTGTAACGCTTAATTAATTGCAGCTATATCCGTTACATAGATTATCATTGCTATTTTTTTTTTTTTTTTTTTTTTTTTTAGAATTAAGAAATTGTTTTAAGATATGTTTAGAAATTTCATTAAGTTCTCGTTTCTATTTAGATAAATTTTAAAAAATCTCTAAAGTTTTTGTCTAAAATGTAGACCTTTTGGCTAATTTTTTGTTTATTTGTTTCGTTAATTTCAAAATTAATTAAAATTACCATAGTCATTGTAGTATAGTTTCATTGTGGCTTTAAGATTAATGAAGTCGTAATAATATTTGTCGGATGATGTAATATAATGGAATTTTTTGAGACTGGCCTCAGCATATTGTTAAAAGCTGGATTGTATAAAATATAAGAACTTAATTTTTTTTAACTGAACCTGCCGCCATGATAATGTCGTATCTCGCCCAACCTATAGAAGCTAACGTCCGATCTCGATATTAATTACTAATGATAACGGCCTGTATATCTCGATAATTTTTTTTCGCTTTTTGTATAATTTTTTTCTTTTTGTAATGGCCTTTTGATAATTCTTTGGGTCTAAATCAAAATAGAAAAAAAATAACAAATGAATATAGTATATTTTATCTCCATGTAAATAAGTGTAAGAGATCATATTTTTTAACATATTGTGACTGTGATTGTGTCCTATATATATAATTTTTGTTTTTTTAAATTTTTTGAGTTGTTGGCAATACTTGGAATCATTTATATATATCATCCCACCAACATTAACTGTTAAATTTTTTGCTCTCTTTTTTTTTGATATTTTTGTCTTAATATTGATGATAAGACTTATGTTTTGTGACTTTGGAATGAACACGGTATCCTATAGCGATAAAGTTCATGCTTTTGTCATTTGACAAGCGCAAATCTAAACGTCAATATTTTAGCTGCCATAATTTTTAAGTAGAAAAAAGGAGCAAAAGGAAAAATCTTCTATCATTAGATAATTTTTACCCATCTCTTTCCCCCATTCATAAAAACTGTTCTTTGGTATGTATAGTAAGAAATAATCATTCATTCATTATATCATTGGGGTCTTGATTGATCTTAATCTTGTATGTGATACTAAGGTACAAACGTCATCTTTGCTGCTTTTTAACAATATGCAGCAAATCATAGTTTCGGTACATTTTCATTCAAGTCTCTTTAAATATCAATTTTAAGAATAACGTTAATTTTGTAAACCTCGAAATCCCCCTTTTCACTTTTTTTTGTATTCAAAATATTTTTAAAATGTGAAGTTAAAAAATTGAAATGTGTTTTTGAATGCTTACAAAATTAACATAATCTTAAAATTGAAGTATATGATATTTAATTTAGAAATATAATATTTTGCATTTAAAAACTAATAATTAGTCGTTATTGAAATTAAAATTGTCCCATAAACTCCCGGGCGTTTGCCCAGACTGACATAAAGGAGCAAAGATGACAATTTCTCAAAGTCTGGTGTCAGAAGGACCAAAAAAAAAGAAGTCTTAAACATCTCAGTCTTTTGACAGACCACTTGACTGTCTGTCATCAGACTGAGCAAAAAGATGATAACAACATCACCGCCAGACAAAAAATAAAACATGTCAATGATTTTTGTAAAAAAGAAAATATTAATAAGAAAATTGTCCATCCTCTATATGTTTTTCAAAACCAAATAACGACATTCCGATATGTATGAACAAAAAAACACACAAAAAAAATAGTAAACTTGTATTGTTAATTTGTCACAAATTAATTGTAGTAATAATAATTGTAATATTTCCTCATAAAAAAATCCTTTCCCATCATCATTGTGTCATTACGGGAATTCAAGAAGTGCCAGCAACTTATCAAGAGAAACGACGAGATATCCAGACCTCTGTACAGGGGAAGACTTTGCTGATCGGAGTCTTTTTGCATTTGATCGGACTTGAGTACAAATCGAGCGAGTGCGGTAAAGACAATTTATTAAATATGTCAATTGTGGTGAAGAATAACCAACTGGTTTAAGAAAAAATAATAATAATATAAATGAACTTTATTTTAAAACAAAAAATTATATGAAAAAATAAAAACAAAAAATTGTAATATACTTATCCCTCAAATCCCTACCCCCCCCCTTACCACCCTTGTTCCTAAATGTTCCTTGTTTTATTCCTTTCTATGAAAAAATAAATATCCTCCCAAAATATTGATCCTGTTATCCAAATTACCCATACACCTATCCTAAACCTTATCCTTTTAATCCTACCCAAGTCCTGTTCCTAGGGTCCTTTTAAGGACCCACAAATAGCTCAAGTAAGAGTTTAAAGCTGGCAATATAGGGCTCTTTGAGTCCAAGGTATCCCCTCTTGCATAGGACTCCTTCCGAGTCCAAGGCATCGTCCGGAATAATGAGCTATTTCAGGTGAGAGCAATTATGAGCTGTAAGTCAATATCAATTATCAAATAAAGCTTATGATTGCTATCACCTGAAGAAGCAGATAGCTCATTATTATGGATGAGAGACAATATTTGTACCCCCTTTGGATGGACTTCTTCAGAGTTCATTATCCTCAGATTTGACCCCTTCCGAGTCAATGGTTTTTCTCGTGAATCTTTTAAGACAATAATTAACACCTTCATTATCTTAATTTTTTTTTAACACGATTATCTTCAATTTTTTATTTTTTTCTAACTCTGAAAGCTTTCTCTTTTGAAATTGTTTTAAGGGTAAGGTAACGCCACCAATGTTAAAAAAAGTCCCTCGCACAAAAATTCTGAAAAAAATTTAAAATGTTCTCTTCTACACCCCCTATCAGTAGCTAAAATATCAGGTATACAAATTCGATCTAGTTTTTGAGTTATGAATTTTTAAAGTTGACTAATTTAACATGGGAGTTCCATTTCTCCATGTTAAAGTAGTCAACTTTAAAAATTCATAACTCAAAAACTAGATCAAATTTGTGTACCTGATATTTTAGCTACTGATAGGGGGTGTAGAGGAGAACATTTTAAATTTTTTTCAACAAAATTTTATCATTGTTTTAAATTTTCATAAAAAGTACAATTTTAAACATTTTCAAATCCAGTGATATTAAATTTTATTTCTTAAGGGTAAGGTAACGCCACCAATGTTAAAAAAAATCCCTCTCACAAAAATTCTGAAAAAAATTTAAAATGTTCTCCTCTATACCCCCTATCAGTACCTAAAATATCAGGTATACAAATACGATCTAGTTTTTGAGTTATAAAATTTTAAAGTTTACTACTTTAACATGGAGAAATGAAACTCCCATGTTAAATTGGTCAACTTTAAAAATTCATAACTCAAAAACTAGATTGAATTTGTATACCTGATATTTTAGCTACTGATAGGGGGTGTAGAGGAGAACATTTTAAATTTTTTTCAGAATTTTTGTGAGAGGGATTTTTTTTAACATTGGTGGCGTTACCTTACCCTTAATTAGTTTTTATCAATAATTTTAAACACTGCAACATTTTCTCGCCAATTTAATGATGTTGAATTTTATTTCTTAATTTTGTTTTCTACAATGTACACATTATTTAACCCAGAATCTCTATGAGGACCTATAAATAGCTCAAGTAAGAGCTGGATGGCAGTATAGAACTGTTAACAGTAACCCAACTGGAGCCCCCATGATGGTAAGTATATGAAAACACCTTGATAACGATGCCTATGTATTTATAAACGTAAGTATGGACTTTGCATCCATTTTAATCTTTTTTTAAGTGCGTCACAATGCAATGGTGATAATTAATTTAATAGTCAGAGATTTTAATTTTCTTATTTTGTTTGGCAATTTTATTTTTAATTAATTTCTATCCCTTTATTTAATTAAAAATATCTCGTAGATTATTTTTCATGATAAATAAAAACAATTTTAGTAATTAATTTTAATAGTATTAATTAGACATTTAATAAGTTTAAAAACTCTCTCTTCTCTACCACCCCACTCTTAAAATTTAAAACAATACATCAGTACTGTAGTTTAAACTTCGTGACCTACTTGAAAACTTGAAATTACAGTTTAGCTTTACTGGTTCCTTTTCTGTCAGTGCATGTTTTTTTTATTTCACTACTTGAGAATTAATTTGGGAACATTATACAGCTGCTGCAAATAAATTACTGAGCAAAATAAAAGATGGGAATTTACATTTTTAGAACTTACATTTTATTTGCTTTTGTTTACATTTCTTAGTAAATAAGTAGCAGCTAGCAACATTGAAATAATTAGCAAATACTTCAAATCTTAATACTATTATAGTTATAAAAATTAATAATTAGCAAATATGTAGGCAGTGTGCCTCGTACCAATTATAATTCAAGTAACACTTATATAATTAATTAATTGACCAAGTAAAATTGCATTCTCAGTAGTCCGTACTGATAATCAAATAATGCTTTTCGCCAAGGAATTAAATTTCACTTTATGTTAAATTTTCATACATGTTTTATAATTTTTCTGGCTTACTGAGTATAGGTGCTAGGCTTTTGCATGAAGAAATAGCTAAGAATAATTAACAAACATTAACATTTTTTATAAAGTATATTAATTATAATTAAAGGCATACAGGCCTCAAATTGCAAATTAGATAGTCACCAAGTGGGTTTAGAGTAAATAATCAACATTCGCATCATTTTTTTCCACGCGTGATGCATCCGTGCAAAGTCGCAGTTCAAAGTAAGAAATTTAGTCCTTGATGACGTCATGAAGTCCTTGATGACGTCACAACTCAATGCTAATCGGTGCCAGCTGTGAGTTGTGACGTCAGCAAGGACTTTCTTTGTAGCGCGACTTCGCACAGTCGCACCGCGCGCATGTAAAAATAATACGAATGTTTATTTTAAACTCGAGCAACACTTAATGTCTGTCTAATTTGTAATTTGAGGCCTGTATCCCTTTAAGCCTGATGAGTCTGTTGCAGTTAGTAAAATATATATGGTGTGGATCATTGATTTTTATTTTACATATTCACATTAAATTGTGACTACAATATTTAGAAATTAACCACTACTTTATTATATAAATACATATAATTTTTTAATTTCATGTAATAAATAATAAGAAAAATGCAAAACGTAAACCAAAGATGTGACTCATATAATATAGCAACATTGAAATAATTATATATAGCAAATACTTCAAATCTTAATACTATTATATATAGTTATAAAAATTATTAACTAGCCATAGTTTGACCATATATATAATATATATAGCTTAAATTTTGCATGGAACAGTGCATTATTTATTTTACATAAAAGAGTGAATTATTAATTAATTGTAACTTTTTAGCTTCAGAATATTACTTAACTAAAAAAATGCTTGGAAGTGCTGACACGACATTAATTCTAAGTTTTGCCAACTATTAAATTGCAACTAAAATTTCCTGTATCAACGCAATGGTATTATAGTTTCAGCTGTAGTTAAGGGTAAGGTAACGCCACCAATGTTAAAAAAAATCCCTCTCACAAAAATTCTGAAAAAAAATTAAAATGTTCTCCTCTACACCCCCTATCAGTAGCTAAAATATCAGGAATACAAATACGATCTAGTTTTTGAGTTATGAATTTTTAAAGTTGACTAATTTAACATGGGATTTTCATTTCTCCATGTTAAAGTTATAGTAAACTTTAAAAATTTATAACTAAAAAACTAGATCGTATTTGTATACCTGATATTTTAGCTACTGATAGGGGGTGTAGAGGAGAACATTTTAAATTTTTTTCAGAATTTTTGTGAGAGGGATTTTTTTTAACATTGGTGGCGTTACCTTACCCTTAACTATAGTATTTTACTAAATAAAAAGATCAGATATTGCATCTTCTTATTTTACAAATAAAATAAGGATTATGATTATAAACTTTTTTAACTTAAAAAATAAAAATAATTTAAGACTTAATTCGAAACAAAAAAATGAACTGTGGACGTGTACAGTATATCACAGCAAACAAAAAGCACATAAAGAAAAAAAGCTTATCCTTATCCTTATCCTTTTTTTTTTTTTTTTTTTTTTTGAAAACGAAAATATACGCTTGCTGTAATCATCCAACATTTTCTGTCTTTGGTTGCTCACACATAATCAAGGTTCAACGGTCTCATATCTGGCCACAGGGTCAATAGAGTATCAACCTCAAAATTTTTGATTAGTTTTATTACAGAAATAGATAGAGGGTGCAAAGTTATGCTACCCTGAATTTTTTTGAGAGTCCAGGAACTATTTTTAAAAATTATTGAAAGTTCAGAGAAAGTGACGCCTCTCTTAATAAAAAGATAGGACCTAAAAGAGGTGTGGGTTCAAACCCAACCTCGGTTGAACTTTTTAGCAATACTTCTCGATCAGGCACTAAAAAATCAGAGTGGCATAACGTTGCACCCTCTAACCATTTCTACAGTAAAAATTTCAAAGGCGAAATTCCATTGTTCCTCAGGGTGGGTTCAATTCTATCTGGGTAGCGGCACCTTCCACACTCGTACCTTGCCACTCGAGTCTCCCACGGCAACCAGCCGAGGCCTGCAACACAATCAACGTTGGTAACAAACAGGAGACAACGGGGTGGATTTCTGCTTACCCTTTGCATCAAGGGAAAAAACATATTCCCCCAGAAAAGTGCAAATGCTACATGTAGAATAAGGCTCACATTTTGAAAACCTCAAGGGCACTTTATTCCGAGGCAACAATGTCACATATTGTGAGGATTTTAAGAATTAATTACAATCCCACACGTACACTACCTCTATTTTTAAAGGTTAACATGTTGGGTGTAAATGGACAATTAATGTGCCTCAAAAAATATCAATAATTTATTCCCCTAAAAGCAAAATTAGTTTAAATTATCATCTCCTTTAGATGGAAATTTAGCACTTTTTATTTAAGTTTCCCATTTCTCTGTTTTTGCATGAAAGTAAAAACTTGTTATTACGTAACTTGTTATAAGGCAAAAACTCGATATTTAGTAACGGAGGAAAGGTCCCGTAAAAAATAATTAGTATTGCAGGTATAGGAAAAACTTGATATAAGGTATACTCGATATTAGGTAAACCCAATTTCCTGGGTCCCTTGACTTTACGTAATAACAAGTTTTTACTGTATTTGTTCTATTTGTTTGTTTTTACAATTTACTTTTTAAAATTTCTGTATTTTAGAAAGAGCTTTATCATAACAGATAATTTGAAAGATTATGATTTTATCAGATAATTAATTACAATTTATTAAATCGAGAATAAAATTTTCTTGCAGCAATGATAATAACATGCACTTACAAGAAGGTGGGTTTGACTCTCATGAAATAATTAACTTACATCTTGGCGTTGAAAGCCAGCGAGGTGCTTGCAGCAGCGTCGTTGGGTTCCAGAGTTGCCAGCTGCCTCTGCCTCATGTCCGCCCCCTCCAGAGTGAACACCTCCGCCTCACTGCCTCCGCCCCACCACGCGAGGGCAGCTCCGCCCCACGCCGCCCCCACACACGCCCGTGAGCAGTTCAGTACACGAACCGCTGCAGTCTGTAGCATCAAGTTATATTTTTTATTTATTTAAATTATTTACTGTATTTTTTACTAAAGCTTGTACAAAACAACATAGATAATGTCATTTGAATACACTAAAAACAGAAGAAAATAAAAATTTAAAAATTATTACACAAAAATATTTACAGATTCCTGTGAAAAGATTTTACCAGGGATCGGATGCGGATGCAGATGCAAGATGCACACGGATGCACAAAAATGGGCTTGCATCCGCATCCGTGCATCCCAGATGCACGGGAAAAAATTAATGCATCCGGATGCGCATCCCAGATGCACGGGAAAAAATGAATGCATCCGGATGCGCATCCCAGATGCATGAAAAATAAATTTGCATCCGGATGCGCATCCACGGATGCACGAAAAATAAATTTGCATCCGTTTAACACTTTTTTTTTCTCTTTTTTTTATCAGGTTTTTTGCTAATGGCCTCTAAATAAATCTTTAACACAACGTCGCCTCAGAATGCAAGTCGCGTAAGTACAAAAAAATTTGATGCAACTTTGAACCTTATTTCGATATAACTTAAAGCTCTAAGTCCCATCAAATTTTTTTGTACTTCCGCGACTTGCATTCTGAGGCGACGACAAGGCATTTTTTTAACATTTATTTGCCACTTGTCGTTTAAAATTGCAAGAAACAAAGTGTATTATAAAAAACAAAGATCGGATGCAGATGCAAGATGCACATGGATGCGCAAAAATGGGCTTGCATCCGCATCCGTGCATTCCAGATGCACGGGAAAAAATTAATGCATCCGGATGCGCATCCCAGATGCAAGGAAAATAAATTTGCATCTGGATGCGCATCCATGGATGCACGAAAAATTAATTTGCATCCAGATGCGCATCTTGGATGCACGAAAAAAACGCGTGCATCCGGTCCCTGGATTTTACTGAATAAAATTCTTATTTTAATAAAACAGTCTTCATTTTTTTTTTTTTTTTTTTTTTTATACTTTCAAATTATATTAAACTCATGCCAGTCAGAGGTTCAATGTGAAATTTAGATGAAAAAGTTACCAAGTAATATATTTATGTGAAGTTTTATTCTCGCGTATTAGTATGAAGAATATATAAAAGTAAAAATAAAATGGCTCTCAAGAAAATATCTGAATGCATTGAGTGACATTAGACATAAAGTTACCATTGACAACATTATAAATACCGTACCTGCTTTGTTGTGGTAGCAAACGAATACTTATTAGATATTACCAGTTGTTCGTAATAAAAAAAGAAAATATACATGTTCAGCATCTGAAAATAATTAACAGATTTAAATCTCACCTTGTTTAGGTGGTACACGTGAATCTCCCTGTCCTCTCCACACGAAGCAAACACGAGGGGTGTTGAAGGGTGCGTACTGAGGCTGGTGACCGCACCCTGGTGACCCTTGAAGGCCTTCACCACAGGGTCGTGCTTGCTAGGGTCAGTCAGGTCACACAGCAGAACACAACCTGCTTGGGTACCCACGATGCACAGCTGTCTTTTTCCCCCGAGCAGGGTGAGGCTGGTCACCGGCTGGGGGTCATCGGGAGAGGAGCCTGAACGCTGAGTCGGAGGAAGGTGCTCGCACAGGATGCTGAAACTGATGAGGACGGAGGTTGTCTTGGGACCATTGACGGAGATTGTCAATTTAGAGGAAGAGATAAAAAAACAAGTGACCAGTCCAGCAAACCAAAAAGAAAAAAAAGACCAGCATACTATAGTATACTCTGGACTAGGAAACAGTGTCCATACACAGAACTGGGGTGATACTTGTGCTGTTCTGAGGTATATGCTATATATATATAAAAAATATAAATTTATAAATATATATCAAAATTAATTAATTTTAATATATATTTATAAATTCATATTTATTTTATTTTGGTAAAAGAAAAGGATAGGGATAACCAGTAAGGCCTTACCGATCGAAAGAGTCACAGCAGGTGAAAATCTTGTGGTCACAATGCACTTGAAAGTTATTTAAAATAACTTTCAAGTGCACTGTGACCACAAGATTTAAATAACTTTCAAGTGCACTGTGACCACAAGATTTAAATAACTTTCAAGTGCACTGTGACCACAAGATTTTCACCTGCTGTTACTCTTTCGATCGGTAAGGCCTTGCTGGTTATCCCCATCCTTTTCTTTTACCAAATTAATCACAACCTAAATGATTTATTTTCCTTAATTTAAATCATATTTATTTTAATTAATTAATTAATCAATCAATCTATTTATCTATTTATTTATATTAAATAAAATAACTGATAAAAATAAATAAATAAATACAGTACGAACTTGTTGTTATGAAAAATCAAGACACCCAGGAAATTAGGTTTACCTTATATCAAAAGTATTATTTTATATCAAGTTTATCCTATACCTGCAATGCTAATTATTTTGACGGGACCGCAATCTCCTTTAGTCAAAATTGAGTTTCACCTAACAACAAGTTGCGACAAGTTTTTACTGTAAAAAAAGCTCACCTGTGCTGCAGTCTGAGAGGCCCTTGTTCGCTGTCCAGCTTCCATGCCAACACTCTGCCGTCAAGTCCGGCACTCAGCAAGGTCTGCGGCTCTCTGTTCTGGCCGGCACAGAGCCACTCGAGTGCCGTCACTGCCTCCCCGTGACCCTCCTCCGCCTTGGGACGAATCAGCTGGCGTGACCCTCCCCATACCAGCACCTCCCCTGAACACAAAACATAATTGAATCATGTTCTTGTTCGCCATAGAACTACAGCATACCTCGGACTTCTCTATACTGACCTAAAAATGTTTAATACACCCTCCCTGTCAATATAAAAATTAAATGCAATGAACTTAAATAAACTTTAAGGTAAAAGTGAAAGTGTATTTATTTGAAAAAAAAAAAAAGTGTACAAAATTTATGACTTTTACAAGGACTGAACTCTAATTACTTGAATTTATGTATGCAATGTGTATGACTTAATTAAGCTCTATCTTGGGTTTGAGAACGCAGCAAGTTGAAATTCCTACTTTTCTTTGCCATTATAACATTCTAAAAATAAAAACATATTTCACTCAATATTTTGGGGTCTTTATTTCAATATTGTTGCCTCTGTGTGCAAGTTAGACTACTACACAAAATTTTGATAGGAAAATTAACCTTATATACAATGAATATAAGAGTCATTATACAGCAGTATGAAATTTTTAAGTAGTTATCTGCATTTCTGAGGTGAAAATATTAAAAAATAGATTCTATCCCAATATATTTCTTCATTATTATTTTGTTGTTTTACCAGGACAAACCCCTAGAAGCCTGATGTTAGAGATAGCTTCAAACTCACCACTGTATGTAGCTGCTGCGAGCAGAGAGGGGATGAAGGGGTGTTGTCTGACGCACATCACACATGAGGGGGTGGCTAGGACCTCACTGGGGGCGCCACAGTCAAACTCTGCCCTGAAATCACAACAATTAAAAATAAATGCATGGATTTAAAGTTTAAATACTGTATTGTTAAGATCAGAGTTTAAACTTTTCTTTATTTAAATTTTAATTGTCATACTGTAATTTTATTATTTATTTAAAATGATTATTACATACAATATATATTATTTGTTTTAAATGTTTTATAAACATCAAATCCTGTTTGCATTTTTGAAGCAGTTGATTGTGTAAACTGTAAACACACTTACTATAAAAGCATGGTATAAACATTTTTTTAAATTACACATGTTTAGAGGATTATAGTTATGATGAACAGGATGTACAGTATGTGCTTATTTTCTTTTTTTCTTTCATAAACTGTAGAAGTTAAATTTAAGCACAATAATAGACAACTTGAATGATTTTTTTTATTTCAAATTTGGATAGAGTGCTTAGAGCTGTGAATGTTTTTTTTTTTTTTTTTTTACCCTTTCAAAATTAAAAGAAAAGATGCTCTGATGACAAAATTATTCTTGAGTGTTAAATATTTGCATGACTGTGATGTCACAGTGTTTTGCAGCATGATTTTAAGGGTGTTAGAGGTTTCAAAAATAATCTGAACAAACACTGACATACATTATTTATAACTTGATATGCAAATATCAAATAATAAAAAAAAATCATATGAGTTGTCAATAGAGGTTTCAAGTGTTTCCCCGGCGGTAAAATTTTCTCCATAAGCCACCATGTTAAAAAATTTGAATTTTTTCTCCGTAACTAATTTGAAACCATCTCTTACTTCCAATGTAGGGATCTTTTGATAATGAATCAAGAACTAATTTTCCTCTAAAAAATTTCTTTACTACCAAAAAGTAATTTTGAGTTGTTGTTGTTGTTATTTTATGTAAGTTTGGATAGGATGGTGGGAATACCACAAAATCAGCTGACTTGGAGCCTACATTATTAACCCTTGCCAGACAGCTCACATGTTGATGTTGTAGAGGTGCACGGCTGCCTCGTGGGTACACCAGGCGTCGTGTGAGGCCCTCCCCAGTCCCACCAACACGACAGCGCCTGTCACACTCCACGTCACACAGCTTGCCTGCTGAAGCTGCAATCACACAATGCATGAGTTTTTTTAATGCATAATAATTTAAGGATTATTGTCAGTAGTGTAATTATTTTTTTTTATGGTAAAAAAATATAAAATTTAGATCAGAACATAGGGAATAAAATGACTGTTCACTTTCTGAAGTAAAAAAGTAATTATATCCAGTCCAGTTTTTTGAAAAAGATTCTGATTTCACTACTTGACACCAGATTTTCAATGATATTCACACTATTTATATCTTGTATATCTAAAAAAACATTTTTTTAGCTAAATATTTATGTTATAATGTAATGAAGATTTACTACAATTCTCAGAGTGATTCACCATCTCCTAAGATCAGTGACAATAATCCTTAATAATAATACAGTAATGAACTTTAAAATTTCCTTTACACAGGTCGATAGCTTGTTAAGCAATATTTCATTAGTAAAAAATTTAACTGAACATGTTTTAAGTCTTTCACATAAATTGCTTTTCTTAAACAGTCCTAGAATGTATATACTTAAGGTATAACCTGAGAATTTGTCTGTCAAGGTCAAGAGGCGTGGCTATAGTGGCAACACTGTTTGCATTGGAATGCGCATAAATTTTTAGGATGGGGTTGATAACTACAGTCCTTGAGAACGTTGCCACATTTCTCATCACATATAGGTAACGATTATCGCCACGGTTCAAAATATATGAAAACAATTCAGAAAAATAGTCTAAAAAATTAGGTTTTAGTAAAAAAAAAAAGTAAAAGAATCTGTTGTATAGTTTTTTTGCAATGCTAATTAACAAATTTAACATTTTAAGGATACAAAATTCTCATTTAAATAAATTAATTATAATTAAACCAACGGTTAAAAAATTTTGAAAAAATTCAGAGCTAATTTGACGATTGTTGTGAGTCCACCATATTAATTTGAAGAAAATCTGTTGTAGCGAATTTTTCGTCCAAATTTCTCAGGTTAAGCCTTAATTTCTTGATGATGAGAACTACACATAATTATGAAAACACATTCTAAATAAAGTTTCTTGTCTTGCTTCCCTGATAAAGAACATTATTGATTACAACACTTCAGCCAATTTAATAACCAGGACTACAGTCCCTCAAAAGGAGAGAGCATAAATATACAGTATTATAGTCACATAAGAATATTGTTATTTAACTTCTGTAATCTAATTAAACCAATCAGTTCTGAATGGAACCCCGGCCACAACATAGAATATAATAATTATTCTATTGAAGCTGATATTAGCCTCATATTCAGAGCTATACTTCAGTTATCACAGCTCTCTCCAGATTGAACTGTACCTGAGAGATGTCCCTTGCCCTGAGGGTGTGCAGGCAGGTTGCTGGCTCTGCGTCCTGCTCCGCGCTGGCCTCGATGACTCGCAGGACATCCTTGCTCTTGTTGGCTCGGTCAAGCTCCTTGAGGACGCTCGGCTCGATGCGACGTAGAAACTCTGCAAGCTTCTCTTCTTCGTCCGAGGCTAAAGTTGAAGGAACTGACACGCTCGCAGCTTCCGTCTGTACCTGCAAGATATAACAAGTTGTGACGTGTTGGTACTCTTTTCAGAAACTTGACATGCCTCGGCTCTTCTTTTTTTGAAAATAAATGCTACTTTAAGGGTAAGATAACACGAACAATCAATTGTTGTAGTCCCATTTGATTAACACGTAAACCTTAGCAACTTCATAATAATTCTGATTTTTTTTTTAGAGACAGTTCTAAGCAACAAAAAAATGAAGAAAAAATTTCAAAACAATCGGACGATCCAATTTTTTTAAATTAATTTCTTCGTTTAGGTTATTCCATGGGAAAGCCCTATACGTACTGAAAATTTAAAAAATTAATTTAAAAAAATTGGATCGTCCGATTGTTTTGAAATTTTTTCCACATTTTTTTGGTTCTAAAGAACTGTCTATCAAAAAAAAAAAAAAAAAAAAAAAACAGAATTATTATGAGGTTGCTCTAAGGTTTACATGTTAATCAAATGGGACTACAACAATCAATGTTTCTCGAGTCATCTTACCCTTCACTGTTTCTTGCATATTTTTATGTAAAAGTAACAAGTGTCCCTAATTTTAAAATGCAGGAGGACAGTTAAAAAAATTAAAAATAATAACTTAATTAATAGGGGACTATTAGAAGTGGGGGGAAGGAAGTAGAGTACCTTATTGAAATTGTCGATAAAAGGAAATTTGTCACAGAAGTTTCAGACAGTTGAACATGAAAACCAGGTCATTGTCACTACGTAATACATCGACATGTAGGTACATGCATATGTACATAGTTCATCGACCAAGCCTTCCCTACAGAGAAGGTAATTTCTTATTTGCCCTAAAATCCCCACCCACTGTTGCAATGAGCCAGTCTCTCACCTCTGCATCCTGGCAAGTGCCGGACTGGCTTGCCTGCTCTTTACTGGTAACATCCGAGGTTTGACAAGCCCCTTCATTACTGGACCTGAAAAAATTAATCAACTGTAGACCAAGTTTGGTCTACACTGATGGTGGCGTAGCCAGGATTTGCTCAAGGGGGGGGGGGGGGGGGGTCCTCAGGATAAAGATTTAAAACAGCTCACTGGGGGGTTTGGGGGGCATAGCAATAATCCACTCTCATGGTTTAAGAAGGAAAGGAAGTAAAATGGGGAAATGTAATTAGAAGCTGAAAACACTAACTTTTAGAAAATAATACTATGTAGCTGTAATAAAATATGCATGCATATCATATATGCATACAGCTTATACATATAAATAGTAAATAAATAAAGCAACTAATTTAAATGGATACATTGTATAATTTTTAATGTTATTTATATGCCTATATACACAGCAATATTAATAAATGCAATATTATAAATAATTAGCATTTTTAGCAATAACAACCGTATACTCTCTGTAATGTTTGTGCATGCATGACAACATGCAAGCAAGACTTACATGCGGGTTCTTTGGTCAATATCATTTATACCAAACAGTTCAAAGTTACAAAACAACAATAAATACATACTTTTGAACTTTCCAATTCGATTCAAACCCAGTACCTTCAGTCTTACTATCTTGAAACATCTCAAAACTATAATAATTATTGAGAGAGTGCGATATTACGATTTGTTTACAACCGCCAGCTGTATTGTAGGTAGCGAATTTCGTTAGTCAACTGCAATAAATAAAGGCGCAAATATTTTAAAATTGAATACTCATTTTTTTTTTTTTTTTTTTCACATCTCGTAATTAAAGGTCAAAAAATCTAAAAATCTTGTATATTTTAAGCAAATTTCTAGTTAAACATAAGCAGAAATCATCAGTCTTAATTATGGCCTATCTGACTATTAAGAGTGCAGAAAATTTTTCAGGATATAGTATATATAGCCTCGATTAATTTAATTGTCTCACTCACTCCTTAATTATATACTCGACCTTATATAATTATAATACAGTGTCATGGTTATATTACTTTTGCTACGCATCCCTAGAAATGTGGAAAATTCTGACATTTTAAAGCTATGATTGAATCCACACGATTGACGGGGGAAAAAATCTCGATCAATGAGAAAATTATATAATATGCTATATTTCATTTTATTCACTTAAGGGTAAGGTAACGCCACCAATGTTAAAAAAAATCCCTCTCACAAAAATTCTGAAAAAAATTTAAAATGTTCTCCTCTACACCCCCTATATTCAGTAGCTAAAATATCAGGTATACAAATACGATCTAGTTTTTGAGTTATGAATTTTTAAAGTTGACCAATTTAACATGGGAGTTTCATTTCTCCATGTTAATTATTAAGTAGTCAACTTTAAAATTTTATAACTCAAAAACTAGATCGTATTTGTATACCTGTTATTTTAGGTACTGATAAGGGGTATAGAGGAGAACATTTTACATTTTTTTCAGAATTTTTGTGAGAGGGATTTTTTTTAACATTGGTGGCGTTACCTTACCCTTAAGAATTTTTAATAATATTCGAACCATTCGGAAAATTCAAAATTTGTATGTATATAGGCATCAATTATGTGAACTTTAATTTCTTAATGTGAACTTTACTTCTCCATCTCTGAAACAAAAGCATTCTTGCAATCTCAATCTGTGAAGAATATTTCACCACTAAAAAAATCTTTGATAAAATTATTTCATCCAGTTCAGGCAGTTATAATAATGTATATAACTTTTACTAAAAATATATATTTTTTAAAGTAAATAACTTATATACACTCACTGCCTTGGAAATTTCCTATTTGCAGCTTTGCACCATGCACTGTGTTATTTTAAGGGTAAAAAGGTCGCAAAGGGAAATTTCTAATTAAGGTGATGACGGTACAATAAAATATATAATAAGGAAATAAATTCAAGGAGCACCTGAACTGCATGATTAGTTTGCTAACATAAATGCAACAAAAGTTATAGTTCCTTCAATTTACAGGCCCCCTTCTTTAATTAAATTTCTTTTTTAAAATAAAAATACAATTATCATCATAAAGACAGGTATGGACACCTGATGGATATATCTAACTGAGAGATTCTAAAAGTGGCATTGTTTACTTCAATAAGACTTTATTTTTTCCATGGTTTATCAAGGCCGTTTTCAATGCCATCTATTGGTACTTAATTTATGACGTTAATATTATCATAATTATTTTAGAGTTTTTACAAGGAGTATTTTTGAAGAAATGGAAGAAAATAAATTAAATTTTTTACTACCGTACTTTATTTTTTTGTTTACATATTATTATGTCAAGAGAAAAAGTTTAAAAAGCAGTCAAATTATTAAGATTAAAAATGTCAGTCTAATATACAAGATCATGAAATCAGCATAGATCAAGAAACCTACATTTACATACATATAAATATAACCTGCATATAAATTAAGCATACATATTAGAAAAAAAAATTCATTTCAATTTAACATTTCCAAATAATGAAGATTACATTAATAATACAAATAAAGAATGGTGTTGAATTTTACATGATACTTTTTATGATAGATTATTACAATAATTGATCATCACACATAATTACATTTATAAATTACGAAGTTTATCCAATAGAGGCTTCAAGTGATGCGCTCTCGCTGCACAACTGTTTGTCGCCAAGGTCCATCTTGCACTTGAAAATGAAGCAAAGTGTTTTTTTAACTTTTCTTGGTTATAAATCAAGTAAAAAATCTAAATCTTGAAGTATCTACTTTATTTTTCAGTTTGGACCAAAGTTCCGTAAAGGAATTTTCCCTGAAAAATCTTATTCTTAGTGAAAAAACGAATTCACGTTTTTTTTTACATAGGTTTGGTATAGCGGGTGGGAACACCGAAAAATCAGCTGACTTGAAGCCTCTGTTATGGCTTAATACTCTTAATTTTAAATAAAAGCAAAGTTATCCTCCCAAAATTATAATAAATCATGATAAAATTAGGTTATAGGACAATCAGCTGTACAAGTCATGGGGGCTTAAATAACGCCCAAATATCACCAACACTGGTCATTGCAATGATGAAGCATTGAGTGCATTGGCACATTGCTACACTTGTCTTAATTAAAGAATGTCACATCTAAACAATACGCATTAATTGTCGCTGCCATTAATTGTTTTAATAATTACAATACAAAAGTAATAATGATAATGCATACAAGTATACGTGTAAGAAAATAATAATTATGCAATAAAAACTTAAAACTATATACTTCCCATAACCGTTGGTAACATATTTTATACAATTTAATATGAGTGGTAATAAAGTGGTAGTTTAATAATAATTAATGTATTACTTGTTAGAAATTATTATGTAATTAATTTTAAAAAAAATAATTACTACCCATAACCCTTGGTAACACATTTTATCATGGCAACATATTTTTTACAATTTATTAATAATGATGATGCAATTTTAATTAGAAATCAAGTGGAAACCAATAAGACAGTCTGAAAACCGTACAGGCCAGTCAGCCAATCAGGGCACTGTACCAGTTAAGACTGCTGAAAGAAAACTCCGGCTAGTCTTATGTAAGTGTCAAGAGGAAAAAACTCAAAATGTTTTCTCGTTCAAATATTTATAAAACTTCAATTTACATCTATCCCTTACTCTTAAATCTATAAGTAGCAATATTTTTATGCTAATTAATTTTTTGCCAATAAAATTGATAAAAATAAATTGGTAATAAAAATTTGTTTTAATTTTGTTTTTCATATTTTTTTGTAAGTAAAATGATTTCAATTTTCAATTGGATGAGAGTTTATTACAGCATTAAAAATTGTTGAAAATAAAAAAAAATATTCAATATACTGCATTGGAGAAAAAAAAAATGTAGTTACGAATAAAAAGTTTTGACAGAATGTAGAGATCAAATTAAGATTTCTGTTTAAAAAATATTTATTTCCATCAAGAATTTTCAATTAAAACCTGCTAATATTGAAAAAAGACATAAAAAAAAGCACAATATTGGTTGGTAACTTCACCAGGGAATCAGTGGCACATCCAGGAGGAGAGAGAGCTTATGGTATGTAGGGAAACTTAGCTTGACCGTACACGGGTTCACCTTAAGGGTAAGGTAACATGGATCAGCTGATCGATGTAGTCCCAATTGATTAACATGTAAACTTAGCAGACACACATAAATTCCGATTTTTTTTTTTTTAGATACAGATTTGAGTATCTAAAAGCCACAAAAAAATTTCAGGACAATTATTTGAGCCATTTTTTTAATAATTTTTTAAATTTTTAGCTTTCTCATGGAGAGCCAAACTAAACAATTAATTAAAAAAAAAAATGCATCTCGAACAATTTTATTGTTTTGAAATTTTTTCTTCGTTTTTTAGGTACTAAAATCTATCACTAAAAAAAAAAAAATCAGCTGATTCGTGTTCCTTACCCTTAAAATACGCTATTGTCGCAGAGGTTGTGACGTTTATCCCGAAATACCGAGACTAGCAAAGTCACAAAGTCCAAGCTGAAACTCTGCATGCTGCTGTTGATGCACGGAGCTCCAGAACGATTCTCTGCAAGTTTCGCTGCAGAAATAATGAACCTCGGGGTACTTCTGCTCCTCACACAACTTGCAGACCTCAAACAAACCACTCTGAGACTCCACGGTCTTGCAACTGTTACATTTGGCTAACTTGGGTCTAGCGCCAACGACTTTGACTATCTGTTTAAATAGCTGTAACTCGTGTAAACGATTTGAGTAGAATAAGTCTATGTAATGTTTCAAAACTGGTAAATCATAAGTTGGTATTATAATTTCATTGATTCTTGTTTTGATTCTAGTTCTGATTGATTGAATAATATTTTGCATTTGTAGCATTAAATATTTTCCTTCTCCTTCTACAAATGTTTCTAACATATTTTCAGGGTAACTAAATTTTCTTTCTACTTCAAATACCACACAGAATAGAATATACCTCCAAATTCTTAATTTTTCAGATATTTCAATCATTTTTTCATGGTCAGGGGTACCAGGTCCAACCAGTTTCAAGTTGAAACATTCTTGAATTGAACAAATTGCTTCCAATTGGTGCATGATTGCACTTGCCAAGTACAATTCTTCAAGTTCTGGAGATGAGAGACTTGCCGTTGGGCTCGGGATTGGAATGGATCTAAAGCAAGTATCGCGAAGAGCTTTCGTATGAGGGAACATAAATTTCAACCAACTAAGACAATTAAATACTTCCACTTTACTGCCAAGTTCAAATGCATTTAGCAATGGATATTCTAGTATACTTTTTGCAATGATTGAAAAATGAGGCATTGAATCAGGTTCTTTCCCTAATCTACCAAGTCCTACAAAGCCATGAAGAGCATATGATGTTGATTCTATGTAATATATGGCTGACGTTCGAGAAATCTTGGTTCTGATTGGATCAAATTTGGGAATGGGACCTTCATCAGTGGATCTTCCCGGGGCATTTTCTAACCAACCACGATATGACTTTTCGTAATACTCGACAAGTCCTATTAAGAACTTACCAAGATTTTCTAGTTTTGCACTATTACGTTCAGATTCAGAGTGTTTTGAGGCATCAATAAGAATTGAAAAATAGCAAGGAAGAAGGTAATGAACTATTTGTGAATTACGCCAGACTTCTCGTCCTTTTTTATGAATTACAAAGTTCTTTTGTGCTACATTCCAAACAATACGTGCTACTCTCGTTTCTAGAGCTGCAACAATTGCAGAGACTCCGTCATCCATTGTTGGCATAATGAAACCTAAATCCACATCTTTCTTCCACTCCTCAGGGAATGTTGAGAAGAAACTATCACGGTTTGAAGTCTTGTCTTTTTCTCGAACATCAGCGATAAGTTTTATCATGGTGTCCTTCTCCATGGGCGCAGTCGCTTTGATGGTGCATTCCACAGGACATTTTTCTGCGACATTCCCACAGATTTTAGGACACTCTTGAGTAAGGACTGAACAGGCTGCAATGATCCTAACAAGTGCTTCTCTCTCGGTAAGTTGGGCACTAAGACGAACCAGCCATGCCATGATGCTCGACTGACCAAACAGGGTAGCCAAATATCTGTTGATGTCATGGTAAATCAGACACGACAATATCAAATGTTGTAGCGGTGTCACTTCATCTTTTATGTAGTCGATCCCGAATGTATTTGCAATAGCTAGCTTTGCTTCAATTGTTGCTAGCTTTGCTAATAACATTTCTGATTTTTCTTTTGAAAAATGCCCACATTTGATGACAACTTCTTTCAATACAGTTTCTACTCGGCCAAGGATGGATGTAGGGTTGTACAAAGTTTGTAGATTTCTTGCAGCTTCTCTCATGATTCCAAGAATAGCAATCTCTTCGTTGCTCAAATGATGAAGAAATATTGGTTTATTTTCTGCTGGAGAAACTACGTCTTTGTTTTTTTGTACTTCACTGAATTGCCGTTCTAATCCAATCTCATCATCTAGTATTACTGTTGGGTATGGGACTTGAGTTTGATTGAATTGATTCCAAAAGAGATGATGACCAAAGAATTGGACTGACATTGCACTCATTATATAATGGATATAAAATGCAGTACGATGAACTATAACTCTCTCAGATACAGACTCATTTTGATCAGAAAATGATAATTTTTTTACACTTTGTATAATTTCATTTGCTTTTCCTGTACATAATAATTCTAATGTATTCAATGATGGTATTACAACTTTATCTAAGATGAAATCTGGATGTTTTAAATTTATTTCTGGATATGTTGTTGCTTCGAACGATAAAACCATCCAACCAAAAATAATTTTCTCCTTTGCATCTCGTACCAGTGATATCAGTTCTCTAGCTACTGGCTCAATATCTTTTGGTAAAGGCCAATGTTTCAATTCCATGGCTTCTTTTTCAAACTTGAGGATTTCCATCAGGGCAGCCACTAACCACTGACGGAACAGCACTGGCTGCCAGGGGAGTTGGATGAGAATGCACGGCTCTAGTAGGAATTCTGATGATGTCTCCACGCTGTCTCTCAGTGCGTCAGGGGCCCCAGATTTGCTTGTAATTGCCTCCAGAGCGTCCTTGTCATTTTCACGGATTTGCTTCCATTCTTCCAAAAGATGAGCACTCAAAGTTTGGTTTGGTACTTCCGATCTCTTGATCAAGTTGTCGCTACCTTGTTTTATAAAATTCATGTAACGATTACCAAACCCTGTAACCCATTGAATGAACCAAGTAGACACTCCTAAATAATGTTTATTATTATCTCCTTTCATTAATTTTTCAGTATTAATAATATGATATTTTTTATTTAATAATGGTGGAAATGAATGTTCCATTAACGGCCATAATTTAAATATTGGATGTAATTTCCATACAAATTCAATTTGTCTAATTTTCATATCATTAGGATCTTTAAATATTTGCCAAAGGAATTCTTCTGTTGGTAACCAACTTGTTTCAATACTAGAATCTTCTGTACATTCCGGAATTGGATTTTCCAATCCGTAAAGTTGGTATTCTTCTGGGGGACTCCAGAATTGTAACACTTCCCCCTGCATGCATTTTTTCACTTTGACGTCCGGGACAATTTTTGGCTGATATCCTTCCTTATGAGCTGCAGCCTTCCACCATCCTAACTTCTCCCTCTTGCAGCCTAGGATTTCCTCAATGTTCTTGAAGCCACCCCATTTGGAGCGAATGTAGCCCTCGAAAGGGTCTAGAACCCATGTAGGAACGAACCAAGATTCGGGGGGAGCAAAATCAAAGTTGCTGCCAGTGGAGGCTGATTTCCAGGCTGGTAAAATGTTGATGAATGTCGAGGTGCATTTCAGTTTCAGAGTTAGGACTCGAAGTTGAGAGAATTTGTCTTTAATTTCATCAGATCGTTCAAATACTGATTTTAATTCTTGTGATAATTTCTCAAACTCATTAATACTTTTAAAAGCATTTTTAATATAATTATTAATTTCAACAAATGTTTTAAAAGTTAATGCTTTTAGAAATGCAATGAATTCTTTTTCACACTTATCATCATATTTACTAGAATTATTTACAACATATTTTCTAAGTGATACCACTAATTTCACCCAGAAACCAATGGATTGGGAAGACCACATTTTTCGATAATCATCTTCATTTTGATTAAAAGTTTCTAAATCTAACTCAGTTAATTTTTTACAATAGTCTTGTACATTTTTTAATGATACAGACTTCATTTTCTACAAAAATTTACACAATTATTATAAGTATACAATACACACATTATTCTTCATAGTACATTTTTCAAATAAGCCTACGAGATATTTAACATATTTTACCGGCTGACGAAGAGGTCATGGGTAGAAAGGAGGTGATGTTCACGTAAGTAGTATAGAAGAGTCAGTAGATATCTCTGGAACATAAAAATATCACATTGTATACAATATATAAAGAAGGGAGCCAGGAATTATCTAGCTTCTTCGTAATGCATGTATCTATTTTGTTTATTAGTATGACTAACATCAATGTTCTTTTATTTATTTATTTTTTACAGTAAGAGTGGAGAGGAAAGCTGGACTAATGGTAGAGGCTGGAAGTGCAATATTGTAGTTAAAGATGAGCTTGTCTCCCCCTCCCCCCCTCCCAATAACGTAATTAGTGACAGAACATCACCGTCACAGACAACACACCATATGGGAATTTTAGGCTTACTTTGATCTATTAGTTGGCTAAAAATTTTGCCTATTGAAATTATCTGTACCATATATTGTACTTTTATTTAAATGGAGTATCGAAATCAATTTTTTTTTATTATTGCAGAAATGGATAGAAGGTGCAAAATTATGCTACCCTAATTTTTTTCAGATTTTTTACAGCCGCCCTGGAACTATTTTTAAAAAAGGACTTTCATTATTTTTTTAAATACTTCCAGGGTTGTAAAAAATCTGAAAAAAATCAAGGTAGCAAAATTTTGCACCCTCTATCTATTTCTGCTATAATTAAAAAAAAAATTGAGGTTGATACTAAAAGTCCAGTATTAGGTAATAATTTAAATTTAAACATGAGAGGTAATGTATAGCAAAAGTAAGTTTCATAATATTGAGAGTTTGTTATTACCAGAACACGTCACAAGACAATGAGGGTATCTCTACCAGTCAGGGAGATGCCACGTGAAGATACAGTCATTCTTAGTTACAATAAAATGAACCTTCTCTCTGAACTGATGCAGCACCTAGACGGTGCGAAACGTCTTCAAAATGTAGATATTTAAATATTTTTCGAGTGAACCTGTAACCGCAAGACTTTCTCCTTCTGTGACTTCTCGATCGGTAAGGCCTTGCTGGTCAGTGGCGTGCGGTGGGTTTAGCAGGCAGTATTGCGGCGGCAAAATTATGGGACTGGACACAGCAAAAGGGGGGTCCGGGGGGCGGAGCGCAGGCGCAGGCAAAAAAAAATTTAAAAAGGGGGCGTGGCAGGCGACTTTTTAAGCATAAAAATAACACAAAAATATATTATATTTCGACGTTTTATACAATTCTAAAATCAATCACAAATAATTTTTTAAATCAATTTGTAAGACGAGTTAAATTTTTTGTCGGTAATGTCTTTTTTTATATCGATCGTATGACAGTTATATTCATGATCGATCAGCACATAATTACAATATAATATAATTATTTTCACTAAAAACAATACGTATAATTTTTGTATTGTGATTCCGACTATGTACAGCTGCAATACGTGAAAAAAAAATACGCATTTTATTCTCTGCAGTCAATTAAATTCTAATTGTGATCCGCGACGCGGATTGATCAGGATAGCAGTCGATAAATCAATATTTTATTTTCTAAGATACGTAATTTCTTTCAAATAATTTGTTGTTTTGAAAGGTATAAAGTCAATTTAAGAACATGAGTTTAATCGTTTAAAATAATTATAGTGTGGATTTCATAATTGTGAAACTATATATTTGTTTTGCTTTAAAAATAAGAGATAAAGTTTTCGAATCTTATATTTTTTCCCCGGCAGCATATAATTTACGATAATCCACGAGGCAAAAACATCGGCTCTTCGATCGTCGTCGCTCCCCTCCCTCAACTCCCTCCCAGGACTGAAGCTCGCCCCCACCTCCTAAATCGGTAGAAAGCTCAGCTTTTTCTTTGATGATAAAACTATACGAAAAAACGGGCGCGGGAGGGGAAATGTAGATTCATGCATGGGGAAAACAAAGCTGAGTGAGTCTACCGCTTTCATGCAAGAGGGCGTCTTTGCATTGCACCGCGAATTCATTTACGTTTTTGCGGTAAACGCTTCAATAAATTCAAACGAAGATTTTCACATAGACAAAGATAAATTATTTGTTTTTATTGAAATTAGACGTGATGAAATTGAAAAAGAAAATATTTATATTCTTTAAAGAAAGCTCAAATTTTCCCTAGATGCGCCGCATCCAACGCATTAATGGACCGCACGCCACTGTTGCTGGTTATTCTTATCCTTTCCTTTAAAATATATATCACAACCGATATGGTTTTTTTTCCATAAATTTAATAATAAAATTAACCTGGTCAAAAATAACATCATATTCATCGGACTCACTTTTTCACTTTGTTGTCTTATTTTTATTTCAGTAAAGTATGTCAAATTACAAAACTAGAATGGATAACTTACACAGTGTTGCCAGGACTTTTGAAGTTCTTCAGCTACGCAGTCCACTTCACAGCAGGAACGGAGGGGTGAGACTCCTGCAAGCAACAACATCATTAACTTCTAATAGTTTCAGTCAATATGTGTTCAGGGAGAGAGTGGGAGGGATCAATAAATTTATTATAATTCACCCTGTCCTCGAAGGCATATCAAACTTTGCACTACACGACAGCAGATGATTATAGCAAAATTTGCGCATTCCTACTAAAATTGAGATCATTAAAGGAGGAATGTTATTAATTTTTTTATTAAAATGCAAGCTTTTTTTCTGACAATATTTATTTAAATTTAAATAAATGTGTGCCTTTGAGGGTTTTAGTTAGCTTATTTTTAAACCTCGGCAGAACCATTGAAAGTAGGGGCAGAAAATACCATATGGCTCATATTTATTTATTAATCACTCAAAACGTTGTGTACTGTATTACTGATTGAGCGTAAGCAAAACAAAATATTTTTGGGCTGTTGATTCTATTACCAGTAAACATGCACCCATTCAATGATGATAGTGTATTCAAAGAGCACGATAAAGTTTAATTAAGCCAGGCGTAAATATCTCTTTTTATTTTACATTATTTTAAAGGCCTTCTGAACCTTTGCACAGTATTAAGTGCACGGTTAGCTTTGCTTCAGTGTGATTCGGCTGCATAATTTTTTTGGTTTCAGTAGCACAAATATCAGAGATAATAGCCGATGAAGAAGCACCTGTGACGTCACTCACGCTCATTCAGCGGCGACAATATAGGGAAATCCCTGCAAAAGATAGGTTCACTCCCGCTGCAACCACGGCCACAATTTTACTTCTGGAATTTTGAAACTTTACCAGGGCAGTCTTGATAGTATTTGTCAAATAGCCTGAAAGATTTTTTTTGATGACATTCATAGAAACCGAGTTATTGCGGTAGAAAGAGGAGCAAAAATGTTGTATAGGAAAACAATGTTAAATTTTTAGCTAATCTTGCAACCGCAATAACTCAATTTGTACACACGCCACCAAAAAAAATCTTTCAGGCTATTTGACAAATACTATCAAGACTGCCCTGGTAAAGTTTCAAAATTCCAGAAGTAAAATTGTGGCCGTGGTTGCAGAGGGAGTGAACCTATCTTTTGCAGGGATTTCCCTATATTGTCGCCACTAAATGAGCGTGAGTGACGTCACAGGTGCTTCTTCATCGGCTATTATCTCTGATATTTGTGCTACTGAAACCAAAAAAATTATGCAGCCGAATCACCCTGAAGCAAAGCTAACCGTGCACTTAATACTGTGAAAAGGTTCAGAAAGCCTTTAACATTCTTATTAGGAGAAGTGAAAATCATGAATCCACCCTTTAGATAGAGCAACAGTTATTTCCAGGAATTCACACAACCCTGTCACAGCTAAAAATTTTAACATTATAAGTAAAATACACATAGCCAGGAAAACTGCTACAGCAAGCTGAAGTAAAATGAAGGTCTCCTTGATGGGCAAGTTATGTCAATGACCCAGTACCCGGTATGTATGTATGTAGTTCTTGAAGTTACATGTGTTACGGCATCTTGTATCTTATATGCATACGCCATGGAAATACAAGAAGACGTCCTAAAACCATCCATAACAATTTGCATAATAATACATACAGTAACGGAGTACAATTTAATTATGTACATATAATATGTACAATGTACAGTTCTCACCTCTGAAAAGTTCACACTTGCAGCCTTTTTGTTAATCACCGTGACATATGTAATTTTTACAGGGCATGGTGATTAATATAATAACAAGAGGCTGCATGCAGAAGGGAACTTTTCAGAAACGTGTAGTGCACTCCTACATGTATGATACGTATAGGCAAATTATGTATGCATACACAGTATACATACTCTGCTGTGGCTGCGTATGCATAATTATGCATGCGTGCTGCGCTCTGTATGTATGATGTACCCCGGTATTCAGTTACCTGGACAAAAATTCGACAGAATGTGCATGAATGTTCATATTTGAAGTATGATTTTACACGAATGTACCGTATAATAACGCATACGTACAGTTAATACAGTATATGCATACCATACTTTCACAGTATGTATGCATAGCCGCCGGCCTACCCTGTGGCCTACCTCAACTTCTAGAATGTTAAGAATGGCGGGAAAAATACTTGCAGCTCCATTAGCGATAATCATGCTTTTTCATCCAATTTCTTTTTCTACATTTCATTTCAAATATTAATAAAGATCAATAGCCTACAAGATCATGCATTTAAATCTCATAAATGACAGAAAATATTAGAAAAAAATTATGTTCTGCCGCAGAATTTTGGCGTGGCTTCGCCTACGGCCGTTTTGCTTACCGCAAAATTCGTTCGGATAAAAGTCAATAGATGAAGAGTATTTTGATAGAATGGAAACAATAAATACACATAATTCAAGGATAAACAAGTTATTGACTTACCAGGCTTCTAAAAATCAACGTTACTTAAAGTTCTGAGACGAATCAATGCAAATTATGAGACGACGACGATTTATGCACAACATTTTTGATGGCAGACATTTGTATTTTCAATGTACCAACGAAGTCAAAAGAACAATAACTTTTTTTATTAATTTGATTTAATTAACTATTTTGTGAAGATAAACAAGGTGAATTTATAAAAATTATTATAATTTAAATATTTTAAGTCAACATATGGATACAATTTTTATTATTTGAATTATAATTATTCTATTTGTAACTTATTTGGGTCATATTGTTGTATAAAAATTGCGCGAACCATTTAATTAAGATCAGCTCACAGACTAGATACACCATTTTATTTTATATTCCTCGATCGTTACGTACTCTAGCTGCTTTTTAAGTCATATAGTTATTATATACTTTATTATATATATGAGTATTATACTCGCAACAGTCAATTAAATTTGAATTGAATTGCTTGATGTATTGACTTCTGGTCTGTTGACCTAGCAGTCATTGCCCGTAACTCAGTCAAATAATTATATAAGTGCATTTATTATATGAGTATATATACTCGCATCAGTCAATTAAAAGTTAAGTGTGATACCTGCAGTCTTATATTATGGTGATTAATTGAGTTTGTCCACAGATATATCTTATGGTAGACAGATAGCTCATTATTGCAGATGATCGAGTGACGCTATTAATTGCACAATATATATGATTGCAGGAGCTACCAGAAAAAATATATAATTATAATATACACTGATCGATGTACACACGTTAATAAGCTAAAATATTTTATTTTTGAGATCCTTGATACTTTTTTCAAATAAAAATCAATTGGTTGATATTTAATTATTAATAATTTATTTTTATTTAAATATTTTAATATTATAATTATATTTTTAAATACATTTCATGCATATATACCTTATCCTGTATTTTGTGTGGAATTAATTAAGTTTTTTTACAATTAAAATAACAGAAGTAAAAATATATATATTTGGACTAGAGTTTTGTATTATAAATAATACTATTATTTTTTGTAGCTACAGATTTTACTTAAACTGAAAATGATTTAAAGGGGTACCAAAGTGTATATTTTTTTTACATGTTCGGGCAGCTACGAATTATTCTGATAACCCTGTGGCTCAATATTTACGTACGATGCCTAGCTATTTTACAATTAATTATTTAGTTTGAAAAGTGAGTTTGAAAACCGTTGGTTGATTCAAGCATGCCCGCGGCCGCAGCGGTCGGTGATACGACAAGAAGGGGGCGGGAGGAGGTTCCCCCGATTCGCGGGAGATTCTCGTCGTAACAGCGGCTGCTGCTGGAGCGCACCGACTTGAATTAACCAACGGTTATCAAACTCACTTTTCAAACTAAATAATTAATTGTAAAATAACTAGGCATTGTACGAAAATATTGAGCCACAGGGATATCAGAATAATTCGTAGCTGCCCGAACATGTAAAAAAAGTATTCACTTTGGTACCCCTTTAATCAAACAGCATGCTGTTCAGATTTAATTCACATATATGTTCTAGCTACGGAGGAATGGTACGTGAACTTACGTACTGGATTGACTGCCCTTCTTAATTTTCCCACAATTAAAAATTTTAAAAAATAATAATACATTTGACAACATTTTACCCTTTCGGGTGTGGCCATCAGGCCGATATTTATAAAAATTTTAATACAGTAAAAATTTGTTACTACGTAAAGTCAAGGGACCCAGGAAATTAGGTTTACCTTGAGTATTACATTATATCAATTTTTTCTTATCCATACAATGCCAATTATTTTTGACGGGACAACAATCTCCTTTTTTACTCAAAATTGAGTTTTAACTAACAACAAGTTATACGTAATAATGAATTTTTACTGTATATTGTAACTGAAATAACAGAGAATCAGATAGGGACAAAGTTCCATAATGTACACTTTTTAAAAGCTTGAAATTTTTTCGTTCTTACAATTTGGGCTTTACCTCAGTTAGAAAGATTGTGTAAGGTCTGTTCGTAAGCCCTGCTCGGTGTACTCTTTCTGCATCTCATTCACAAAGACATAAGGTCGATTGGGTGCAGAACGTGTTCACCGAGCAGGGTTTAGAAACAGACCTATTATCTTCATATTATAGTTACTACTTTTACTTGATTCTCATCTTCTCAAAAATTGAAGATAATTATGTTTATGTATTTTTTTTTTTTTTTTTTTAGATATTAAATTCTAGCAGAAGTAATTAACATTTTAAGCTCCAACATAATTATTATATCTTTAGCTGTATTTTATAAGTATGTACATTTTATACTGACTATAATCAGACTCAAACCACACACACAAACAAGTATGTTTTTTTTTCTCGCTACTAAAGAAAACGTTCTACAAAATTTTCCCAATTTATAATTTTTTGAAACATCGAAATATTTAATACTGTAGTATAAATGCAGTAGTTATGAATATTTTAAATAAAAAAATAATCACTTTTATGGTTTATTTTTAAAATAACTGTAATAATATAATTTTGTAAAGCAAAGGAAAATTCAAGAACTAAAAAAAAAATATATATATATATATATATATATATATGTTGAAATTACACAAATAAAATTCAACTTTTGTATATTTTGTACCTTAAATATTTAATGAAAAATATATTATATAATTATGTAGAATTTCAGTTTTGTAACTTAAAGCAGAATTTAACTCTTTATTATTGAGATTTTATTAATAACTATTAGCAATATTTTCCTGCAAACATTACAAAAAAAATTGGAATTAAGTCACTCTTTTCTTTTTTTTCATGATAGATTTATAAATTTGATTTTGAAATTCATGATTTTCCAGAATGGATTTAATATGAATAATTGAATTGAATTGTTCATATTTTTTTACAATAATTTACACTAACTATAATTAGAACATTACCTTGCTTCTTAGCACTTCAAGCATGAGTAATGTTTTAACTGTGAATCAGTCGATACAACGATGAAATTTTAGGACATGAAAAATTTGTTTTTCATGGAAATAAATTTCATATTAAGTAGCCAGTTGAAAATAAACCTAGCTCATCATAATGGGAGCGATTCGTGAAAGAGAAAATTGTTCAGTTTAATAACTAAACGTGGTTAGTTAGGAAGCTGCATAAAAATCTCTTTGTGAATCACACCAAATATTATTAATTGAATGCCCTAAAATCCCTCCACCTCAATTCAACTGCTCAAGCTGTTTGCTTGCCTCAGAATGCAAATTTTTTAACTACAACAAAATGCTACTAATTATTTGAAAAAAATCGAACAACTATCTCCCTTCCCAACAAATCTTTTTCTATCATATGTGTTTCTAAATCTTCTTTAAATAAATAACAAAATGCTACTGTAAAATTAATACATATGTACGGTAATCATAATATTTTTGGTTCAAATTCCTCTTTTTTTTTTTTTTTTTTTGTTATTTAATCAATGGAGTATTGACCTCAAAATTTTTATTGCAGAAATGGATAGAGGGTGCAAAGGGATGCTACTCTGATTTTTTTCAGATATTTTAGAGTCCAAGAACTATTTTTTTAAAAAAATATTGAAAGTACAGAGAAAGAGATGTCACTCTTAATAAAAGGAAAGGGGCGTGGGTTCAAACCCAACCTCGGCAAAACTTTTTAAAAATACTTCCCGGGCTCTAAAAAACAGAGTGGCATAACTTTTTGCAACCTCTATCCATTTCTGCAATAAAATTTTGAGGATGATGCTTTGTTGCATTCTGTGTCGAATTTTGTATTTCAATGAACTGAATTTAAACAAAGTTAGATCTTGCTGATAATGAAGTCTCCCTGCACATACGCACTCTGCAGCATGGCTGTCTTGTCCAGCAGCAATCTAGTGGCCCTCCACTCTCGAAAGCCAGGGTACAGTTCTCCAATCAGAGGTGAGACAGAGAGAGGTCCAACACACCAGCACTTGCGACCCCCTCGCTGTTGTAGAAAACTCTCGTACTCTGCCCGCTCAGCGCTGAAGTACACGGAGGTGTTGCTGCAAAGGAAAAATCAATCAATCAATTAATTTAATCAATAAAAAATTAAAATATTAAATAAATAAATAAATAAATAAATAAATAAATAAATAAATAAATAAATAAATAAATAAATAAATAAATAAATAAATAAATAAATAAATAAATAAATAAATAAATAAATAAATAAATAAATAATAAAGTACTTGCTGCAATTAAATTTTATATTCTTTGTCAAGTTCCATTCATTTATAAAATTATTTTCATTTGGTTTTTAATTATTGATCATTATATTTTATGACAAAATTTCAATAACAAAAACTTTATTGTACAATTAAAGAAAGCTCTTAAAATAATGGAGTATTGACCTCAATTTTTTTATTGCAGAAATGGATAGAGGGTGTAAAGTTATGCTACCCTGATTTTTTTCAGATTTTTTAGAGCCCGGGAACTATTTTTAAAAAATTATTGAAAGTTCTTTTTGTGACGTCATGAGACGCCGCTCCTTAAGAAAAAGATAGGACCTGCCGCCTATAGTGACGTCACAAAAAGAACTTTCAATAATTTTTTTAAAAATACTTCCCAGGCTCTAAAAAATCTGAAAAAAATCAGGGTAGCATAACTTTGCACCCTCTATCCATTTCTGCAATAAAAAAAAATGAGGACAATACTCCATTACAACCGCTCACATTAAAAACAAAAATCTGATTCTTTAATCAAGCACCCATTTTTAATTTATAAAATTGAATCTTCCTTCAATTACTTGGGTACTTATACAATATATATGTAGTATTTTTTTTTAATGTTCACATACATTTAACCAAACTACAGTATAATAATTTACCATAACTACTGTATATGTATATTTTAATTATATTTATATTCATGAAACACTGAATTGTGTTTTATATTTTATGTTCTATAACTTTTTTAGGCGTTTTTGTGTTCTATATTTCTATGTATGTTTCTGTTCTATGTTTGTGTTATCTATCTATATTTGAATTTATGTATAATTGTATCTGTACATTAATTGAATAAAATCAAATTTAATCATTACTTACTCAAACCAGTCCACCCAGATGGTGAATGTGTCTGTGCTTGTATGCGGACTCAGGAAAGCGTGGGTCTTGCGGTTGTGCCTCTGCACGCAGATCTCGGCTGGCGATGAGCAAAGATGAGGGAACCTGTGCACCCACTCCGCCAGGTCCTCGAGAACTTCAGATCGCTTGTCTGACGGAACCACCCACTTGATACCTCGGCAGTGGCGACGTGGGCTCATCAGCTGTTGAGCCTACAAACGAGTCGAGATGAATAATATATGTATGTATATTTACGGGCAATGACTGCAAGGTCCACAGACCTGAAGTCAATACATCAATTAATTTCAATTCAGTCGAGATGAGGAAGATGATAATAATCAAAGAGAGCTCGTGGTGAAAGGTGGATGTGCACAATGGAGTTAACACCTCAATTTTTTTTAATGCAAAAATGGATAGAAAATACAAAGTTATGACATTTTGATTTTTTTCCTTGTTTTTTAGAGCTCAAAGTATTACTAAATTTTTTTGCTGAAGTCAGGTTAACCCACGCCCTTTTTCGGTCCTATCTTTTTATTAAGAGAGGCGTCACTCTCTCTGTACTTTCAATGACTTGTTAAAAATAGTTCCCGGACTCTAAAAAAATCTGAGTATCAAAGTAGCATAACTTTGTACCCTCTATCAATTTCTGCAATAAAAAATATTGAGATTGATACTCCATTGAAAGAGCTACAGATACACAAGGCTCAACACAAGATTAATAATCAAAATCTTCCTTGTCTCACCGGGAAGCAATAGTTGGTACGGCGTGCCAGAGCGCTCTGCAGACAGTAGCAGTGGGTCGCAGACAGAACGGCTGCCGCGGAGGGGAACAGCCAGGCTAGCCAACCTCTTAGACCGCTGGCCATGCACGCTAGTCCTCGCCAAGCCAGCTCTGCCACACGCTCGTGGAATGGCTGGGGGTAAGACTGAAGAACACGCAACTCTCAGCAAATACGATTAACTTATTGTCCCGTGTCCAGAATAATGAGCTATCTGACTACAGTACTAAATTTCATATGTAATAATGAGCTATCTTCTATTTCAAGTAAACACAATTTTGAGCCTTATTTTATACCATTTTTCAGCTATGATTGCACTTGCTTTAAAAAGCAGACAGCTCATTATTGCAACAAGATCATGGTAGGCAGATAGCTCATTATTACGGATGAGGGACGATATACCTTGTAGAGGAGATGAATAGAGATTTTCAAAATTGTTTATTTAATTATATGAAAAATTGTCAATGGAATATTTATTTTAATGAAAGAAAAGACTAGACAAGACAAGACACATAAAAACATAAATTATCGAAAGCTGATGATTTATAATGATTTATGTCTGTGCTTTTTTGACATTAAAATAATTTTGATAATAAAAAAAATAAAGAATAAATAAATAAATAAATAAATAAATAAATAAATAAATAAATAAATAAATAAATATATATTTTTTTTTTCTTTCTACGCATACTCTTTGCTCCGTAAATCTAATACAAATAGAAAAAGAAGATAATTACAGTAAAACAAATCTAAGTTTACGCCTGACATGGCTAGACTATACGTCTAGACCGACTGGCGCCCCCTATCTTAGCCATGTTATGACTTCCAAGATGGCCGCCGCGCGTAATCAAATCCACACGTAAAATAAGATCTGTTATACTGTGTATAGGCTATACTGATATCAATTACAATTAAGTGTTATTTTGGAATTTTGCTCTCCCATATAGATTATACTAAAACTACAAAATATAATAACTTGGTACATACACACCATGTAGAACCAAAACTGTCCAACACCTTTGATAAGCTCTTATAAATTTAGCCAGACCAATACTACTACCCAACACCACTATGATAAGATGACAATATAAAATCATTATCAGCTCTTCAATGCTAATTTTTATTGCATGATGATGGATATGTACAGTGTGAATATTTTCAAAAGTCCATAAAAAATTAAATATATATTAAATTGATGAAGATGAGCCTAATAAAGGCGATTTAGCATGTTAATGTTGTGCAGCTTGATTAAAAAAGATTGAATATAATATACAGTAAAAACTTGTTATTACGTAAAGTCAAGGGACCCAGGATTTTGGGTTTACCTTATATCAAGTTTTTCCTATACCTACAGTACTAATTATTTTTTACGGGACCTTTACTCCGTTACTCAATATCGAGTTTTTACCTTATAACAAGTTACGTAATAACAAGTTTTTACTGTATTTTGCACCCATAGCTCTCTTCTACTATTAAATTTGAGACATACTCTTTGCATGAACTGACAAGATACTAAATTTTAATGACAACAATTTTTATCAATATTTTTTTTCTAACTCCATTAAATATCTAATTAAATAATTATTGCTAACTGATTAAAAATTAAATAAAATTAAAAACCAAACACTACGAATGATATTCATTAGGGTGGCACTCACTCTGCCTTTTTTCCCCCGTGGAAAGAGTCATCATAGAAGGTTCAGTAACCAGTTCAATAGACTCCTGACGATGAGCTGGTTCCATTGGACTGGCTACTGAACCTTCTACCCCTCTCCCATGAGAAAAGATTGTGATGAATGCATTATAACTCCCCCCTTGACCGCCAAAAGCTTCTACTACATGCAATCCAACCTTACCAGATGCAACCGCATTGAGAAAGCCGAAGTGACAAGAAAAAAGTCAACCAGTGCAAACCACCTCGCATGTGCATAGCAAATTTGAGTGAACTTTTCCCAGTGACCAAGAAATTCCGTAAGCGAATATTCGCGATTATTTTCCAGGATTCTGTAAATAAAAATAAACATTATTCTCTTATGATCAAGACAATATACTTGTACTTTGTAATTAAACCTTGACTTTTATCACAATGAGATATTAGAATGTGAAAATTTTAATGGCTTAATCGAAAGAAGGGGTAAAAAAAAATATGGTACTGTGAATTTTTTCAGATTTTTCTCAGACCGGGAACTATTTTTAAAAAATTATTGAAAGTCTATTTTATGACGTCACGGGCGGTGCTGCCCTATCCTTTTTCTTAAGGAATGCCGCCCGTGATGTCATCAAAATAGACTTTCAATAATTTTTTAAAAATAGTTCCCGGTCTCAGAAAAATCTGAAAAAATTCACAGTACCATATTTTTACCCCTTCTTTCGATTAAGCCACTAAAATTTTCACATTCTAATATCTCATTTTATCATAATAACTTGTAAAAATATATATTTATAGCACATTGAAGATTTCTCCAATTAATTTCTTACAATGGTGCTCTGTTTAACAGAATGAATCATGGATTGTGTGCATTATTTCCAAGGACAATGGAAATACAATCATATCCAATAATGTGTAATTTTAAATTAAACACTTCGCCTTTAAAAAGAATTAAGTAACTAAAAAAATAAATAATCTCTTCTTTCTAAGAAATAACCATCAGTTCCATTTTTTTTTTTTTTTTTTTTAATGAAAAGCTGAAATATGGTTTTTCTAACTTGTATGAAAGAAAAATATAAACAAACCTGACAACTTCTGGGCATATAATCTGTCTAAGGTTTGAAAGAATATACTTACACTTAACTTAATAAAAACATAATGGAGTATCAACCTCAATTTTTTTTATTACAGAAATGGATAGAGGGTGCAAAGTTATGCTACCCTGATTTTTTTCAGATTTTTTAGAAACCGGGAACTATTTTTAAAAATTATTGAAATTCCTTTTTGTGACGTCACGCGGCGGCAAGTCCTATCTTTTTCTTAAGGAGCAGTGTCTCGTGACGTTACAAAAAGAACTTTCAATAATTTTTTAAAAATAGTTCCCGGTTTCTAAAAAATCTAAAAAAAATCAGGGTAGCATAACTTTGCACGCTCTATCCATTTCTGTAATAAAAAAATTTGAGGTTGATACTCCATTCTTTCAAGAATCAAAATACAGAAACTAAACATACAAAAATGAAGCATAACAAAAGAGACGACAACTCACAAGTGAAGGGGCTGGCACTTGAGGGTGACGGAAGTGACAGCCCCCGCCAGCCCAAGTCCACACACGACGCTCTGCAGAGACAAATTGTCCTCCGTTTTGTCATCTTCTGAGGGCCAGCTCAACTCCCGAAGAGAGCCATTCGGTACGACAATTTCGCATTTCTCCACCACGTCCGCAATGGATACGTTGGGACCAACCAAACCTGAGGGCATGTTAATTTTTAACCCTGGGGATGCAAAATAATTTGCCTAGGAAACATTTAGTTTTTAATTGAAATTTTTCCTGTTTCAAATTTCAAAATATGTTAATCATTCTAACATATCATAACTTAGACTCAATTTATACTGCAAATGTTTGAATATTATTTTCATATTGCAAAATTTTAATAATAAAAAATATATATATAATACTGTAAACAGAACAGTAGGTTGAAAAAAAGGTTTATCTGCTTTAAAAAAATTCAAACAAATACAAAAATACAAACAAGCAAATGTCATTTCCAAATACATTGTTTTTAGACCTTTTTTTTTTTTTTTTTTTTTTTTTTTGCTTTTGGTACAAATAAAATTGAAAATTTTAATAGACCAGTCCCTTGTTTCTTGTCTAAAGTCTGCTGTTTGCCTTAAATAAATTTCCTACAGAATAAAACAATACTGTAGACAATAATGCTTTTTTTTTTTTTTTTTTTTTCATAATTAGAATGTATGACTGTGTGCAAAAAAATTATGCTTCTCTGAATTTTTTCAGATTTTTTGGAGTGCGGGAACTAATTTGAAAAAATATTTGAAATATCTGAATTAAGGTGGTACTACCTGATGGGACAACCATGACGTCATCAATAGCCAATCACAGAGCGAGAAAATAATGTCATCAATAGCCAATCACAGAGCGAGAAAATAATGTCATGGTTTATCAAGTTGTACCACCATCATTCAGAAATTTTAAATACTTTTTAAAATTAGTTCACGCACTTCAAAAAATTTGAAAAAATTCAGAAAAACATAATATGTATATTTTCTAATTATGAAATAAAAAAAATGCAACCACTATTATATATTGTAAGAACTGACCTAGAGAGATGGCGTCAACCAACGTCAAGTCTGGGAGAGGTCCGAGGAGAGGCAGCGTGAGGTTCATGCTTCGCAGCACGTCCAGAAGTTCGCTGAGTCGCATCCCAGAGCCAACCGTGGCCCTGCAACCAGACCGGGGTTCAGACAAAACGAGGAAGACATTTTCAATTCTAAGTACATTCTTACTTTGCTCTGAGAAAAAAAAAAACAACTTCAAACACTCAAACTTTAATATTTTAATAATAGAAAAAGCTTGAGTTACTGTATATCACAATATGTTACTATAAAATTATATCAATAATTAGAATTGAATAAATTACTGTAACATAACATTTTACTATTTTTCAAAATATTTTAATATTACCAACAGCCTTTTAAAGACATGTTAGAAAATTTCTTTGAATACAAAACTAATTTAATGTACATAATTTATACACAATATAAAACAAGAAAATAATGTAATTTATTTCAACATTATCTGATATAAAGATGTCCTCACATTTGTCTGTCCGGGTCACAGTCCACCAGCTGTCTGAGTCCGTCCAGGTTCAGCCACATCTCTTGTTCCCCGTCCTTCTGCTGGTGCTCGACTTTTTGCACCGGGACAGAGCCCCCAAACACTCGCAAGACCACTCCATTCTCGCGAGCCTGACGAACTACCTGACAAAGTAGAGGCACGTTACGCGTTAGTGAGGAATGGAGTACCGACCTCAAAATTTTTTATTGCAGAAATGGATAGTGGGTGCAAAAATATGCTACTCTGAATTTTTTCATATTTTTCTGAGACCGAGAACTATTTTTTAAAAATTATTGAAAGTCCATTTTGATGACGTCACGAGGCGCCTCTCCTTAAGAAAAGGATAGGACGTCATAAAACGGACTTTCAATAATTTTTTAAAAATACTTACCGGTCTCAGAAAAATCTGAAAAAATTCAGAGTATCATATTTTTGCACCCTCTATCCATTTCTGCAATAAAAAAATTTGAGGTCGGTACACCATTCTACAAATCATCATCATAATATTTCAGTGGCACAGAAGGGCAAATAGAAAAAAAGACAAATGGGATCTGTGTTCTCTTGAATAGAGAATTAACTCCAAAATTTTTTATTGCAGAAATGGATAGAGGGTGCAAAGTTATAATGCTACTCTGATTTTTTTTCAGATTTTTTAGAGCCCGGGAAGTATTGCTAAAATTTTTTTTTGCCAAGGTTGGGTTTGAACCCACGCCCCTTTTAGGTCCTCTCCTTTTATTAAGAGAGGCGTCACTTTCTCTGTACTTTCAATAATTTTTAAAAATAGTTTCGTGAGTCTAAAAAATCTGAAAAAAATCAGAGTAGCATAACTTTGCACCCTCTATCCATTTCTGTAATAAAAAATTATGAGGTCGATACTCCATTCATCATAGTACGTACAGAGAAATATAAATGGGGGGTGGGGCAACATTCTCAAAATGGCATGCCTCCCCCCCCCCTTCCTCCATTTTCCCCTGAATGATGATGATAAACTTGAAAAACTCTCCAATTTTTTTCAAGGTTAGCTTTCCTTATATATGCAGTAGCCTTTTTTTTATGTCAATATATCAAAATAAATATAACAGCCATGCAGTCAATCAATGAAAAATTGAATAAATAAATAATTTTCTTCAAAGGACTTGATTTAATCTTCCCGTTACATAAATCCGTAAGTCGTAAGAATTGTACAAACCTCCAACACCTCCTCGGAGTTTTCTGGATGAATCATTTTCACAACGGTTTTGTGGATGACACCACTGGAAAAGTAATATATTATTCTGATGGCTTGTAGAATGCAATATCAAGCATCCTGTACACACTCAATCATTCAAAGCAGCCAATCTTTGTATCTCCACAAATATATTCAGTTTTCCTTAACTTCAGGTGAAAGTGACAAATAATTATATATATGGCTATTAGAGTAACTTTCTACGGTCTCTAGCTGCTGCAAGCACATCATTTTCTTGTATAACCATGCCATGTGAATCTTGTAAAGTTAAAGTCACGTGAATCTTGTAGATCACATTTTGCTGATTTGGGTATAATGACAATGCCATCTATATATATCTTTAATTTAATAATGTTCAAAAGAAAAAATATGGACCGATTTACAGAAAATAGAGATATTCATTTATATAATACACGTAATAAAAACAAAACAGTAGTACCATCTCATTTATCTGCTAATTTTGAAAAAAGTCCATACTATCAATCAGCAAAGTTTTATGACTTTCTGCCTGTCTTGCTCCGAAATTTAAAAAATAACACTTTATTTAAAAATGTGTTAAAAAGAGTACTAATCTTTAAAGAATATTATGATGTAAAAGATTTTTTTCACTGTGATTATAGAATAACATGTACTGATATGCTTAAATTTGTCTCCAGAAAAAATATTGAACAATATTCATAATAGTCTATTGCATAAAAAATTATATATTTGTGATTCAATCTATAATAAATAATACAATAATGTAAATATATATAACTTGTAAGAATCTGGAAATGACAAACATATTTGGGCTTTTATATATTAATTATTATCTAAATATATTATTTATTTATATATTGTATTGACAAGATCCATGTTTGTATTGTGATTTACTCACTGTATACTGCCTAACGATCAAATAAATATTTCTAATTTCTGAGTATCATGGCATATACATAAAATATATGGCTGGGCTGGTGCTACTGTCATATGATACTGTATCGGGGTAATATGCATATTTTTTTAGATTTAACGATCTGCAAAAGAATGATGCTACTTGCTATCTAGTTATTGAGTATATTCACAGAATATTCCAAATACTTTGAGACAGACTCTTGAATGTATGCAATCTATGCATTCTACATAATATACAGTATATTTATGTATACTGTCTCACACAGATTGTATAGAGGACCTGCATGCATGAACCCCCTGATCGACACAACCCTTTGAAAATGCTTAACAGTTCCACAATGTACAAAAGTTCAAATTTATGATTAGTAATTTATTGTAAATTAATTTATTGTTACCTGTGCCAAATATTAAACGGAGATTCAGTACGAATCAATTAATTAACTCAAATTAGCTTAAATAATCCGATTTTAAAGGGGGGGAGCAACTCCATTGAGCCTCGAAAGTTTAAGTGCGGTGTTGCCAAACTGTACCAATGAATGGGGAGAACGAGGTCACGTGACACATGAACAGGGCCATCTTGGATTCTTCGTCTCCGCCATCGTGGAAGTTTTCAATTAATTATACGTTTATTAAGTGTCGACCAGGGAGTATAAATATTCTATATATCCTTATTATATTGTGTGTCAATTCCGATCTTTTTTATGATAATTGTTAGATAATTACCTTTTTCATCTAGCCCCATCAGGGAGCCCTAGCTACCTTTGTATGTAACATACATACTGTACTGTGTATAATTTTGATTTTTAACGCTCAATTAAAATGAGTTCTGCTCTACTGTTAGGCAATGAATTACTATGTGGTGTGGAGGTTTTGAGGAAGTTTTTCAGCACAGATTATTTTAATGTGGGATTTGTTTCAGTAAAACTAAAATCAATTTTTGAGGAGATTGAAGATATTGTACCATTTTTCAGTTCCATCTGTCTTCATTTAGGGTCTTTTGACCTTGAATCTGAAAGTCCCAAAGATGTTTACATGAATTACAAATCTTTGGTGCATTGCATAAAAGATTTAAATCCAACATGCAATTTATACATATCCAATTTGACAGATGCTGACATTCCTGATGTGGGTCTTCAGCAAGGTGCAGTTTGTCCGGATGCAGCTTCTGTGGATCTGAAAAGGAGTAGATTCCTCGCCCTGAACGCTGATCTTCAACATCTGGCTCAAAGGTTAGTCAAGAATACTAAATACTGATAGAAGGTCAGTTCATAAATTTTAATATGTACTGTAGTATGATAGATGTATGCATAGTTAATGTTTAACTTGGTTTTCGCTGTGTTAACGTCTTCAGTTATTGGTGTGAGCTTATGTAAAAAGATACTTGGCTGGCTGAGTAGATCAGAAAGATACACAAGCATTTACGACTCAGGCCTGAGAGCGCAGCCCATAGCCTGTCTTTGGTTCAACCTTGGTCAGCTTGATGTGTGCATTATTATTTTTGTGCTTTGTGTTATTAAAGTAGAGTGAGCGAAAAATTGACCAGTGATAAAGCTCTTTCTCTTGCATGTAAAAAGTTATTTCGGAGCACCATAAATTAGGATCTGAAATCGGTTGTGACCGTCCTTTGTAGAAATTCTGAGCATTTGGGTCAAAAAGTCGATGACTTCGTCCATCTACCCCATGCAAATTAGGATCTGAAATCAGTTGTGACCGTCCTTTGTAAAAATTCTGAGCATTTGGGTCAAAAAGTCGACTTCGTCCATCTACCCCATGCTAACGCTTGAAAAACGTGGCTTTATTTTATTCGAACTCTAATTTCTTTCGCAATCTCCCGTAAAATGTGTTTAAAAAATATTGTACGATAGAACATATTATGGTGAATCAGAAAGTGTCATAACCTTTCTGAGCTCTTCATAAAAATTTTGAGAAAATTCTGATGCAATCCAAATTTTCATTTCAAATATTCCGGTCTTCCGGTTAACAGCTGACTGGATCAACCGGATCAATAACACTACGTATTTTACTTCAGCAGATGCTCTTTTTGCTCAACTTGTATAAATTCCTACTGCGCAGCTTTTGAGGAGCCGACGAAACTTTTTCGTGTGCACCTAATTATGTAAAAGTTTGCAGATGGGCATCGCATGTGACTTCATTGATGATGATGCGCAGTAGTGTATGCGCACTCCACTCACTCCTCTTTAATTATTGAGCAGTTCAAATTAACTGTTCAAGTGCATGTAATATAGTCATTCTGTAGAGAGAATTCATAAATAAAGTCGGCTTTACTTTATTTACATAATCTGTGACCAGAGACCCTACAGAGAACTCCGTGTCTAATGGCCAGGATAAGAGTTTTGCTGTTTTCTAAGAGAGGCGGTGCTGCTAAATATTTGGTACGGCCCAGTTCTTGCTGGCCAAGATTGCCCGCTCGCAAATTTTTCTTTCTTCTGCGATTGTTGATTGTCAAGTTTTTACATGAATTTGTTTACAATTTGTTTTTATACTTTAATTACTTTATAAAAATTTAAGATAAGAGCTGCCAAGTGTAGACATAAAAATATTTTTTTTTTTTTGCAATAAAAATATTGTTTTTTTGCAAATATCACAGCTAGACAAGAAAAAATTTAAAATCAAAAACGTATTTTTTTAAAGGAGTTTATTCAATTTTATGATAATATTTTTTAGTCGAGACGCTAAAGTCAATTTTTTCAAGAAAACGGCCCTTTCGTGATAGATACATGAAATTTTCTGTGTGCATTTATGTGACCCAAGTAAGTTATTTTAGCGTCGGAGATACCCTGTATTTTAATTTGTGTGACCTGTGGTGACGTTTGAACTTTGACCTCTTTATCATACGGTTGTTATTTCTTTGTGCTGATTCTACTCAATCTAGCAACTTTTGTGTAATAACAAATCATCTTTATAATACTATTGCCAATATACTGTTTTTTTTTTCAAAGCTGTAAACTGATATGGAAATTAATTAATCCGTAATTAATGAATTTTTTCAACAATTAGCATATAATATCATAAAAAATTATTTACACACACCAATTGTTGCATCTTTCTGTGATTGTTGATTGTTTCAAAATTTTACATGAATTTGAGCTGGTCCACAATATTTTTTATGCTTTGCTTTATAAATATTTAAAATAGCTACAAAGAAATGAAAATGTTGTTTTTTTTTGCAAGTGATATCACGTCAGATCAATAAAGAAATGGACGAGGTCAATAGATTTTGATGAATTTCACATATGTTATACATCTGACCTAGGGTGATGAGGTTTGGATATTATTTTTTCAAATTTTAAAAAAACCCGATTTTCAGAATTTTTCAAAAATTTCACAACGAGGGCAATCTCGAGAGATAAAAAAAAATGTATCTCAAATTCTGCTCAACATAGAATTACAATTTAAATTTCTATAAGTTTGTATTAAAATTGCCAAACTTTTTTGCATTGACAATGTTGACCTTAAAATTTTATTTGGGTCAAAGGTCAGAGGTCAAACTACAAAAAGCGTATTTATTCACAGAAGATATCTAGCTATAAAATTTCGAGATATAGGTTTTGTTGAAGGTCTAGCCTTCTATAACATAACATTTTCAAAATTTTGGGATAATCCAAAATTTTGAAGTTCCGATTTTTTTTATTAATTTTTCCGAGGGTTTTTGAAAAACTTGAATTTTGAATTTCATGTTTTTTAGAAATGTGAAAAAATAATACCCAAACCTCATCGACCTAGATCAGATTGTTAACAAATGTGACATTTTTGAAAAAAATATTACAATATTTTTCAAAAAACCTCGGAAAAATTAATGAAAAAAATCGTAACTTTAAAATTTTGGATTATCCCAAAATTTTGAAAACGGTATGTTATAGAAGGATGATAGACCCTTAACAAAACCTAAATCACGAAACTTTATAGCTAGATATCTTCTGTGAATAAGTACGCTTTTTGTAGTTTGACCTCTGACCTTTGACCCAAATAAAATTTCAAGGTCAACATTGTCAATGCAAAAAAGTTTAGCAATTTTAGTACAAACTTATAAAAATTTAAATTGTAATTCCATGTTGAGCAGAATTTGAGATACAATTTTTTTTATCTCTCGAGATTGCCCTCGTTGTGAAATTTTTGAAAAATTCTGAAAATCGGGTTTTTTCAAAATTTGAAAAAATAATACCCAAACCTCATCACCCCAAGTCAGATGTATAACATATGTGAAATTCATCAAAATCTATTGACCTTGTCCATTTCTTTATTGATCTGATGTGATATTAACCAAGTATAACAGGAAAGAAATAATGTATCAATTCATTTTTTTTTTTTTTTTTTTTAAGGGGAAAATTTTGAAAAATTAATCCCATATAGGTCTTTCATGTATGACATTTGTCTTCAAAAATGGTGTTACAAGTTTTGGCTTTTTTTCCTTCCCTCCTGTATGTTCGAAAAACGACCTGAAACTTTTTAAAAATGACCTGGAAAAACCTGGAAAACTCATGGAATTTCATTTGAGAATATTGCTATACACCCTGTTATAATTAACTTTCCCTGCTTGACAGTTCTATTTCTTGTTTCTGTAAATTAATGCATGTTGTATTCAACAGTTTGTTACCACGTTTTGGGTAACTTATTTTGGTTTTGATACTTAATATCTTTCATTTTTTTTTTTTTTTATTATTATTATTATTATGTTTCTTCCCTTCCCATTTTATTGTATTATTTAACGAAATAAACAATTATTATTAACTGTGATGAAGTTTAATCTTGCAGACAAGGTTTTGACGGAACCTTGAAAATTATGTGACGTTAGAACAAAATTTTTAGGTGCAGGGGCGTAGATGAGGCTAACATAAAGTTCGTTTATATTTTCTCATTTGACCCATAAAATTATTAATTTATTGAGATAGTTGATTCAATGGCGCCGCCACTCTCAGTTACAGTGAAGCACGGCCAAGCTGATCAAAGTTCTGGCCATAAGACAAGGAAGTATTTATAGGGTCTCCGCTATTTTTGTTTAATACAATTAAAATAAAATGCCCAGCATAACACAAGATTTGTTTTTTGCCCTTGTTTTAGCATTCCTGGTGTGCATTACGTGGAGATAGCGACCCAGCAGTGCCAAACGGACCAGATAAAGATGAACGTCGTGGGATCCTTGCTGCAAGCTTGCACCAATGTCACTCAAGGTATGATGGAATTTAAGACTGCTGTGTGTAAGAGAAATACTCATCAAAAAAAGACTAAAAACAAAACTACTCGTTCCTCTAAACAAATCTCTTCACCTCCTTCTCGGGCCCTTACCAATATTGTCTCTGACCCCAATAGCAATAAAAATGTATTGAACGACTCTCCGGAAAAGTCATCATCTCCTCATTGTCCAGTTCCAATTGAGCCAAACAGTGACCCCCCTACCTCTTGTTTGTGCAATATGGCAACTTGCAAGATGTGTCTGCCCCAGTCTTTTCCCCTCCCCCCAACACCTATGCTTAACATGAAAAATTCCAGTGATCCTGGAGAAAAGTCTTCCCCTCTCCCTTTTTGCCCAAAATATAAATTACAAAAATCAAATGCCACAAAAAAATCTCCAACGCCTACCACACAGAAATTACATGAATGCCCTGGATGATTTGGATTTTGTAAGTTTTGGCAAAGGCACTTCATTAATAAAAAACTCAAAAAATGTTCTAAATTTAAAAACAATTGCTCTGGCAAAATGTTTGGTGGAAGTGATGACGTCAACGATCCTAGTGAATCAAAAAATACTTGCAAAGTTTGCGGCAATTGTTTCAAATCCATGCAGAGTTTATATAATCATAACCGTCGCTTTAACGGTTCTTGTTTGTCATCAAAGAAAAATGAAACGTTTCCAAAGGAGTGTGCTACATGCAACAAAGCTTTCTTGACTCGTAAAGCCTTCAATAACCACACTCGTACCTGTCGTAATAGAGAATCCATGCCATGCCCAACACCAAAAGTTCAAGATGTTAACGTAATACGGTTGAAATTCAATAGTATGGTTAAATTTATGGAGTGGAAAGAAAAAACCCAATTAGAAACCAACAGTTATTTTTCTGCCAAGTCAGGTAAAATAGAAAAAGGCAATGTTCATTTTAACTATTATTCTTGTCAATTTAATGTTAAAAATAGTTCACATAGAAAACAAGGTGAACCTTTCAGAAAAACAAGTGTAAAAAGAAAAGCAGGTTTGCTTCCTGACTGTCACTGTCCTGCTAAAATTGTGGTGCGCTCTTTTGGAAATGAAGTCAATGTAAAATTTTATCCATGTCATAACCATGAGTTAACAGAAAGCAATTTAAAATTTCAACCTGTACCAGTTGGTACACGGGAAAGTATAAAAAATAAACTTTCCATGGGTGTTGCACCAAATTTCATTTTTGACTCTTTGCAAAATAAAAAGTGGGAACGTGAGAACCGAACTTCCGAAATTCCAATTAACCGTTTAGATCTTGTTTCTGTAAGATACATTAAACAATTAAAATACCAGTTGAAAGTTGATGCTCGCTTGCATGATGATGATGCTAACTCGGTCATGGAGTTGGTCATGGGTTTAAAAAATGAGAAATACAATTTGGTTCTATTGTATAAACCACAAGGTCAAAAAGTAGTTATTGGTAACTCTGACTTGAATACTCCGGATCGTGTTGATCAATTTGTTCTTGCAATGCAAACTAGAGAGCAAAGAGACATCATGATACGGTATGCAAATAAAATTTTGTGTTGGGATAGTACTCATGGAACAAACCAATATGGTTTTTTCCTCTTCTCTTGGCATGTAGCCAATGAGTTTGGTAAAGGTATACCTGTGTTACATGTAATTACTAGCAGAGAGGACACAATCACATTAATGTCAGTTTATAAAGAAGTCAAGTCTCGAGCACCAGATCTCAATCTTACTACAACAATGTCAGATGATGACAAAGCTAGTTTTCCAGCAATAGTTGCTGTATTTGGTGATCACATACACAGGTTACTTTGTAAGTGGCATGTTTATAGGACGTTTAAAAGAAATTTAAATCGAATAAATGACAAATTACTACAACGCCAAGTTTATGCTGCTCTTGTTACCATTTTAGAAGAAGGCTCTTTGGACATTTTTAATAAACTTGTTGAAGGATTTTTACAAAAATTTAAACCTCTCTGTCCAGAATTTGTCAATTATTTTGAGGTGAATTACTTTAATCGTCCGGAAGAGTGGGCCATGAGTCACAGAAATTTTCCCCATGCATTCACAGACACAAACATGTACAGTGAATCTTACCATAATCAGATGAAATCCAACTATGCTTTGAAAGAAGTAATGCGAAGGCTAGATTCACTGATTAATATTATCTTAAAAATGGAGAAAGACAGCTTTCAGGCACACACAATAAAACAAAAAACTCAAATTCCTAGCCAATGTACACCACAGAATAAACAAAGACATGTTACTGGTATGAACATTCTAGATAACCATGTTGAAACTCTTTCAGCTGTGTCTTGGTTAGTACTCTCTCAGAGTAAATCAAATACAGATTACGTCATTTTAAACGTGTCTGAGTCCTGTAAATCTGATATTTGTTTTGACATGTGTCTAGAGATGAGCTGCAGTGGTCTTTGTTCACACATGTTCAAGTGTTCTTGTCTGGATAGAAGTGGCATTTGCAAGCACATCCACAAAATTCAGTCGTTGAAGTGTAGAAACACAATTACACGAACTGATCTAACAAACATTCCTTTTTACCCTGAAATTGAACCCAATCCTAAGGATCTGTTCCCAGACCCTGAAAGCACACAGGTATTATTCACCAAGCCTAGGAATGAACCTAATTCTGTTGTTATTCGAAACACATTACAGGACACGTTGTCGTTGGTCCACAACCTAGAATCTATCTTACAAGATGAAAATCTTCCTGAAGAGAAATTATTGCAAGCAGAGAAAGTTGTAAATAAACTTGTAACTTCTTGTAAAAATGCTGTGTCATATCCAATTTCCCCTCCTGTACCAATGATTCCATCAAATAAAATTATGCCAAACCAGAAACCCCAGCTTCAACCTAGGTCCTTCCAAAGACAAAAAAAAAAAAATCCTAAAACAACTTTACCATTTCCCACTCTTGCAGTTAGACATCACATATCCAAAAAATTAATAGAGAGTTGTGATAACTCCAATGAGGTAACTGTACCATCATATTCTGACACTTGTCATGAGGTACCTAATAATTCTGAACATCAATACACCCAAATTGTGGTGATTTCCTGCCAACCCCAGGAGTCAGTTAAAATGGTAAATGTTTCTGTGTCCTTTACCCCAACTGTTACTTTGGAAACTGATTTGTCAGCTTTAGTTGCAGCAAGTGCTGACAAAAAGTATGAAATATCTTTGGTAGATATTAAAACACTTGATCCATTTATCTCAGATGACGAGCAGAAAATGATCCAGGAAAAGTACCGGGGGAGAGGAAGACGGTTCACTCGTGGCTGGTTGTGTGACAAGATTATTGATATGTTTTTGTATAATTTATGTTTAAGTAATTATAAACTACATTTTTTTTCATGTGCCCAGGTAGAGAACTTCTTGTATGGACGAGGGAGAACAGAGAGAGCCACAGCAAACCTTGACCTATCCACATGTGATAGTATTTTATTTCCCCTTAACATACATCCCATGCCTAATGTTATGGGAAATCATTGGACTCTCCTAATTTGTCATCCTAATAGCCACACCATGCAATATTTTGATTCTCGCTATTCAGTGGCCCCAACTCTCCCACCTGATATTATAACTAAATTGTTATTTGTTCTAGCACCAGCTTTGGAATGTAAAAAGAGACAGGGTGGTGTTTCTGGTCAGTCGGAAACTTCTCATGGGGTCCATTCCTGTCCTGCTTGTGATAAAGTGTGGGTGGTTAACACCCCCTTGGCTGTGAAGCAAAACGACGGAATGAGTTGTGGGGTTTTCATCTGCCATTATGCCAAAATGCAGTCTCTTGGCCTTCCGTTTAACACCACTTTCAATGTTAATGTTTTCAGGAAGGAGATGTATGAATCATTCATTCTCTGAACATCAATTGTGTTTCAAGAAATGAGTGTAGCTGTTAAGTTTAAGTAAACAAATCAGCTGATTGACGTGGTCTAATTTCATCAACTTTTAAAACTTGGCAGTCTCACTAAAATTCTGAATTTTTTGTAACAGAGTGCCCTTAGTGTTTAAAAGTAATAAGTCTTTCAGATACTAGATAAGGCTGTCTCTCAAAAAAATTTCAGAATTTTTCTGAGTGTCAAGTTTTAAATGTTAATCAAATGGGGCTGTTGGTCAATCAGCTGATCTGTTATTTTACACTTAACTTGTATCTATTAAAAACTTATCATAAGACCTAATTCAGCCTTTGATGGGCAATTTTATGTACAGTAACTTAATGTTAGTAACTGACTATAGCAAATTACGCTTATTTCCAAGTTCCTATAAAGAACTCTGCATACAGATTTTCTTTAACTAACAATAAGTTTTAATTGTAAAGTATAACATGTTGTGTGACTAAACAATAATAACCTATGGCAGGTAGCATACTCGCTTGACTGTCTGCCTATTTCCCCGAAGATCCAGGACTCCTTGCCCTGACCAAACCTTCATCCTATCCTTCCTCCTTCCACACCTGTACTCATGGATGGTCATAGAATCAGCCCGCTTGTGAGCCCAGTGAGCACAATGTGCAAGCATCTTGGAAGACAGCCTCATTGTCTTAGAGAGCTGGCATGTGTCCCTCACAGTAAGGTTGCTTCCATACCCAGAAAAACTCTGAGGAATGTAGGGCACCCTTGAATTTATCCTACCAACTGTGAGGGCAACAGATGAAGTGCGCTTCACTTGAGGGTTGCGAACTAAACCATCCTGAGGAAATTGACAAAGTCTATGCTTGACAGCAAAAAAAAAAATAAATTAAAAAATATATATAAAAAAAAATAAAAATAAAAATAAAAAAAAAATAATAAATATTAATTAATGTGTAATTTTTATCAATCAATCGAAGTGTACTTATGTTGCAGGTAAAGCCAATGTCCCTGACAACTTCCTTCGCTGTGCCAAACAACTACCATCTTTTGGCGAGGAAAGTTTTTTTTTTTAAGACTTTTCATGACAGAGTTCAGAAAATGAAATGGTAAACTATTGAAAAGTGTCCTGTAATTAATAATTGATGTGGCAGGTGGAGTAAGAATTTGAGTGTGAATAGCATTATGGAGTAGAAATGTTGTTCGTTGCACTCTTAACTTGAAAAAAGAAAGCCTTATGATGTACAGCTTTGGTGAAGCAGCTATACACATATATACATTTTTGCTTCCTAAAGTCCAACCCTAGCGTCCTCGTCGCAGGAGGTGGGCGGAGAAAATATTATTGCAGGTTATTAGATTTTATGTTCTTGTGGAGTTACTTTAAATATGATAGATAAAGGTAGAGATAATGTCGGTCAGCTATTTTTTTTTTTTTTAGCTACATTTGATTAACATGTAAACCTTTTCGAATCCACAAAAATTCTGAATTTTTTTTGAGAGGCAGATATTGGTGCCTAAAAGCCATAAAAAAAGTTTCAAAACAATTAAACGAGCCGATTTTTTTAAACTAATTTATTTCATTTTCAGCATAGGGCTTTCCCATGGAGAGACAAACTAAAAAATAATTTAAAAAAATCAGCTCATTAAAATGTTTTGAAACTTTTTCTATGGCTTTTAGGCACTAATATCTGCCTCTCAAAAAAATTTCAGAATTTTTGTGAATTTGCAAAGGTTTACATGCTAATCAAATGGAGCTAAAAAAAAAACAGCTGACTGACGTTATCTCTACCTTAAATACAGAATTTATCATACAAATAAACTATGTCATCTGCAGTAATATTTCCTCTGGCAAATAGGGCTCTGGCTTATACATATATTTTTTGTTAAGTACTTTTACAGCCTATTTGACAGGATGAACACCAGAGCAGGGAAGGGGCAAGTTGGGCAAGACCTGCCTGAGCTTGAGATGTGCTGCACCCAGGAACGCCTGGACCTTCACTCTCCCGTAATGCTCTCCTTTAACATGCTGTTCTTACTGCTGCTCTGTGTGCCACGTACACATCTTCAAGCGAGTTCTACACTCATGTGGCAAAGCCCATCAACACATGTTTTGCTTCATCTCAACATCAGGGAGCTGTTGGTCTGGCCAAGATGGCTAAATAGATACTTCTTTTAATCCGAGGTTAAGGGGAAGGTAACACGCCCAATGTTAAAAAAAAATCCCTTACAGGAAATTATATATTGGATTGTATTATTATGTATTATGTGTTAATTATTATTAGATTTTTTTTTTAAATGTTCTCCTTTACATCCCCTATTAGTAGCTAGAATATCAGGTATAAAAATTCGAGCTAGTTTTTTAGTTATAAATTTTTAAAGTTGGCTAATATAACATGGAAGTCCATTTGTCCATGTTAAAGTAGTCAACTTTAAAAATTCATAACACAAACTAGCTCGAATTTGTGGAATTTGTATACCTGATATTGTAGCTACTGATAGAGGATGTAGATGAGAACAATTTGATTTTTTTTCATAATTTTCATGTGTGGATTTTTTTATTAACATTGGGTATGTTATCTTCTCCTTAAATAGCCACCATTATTATTGTTTTTTTTTTTTCCCCATGCAGTCATTGATTAATCTTCAAAGGGGGTTGGGTTAAACTGTGGCTGCTGAATGTAGTAAATAATTAAAGCTACAGTACTTCAATATTTATAATACTTGTATACTTAAATATAATTAATGTAAATTTTAACTACAACTCTCTTGCCAGTAATGTGTGCATTCTGGAGTGGAGCGTCTCTTGCTTACATGCAAATGGTAACTTAAAATGCTTTGATGTTTATACAGCATTTACTGTACTGTATAGTAAGTGACTTCCTTTATTGTACTGTACTGTAGACTCAGACTGTATGATGCCAAGTGTGAATATACTAAAACTGTACACTGACTAGTTGAGACTTAATTATAATAATGAACCGCGAGAGTGCTTGGGGACAAACATAGTACACTGGCTTACTTTTTTTGTTGTTATATGAGAATGAATCTCGGTTGATTTTAATCTAATTTAATTAACATTATATTGCTTTCAGTATTTTTCCTCCGTAAAAATTGTTTAATTCAATTAATTTATTGTAAAATGTTCTTGACTGTATATAACAAATAAAATGCAATTAAATGGTAAAATATTAGTTTCTCTTTAATTGCACAATACTTATGGCAGCATTAATAATTATATTTTAAGGACATCAAGGTATTTTATAATTAGAAACTTAGTTAAATTAAATGAAAAGTTAAATGTCGCACTTTCATAAAAAAAATTATCAGAAAGAATATGAAATTGTGTAAATTTAAGTCCTGAATTACAAAAAATCAATTTCTCCATACACATTTTTGTATTGTTGTAGCAGGAACATTCAGTACCCCCTTCTAAAATAAAATTTGACCAGCACTCTGCAAATCCTTCTCTTTTTGCAGCATGGGTCTTTCATAATTCATTGACACTACTATTTCAAAATTAACTATAACTTAAATTAAACATGAAGGGGGAGGGTGGTGATATTTTTTTACTATTATATATCATTAAGGGTAAGGTAACACGCCCAATGTTAAAAAACAATCCCACATTTTTCCATGTTGAAGTAGTCAACTTTAAAAATAATTAATAATAATTCATCAGAGAGCAGTGTAACTTAATTGGCACCTCTATTCATTTGTGCAGTAGAAAAAAAAATCATGCAGTTTATCCAATTAATGCATTAAAACTAATAAGATATTGTCAAAACAGCACTATAATAATTACAGAATGAATCTAATTGTATATTTATTTTGCATTGTTGAAAGAGCTAGAGCTTACAAACTCAAAAGCACCAATAAATATTTATTATTACCACAATTTTAATTCTGATAGAATTTTTAAAATAGGCCGGAGTCTTAAAAAAATTAAATTTTTTCTTATATCAATGTAGGTAAAATAATTGTTAGTGTTTCCTATCAATTTAATAAAGACAATCATCTATTTAAAGAAATAACTCAAAAACTAGCTCGAATTTGCATACCTGATATTTTATAGCTACTGCATGATAAGGGGTGTGGAGGAAAACATTTTAATTTTTTTTTCATAATTTTCATGTGTGGGATTTCTTTTAACATATATATATATATTGCATGGTGTGTGTTACACCTTACACTTATGAAAGGAAATCCAGTTCATTCATTGAAAATAAAGACATAAAATCATTATAATGATTTTATGTCTTTTTACTGTAATATTATAATTACAGTAAAAACTGGAGTACATTTTTTAATACTGATCGAAGTGGAAAAAGAAACTAATATATGTTGGTGATGCATATATATAGCCATGCATGCAGGTTATAATAATCATGAAAAACAAAAATACTAAAAGTAAAAATGATGCTTTTCTACAATAAGCATAATGCTAAACTTGCCCTAAATTAAGAAATTTATATATAGTTTTTTTCTACTGCGTATATTTATTTTTATAATATTTTGAGGGTGAATAATTCATTGCAAATATATAATTATGTTTTTAAATTATGACTTAATATTGCTAGCTTGTAAAATATAATGATAACATAATATATTATATCTTAATTAAGGGTTAAAAACAATAGAAAATTCCAATGCAAAAATTTAAATAATATATATAGCATTTTTTTTCCTTGCTCTATATAAACACATGACACATTTATATATAATTAACGCCTGATGTGACACATTTTAATTATATAATATTTCAGGCCGCGCGTGCATCAGTGTAAATATTAAATTCATATATTTATTCGAGCAATTTTATAGGTTAATTATTAATATTATAAAAATTATAATTGTCGTACTTCACGAAATGAAGGCAAAAACCGAAAGATATATATATATATATATATATATATATATATTATTTATATATATAAGCTATAGCTTTATTTAATTTTATTAGTATAAAAATTAAATAAATTTAATTTTATTAGCACCTGTCGATAAGACTCTGTCTTGACGGGACAAGAATACGGAGATGCACACAAGCAAAAAAAAAAAAAAAAAAAAAAAAAATAATATCACACGAACACTGTAAACTATATATATATAATATATGAATATAATTATTATATTAAAGTTCTTATATAATATTAATTTATTGGTATACACATTTTATTATATAAGCAAATAATACATCATATAATATTATATTAAATTATATACAGCGCGCATTTTATTTTATTAAAATTATTTTCTATATAATTATATTCTCGATCATATTTCATAATGGATATAATCATATATATAGCGCGCAGCATCATCACAATCTCGGAAACAAATTGTAATTGATATATAATATATATAAGGTTAATATATTGTTTCATGCTTATATAATTGTACCGGCCACTATATATGTATATATGTATGACACTATAAACTTAATTATATTATGAATTATATACAGCATTTTGTTTTGTTTTTAGCAGAAATTAATAAGAACCATAATAATATATATATGCCTTAATTATTACTTTTATTATTAATTATATTTAATTATATAGATGAATTGTATAATCCTCTATAATATAGCTAGAGGGTGTACGTACTATAATATGTAATTAATGCAAAGTTTATTACGCTATAGTAATTATTATAGGCTTAAAATATTTGCATGAATCAAATCATGACAGCTAGCAAAATTAATCGATCGTTAATTGCAAATTTTTTATTAGGAGCTTGGTGACGATGAACTTATTAATTAATAAAATTAAATTATAACAAATAAAAGTGCATGTGTGACGAAAAACTCGCGTTAAAAGTATAACAAATATTTTATTGCATTTTTAATACTTATGTAAAATATTTTGATTGCATGCATGCATCGTCAGCATTCTTATATATTATATATATATATATATATATATATATATTTTTTCATTATTGATTTTATTATTATTATTATAGTGTTAAAGGTTATATTTATTTTTTTCCACTGACGCGACATTACAATTAAATTTCTATCCATTATCAAAATTATTACGTATATCGTATTGAAAATAAAAATTAATATACGTATAACTATATATCGGCCGGATCTTTAAAAAGTCAAGCGCTATATAGCTGCATGTGATGTAAATTATAACCTTAATTTTTTACCTTTGTTAGCATTACGTGAGGTAATTAATTAAGACTCGTCTATTAATCAATCAAGAATATCAAGATCGAATTATATACATGAAATTAATTAAGGTTATAATTAAGGAGACAAATTTACTAGCTGTTATATTATAGAGGTCAAACTTTGGAGAGGATAAAAAAATAAATAATGCGTTTGAATCTCGTGCAACTCGCCCATCATGCCTTGCACTATATCACTCCCATGACGCATTGCGTTTCATATTTCGCATGATGCGGCATGATGATAGACCCGACAACGCCGCCACTTTTTCGGCTCAGTTACACCCACTTATCCTGCTCCCCTCCGACAGATTCAAATAATCCATAATAAAAACAATCATCAGCTGACATTATTTGTTTTCAGCGGATCATGAAATACTCGAAATAGTTGATTTGTAATTCATAGATGGCGCACAATGATTAATTATGTAAATTTTAGTTTTATAAAAAGCCGCACCTTACAAGTTGGCGCTGGTAGCATTTTTCTGAAAAGCCGGGATAACTTTTGAAATTGTTCGACGGCAAAATTTCTTCAATTTTAATTTATTATTGTTGTTCTAGATTGACTAGGTATCTCTATATATTATCCTTCATAAATAGAGAGATAGAGATTAATTTTATATACACTATATTTCTTAGAATTTGTACATTTTAATGGGGAATTCTCCTACATTTATTTTAATTTTTTTTCAGATGCTCTTATATGCCTTGAAATTAAATGTCCCAAAACAAAAAAGTTTCAATCTTCAAAATTGGAGACAAGGGAATTTTTTAAAAAACTTCCTTCTTTTGAATTTAGCGCCAAAACGTGACGTAGAAACTGCCTAGCAGGCGAAATTTTCCTGCAATAAATTTATATTTTCGATTATCACTCTTAAAATAAACTGATATTGGAGACAAAACTATTGATACTAGGGTAGAAAAACCCGCTGATTTCGATTGTGTTACTAAAATTTATAGCCAATCACTCCTTGACGCTCAAATTATGATATCAGGCAGTTGTTGTGTGTTAACTAGGGAGTTTCTACGTCACAATTTTCAGGTTTGCGCGCGGGTTGCATACTTTGCCCCTATTCTAATAATCCCTTCAGAGTCCCCAAATTTGAGTTTAAAAAGTTAAAACTTAAGTCAAACTTATTGTTAATATGTACCCTATCATAATATATTAGTTGTTAAATTAAAATTTGAGTTGTAAGAGAATTCCCCATTGGTTTGTTAAAAATTTTTCAATGCATTTTATCTATAATATATAATAATATAAAAAGGCAAATGCGTTTGCTAAAAGGCTACGGGATTTTTTTTTTTGTTTTGTTTTTTTATCAGATTTATAGATTTTGTACTTCATATACATATATAGAGTTATTACCATTTTGAGTATTTGATTGATTGGTTAAATGATGCAGCGCGTTGCCACTATAATATATGCCACACGCGTGTATACAGTACGTACTGCGCAGTACACAATTTTAATCGTATTCTAGAATAATAAAATTTTAATATTTTACAAAAATTAGAAAAAATTATTACAATTCAATTTTAAATGCTTTCAACTATTTTTTTCTCCTTAACGAGTTATTTTTCTACTTTAATATGCCAACTGAAGATAGCTAGGTTTGATAAAAGCTTGTAAAAATAAGAATACGTACGTCAGATTACAAGCTTAACTTTGAGGACTGAATATAAGCCATTAGACTCACACAATTCCATATACATTAACATGTATCATTTATTTTATTGATAAATATTAATAAAGAATGTCAACTAAAGCCTGTATTACACCATACAATTTTGCATACAATTTTTTCTTTCAAGAAAATTTAATCTCCATACAAACAAATGGAGTTCAAGTTTTCTTGAAAGGAAAAATTGTATGCAATAGTTAGAAAAATTGTATCGTGTAATACCGGCTTAAGTCAACTTTGAAGAAATTTAATGGTTTATTTATATATTTATAAATAACTTATTCTTGATAGAAAAAAAGGGCATATATGGGCATTAAATTAAGTAAAACACAAGGAACAAAATTTATATTTAAAACTTTTTATTTATTTATTTAAATACCTATTTTACTAAAACTTTTTTGTTACAACAATATAATAAATTAAAATTATGACGAAACTAAAAATAATGTGATTTATTTACAAAAATAATTCCCTTTATCCCAAAATTAAAACATAATGATGACAAATTAAAAAAAAAAAGAGGAAATTTTATGAAAATGTCAATCAATCAATAAAATCAGACATAATATTGATTGATCAAGTATAATAATATTTTTGATTTACACTGAACAATTTGTAAGGTGTCAAATGAAATTTTTACACAAGACAACTTTTTTTAGAGTCAAATTAATTTGATATTTCATCCTGAAATTTATATTTTATTTTTTGAAACTTTACAGAGGGCGCAATGGAAGTACTGACCTATGTGTGAATTTAAAGCAATATAGCGCCAGAATTTTCACTCTTCCAGCTAATTCCAGAAAAAAATGTCAAAATAAATTTGACTATATATAACTGCATCATGTGGAACTTTTTTTCATTAAAACTTGCATTAAAAGTACTAATTTTAACAATATTTGGCTACTTTTTTAAATTACTTATAATGTCATACCTATATGATGAGTGTAAATCAAAAATATAATGAATTAAATATTAAAGTCATTAAGTATACAAACATATACTATGTAAGATGGAACAGCTAAAATTAAGCTTTAATAATTCTATATTATTTGCTTTTAAATTAAAATTATAATTAAATACTTTATAGTTATGAGGAAATAAAATACTTATTTTTGTGTGATGTTTTTCCGTTTCAATTAATGTATTTTTTATATTAACTTCTTTTTCATCTCCTTAAAAAAATTATATGTATGCATTTTTACATATTTAATGCAAAAATAAATCATTTTTTAATCTTTTATGGAGTAAGAAGCTTAAATAATTTTTCAACATTAATTTCATCACGGAAAAAACATCAATTTTAATCAAATCAAAGATTCAAATCATTTAATATGACTATGAAATGAATCTCGGATTAAACCTTCCCATATGTAAGATCATTCCAGTTGGGTTATGTCTAACCACGTACAAGAACGGTCTGTCCAGCCTAAGTCTTGGGATGTCCGACGTTGTAGGTATTCTTGCTTGTCGAGGACGCAGCGCCAGGGGCAGATTCTGAACCCCCCTCCACTGCCTCTCATCTTCATCTTCATCCTCCCCACCCCTTCCTCCGACCCTCCCCGTACGTCTGGAGGTCGGGTACGTCTCCACGTGACCTTCGGCACTCGAGTCCGAGCAGGCGGAGAACGCATTCACCTGGAGAACAAGACAGAGGTTAATTGAAGGTCATAGAGTTATAACGATGACAATTATGGAGCATGTTTTCAAGTTATCACCAAGTATTTTAATTTGTATAATTATAACAAAAATATTGGCACATTTAATACCTCAACATTAAACCGAAATATTTTGTAAATGAAAATGTTGACACTAAAATTTAGCAAAAGTGTCAGTAGGAAGCCACTCTGACCGTTTGACGTTAATTGAAAAACGCTAAGAAACTTTCTCAAAAATATATATAACATAAATTTTTCTTGTTAATTCTAATTTACATATTTTTAAAGTAATTAAAAATAACAATTCAACATGTTACTTGGTTATGTAAAAACGTTTACTGATATCAAACAAATTTCATAAAGTTAAATTGTTTTGTTTGTTTTTTACGCATTTGTATATCTAAATGATTTATGTGTTTAATTGTTTGTTTTATTTATTTCTTGCAAGTGTCTCTCAAATATTTTACATATAGATGTATAATATTTATTTAATTACATTGTTATATTTTTATATAATGCTACATTATAATTATGAGTATTGTATAAATTGTACGGTAAACTTAAAATTAAGGGGGGGGGGGAATTAAAAATAATATTTAATTATTAAATAAATATTATTTTTGTGATTAGTTAAAGAATGTAGAAAGTGGACATAAAATAATAAAAGTTACATACCTGCATAAGATCAGTAAGGTAAAGATCTTGAATTCCATTAATTCCCCTCAGATCTGCAACTCCAGGTGTAAACAAATCCTTCAATCCCATCCTTCTCAGCGGGACGGTCAAATTCAGGACAGAACGGTGCTCGAATCTTGGCAGTTGGATGTCCACGACGGTCTTAGCTCGGACCAGATTCCTCAAGAGTCCAGACCATGCCCTGCGAGATATCAACCTGGCCTCAAGTCTCGCTAACAGCGGGGTACCTCCGCGGCTCCCCGGCCTTCCTGGCATCACGAACACCGTGCTAGTGAGAGCGCCCCCCGGGGAGGCAGAGTGAGGAATTTCAACGGCAGTGGCGTCCAGACCGGTGTCGTAGCCAACAAGGAACTGTCCGGTCCAAACTGCAGACGGGACGGTGTGGTAGACACCGGGACGGTCACCGTTGAATTGGAGCTCAGAGTTGCGACCGTGAGTCGAGGCGAGGAGACAGTTCATCTGTAAGAATTCAACGTCAGAGAGGGAGCCTACCAAGAGTTTAATTAATAGAGTATCGACCTCATTTTTTTATTGCAGAAATGGATAGAGGGTAAAAAGTTATGCTACCCTGATTTTTTTCAGATTTTTTAGAGCCCGGGAACTATTTTTAAAAAATTATTGAAAGTTCTTTTTGTGACGTCACGAGACGCTGCTCCTTAAGAAAAAGATAAGACTTGACGCCTCAAGACGTCACAAAAAGGACTTTCAATAATTTTTTAAAAGTAGTTCCCGGACTCTAAAAAATCTGAAAAAAAATCAGGGTAGCATAACTTTGCACGCTCTATCCATTTCTGCAATAAAAAAATTGAGGTCGATACTCCATTATTAATATCATTTTTATTGATAAAAACAACAATACCAAGGGTCATAGGTGTTGTTTTACTATCATATTACATTTTAGATGAGCTCATCACAAAAAAGGCAAAAAATTAGCAAGAAAAAGATACTTTATAAATTCACAATTAGCAAGGAGTACAAATGCAAACAATTAAAATATTACAAACGAAAATATTAAAATATGAACCCTTTTTATTATTATTATTTTAGCTTCAAGTTCAATTTTAATACTCTTTTATTCTTTAATGAACTTTGGATGTTATTCCAAATTTTAGGTAAGACAAAGAGGGCCTCCAAGATTTTTTCACCATATCTATTATTTGGTTAGAAGAATCGAGTTATGTTATACTATTGTTTTTTGTTTTTTTTATTCTGCAAAACGCTGTGACGTTATAGTCATGCAAATATTTAACACGCAATCATAAGAAGAAACGTTGCGTATCTATGACGTCACAACGTCTTTTCCCTCGATTTTGAGGGTGTTAGAGTGGGTTCAATAACATTGTATGTCTGAAACCATTGAACATACATAATTATTATAAGTCGAGCTCCTCTATCTAAATATGTAACAAATATCATGACGATTTTCCATTTAGGTGTTCATATTATTTTAATTTATCACATTTTTAAAATCTAACTTTATTATAGTATGGTAAAAATTTATATTTTTATAGCACAGCGCTTTGACAGACAAATTTTTAAAATGTAGGTGTAGAAAAAGTTGCATACCCACAAGGCGTTGAGATTTTACAAGTCTGTTCATTTGAAATGAATTTATATCAAATTTCGATAAATGAATGGAAAATGTTTGTCACGTGAATTACACTTTTAGTTCATAACAATTTTATTAACAAAATGCATGGAATTTATTAATTTTTTTTAGCATTATTAAGATTTATATATTGCTAAAAAACTCAAAAGATTTTCTTTTATAGGAATAAACTCTGTTAGAAAAATAAAAAAATATAATTTTTATAGTATAATAGAGGAAAAAATATATAAATTTTACTTTTGATATTAATGCATAAAAAAAATGCGTGGTAATTATGTAATTATTGATATTTCAATATTAACTATTTTAATGGACCTTTACGAAATTTTTTACTCAGGATCTCTCAAGTCAATATTTTTTTTATATATATTTAAACCCTCTGACACCCTTCAATTTGAGCTGATAAACACTAATGTAACCCCGTAGTCATGCAAGTATTAATATAACAATTCAAATTAATGTATTTTAATAAATTCAAAAATTATATACATTATTAATTGTTTTTTGTAATATTAAACATTATGAACATACAACAATGTCCTAAAACAAAATATTTAAGTATGTATTAGTTATTAGTTATCATCAATATTATGACGACTTTGTCGGACCCTTTTTGGATCTAAAGATCTAAATAGGGGGTAGGGGGGTAGGAGATGTTTTCAAACACATAACTTTATTAGTTACTGAGAAAAATACAAATTTTCTAACATTATGGAGAAAATTTCCCCGCCGAGAAACACTTGAAGCCTCTATTTATTGTTGTTACCTGGAATACGTTGGTGCTGAGTGCAGCGAGCGGCGCGCGCAGTTTCAGGGTGGCAGTGTTACTGAGGAAGTCAGGTACTCTTTCGGAGGTCTGGGTGCGCACCAGCTCGTTGGTACGCTGGCGAACCACCTCGGACACCTCGTCAAATTCGACTTCCTGAACGAGACCGTCGTAGAAGGCCCCGGCACGAGCCTTGTAGAACTCCAGGAGCTTTCCTTTGCTCTGTGAGGAGATAACAGCAAAGTTAGAGAATTTTTTTTATATTTTTATTGGTAAAAATAAATATACAGTTCTACCAAGACCTTATGGGTGTAGTATAGTTACCGGTGTACATTTGCAATAAATTGTAAAATAAATAGGTTAATTAAATTTTTATAACTTAAAATTATTTGTATAGAAAATTAGCATAATTTAAGCTTTCCAAATTATAAAGTAATAATATTATCTATTTTGTTTTACACCAAAAAAATATTTTTTGTAAACTCTCCTAGCTGTAAAAATGATTTAATATGACAATAAATGAAAATGTTTATTTTGTATTAAAACAATTTATTAATAAATTAATAATATATTAATATTAGTAATATTATATCCTTGTATATCTTGAACAAAACATCATCAAAATGCATTGATAATAATACCATGTTTTGCAAATGTAATGGAAGTTGCATACCTACAAGGGGTACTTAATAAAAAAAGGAAGTAATACCAATTGCATGGACTAAAGAAATAAATTTAATAAGTAAAAAGAAAAATATTGTGAAATCAAGAAGTGTAAATTTTAATGTGGAAGTGAAAGTTTTTTCAGAAAAATATTATGAAAATCATTAAAATTGAACAATGTTGAATAATGAATACTAAAGACATTCAACTTTAACAACAATTTATAGAAATTTGTAGTAAATTGTAAAGATGTTTTATATATTTTTGTTTTTAAGGCAAAATAAAATTTGTCAGAAACTGAATACATCTCATTATTCTACAAAAAATATAAAGCAATATTTTTATAAACGCCTTATAAGTTACCAAAAAATTGAAAAATAAATAATATTAATATTTTTATAAGTACTCAAGCTGACGTTATATATTAATTATACACATACATTAGTATATAATTAGAAATACCATGCAGTTTTTTCATTTAATAAAACAAATTATCATTAATTATGTAAACAAAAATATTAAATATTTTTTGGAGACTTCAACGTATGCAATACATTTCAAATTTATTTGAGTAAACATTTCAAATAAAAAAAATGCTAGGACACTAAGCAACATGTAATAAAGTATCCAATTATGAAACTTACCTCTTGGCTGTAAAGCTGTCTCACAATGGCTGCTGCCTGCAAATCTGGACTCATGATGACTGAGTCAGTGATGTTCCTCATAACAAGGTGAGGGTTGAAGGTGATCATGTCGTCCAGAGGTAGGAAATCGTTCATTTGTGCAGAAGTCTGCCCCCTTGCACCCAGAAAGATCATGGCTAGTAGAGAAGTTGCTCCAAATGGAGATAAAGCAACGCTTCTTCTCTTATCAAGCTCAGCTGTAACGTGCTTGAACATTCTAATAGCAATATCATTGTTTAAATCAATGTACCTTCTGATATCTTCATCTAAAGCAACTGTTGTAGCTTCTAGTCCAAGATTATTAAGAGGTGCTGGTTCTAGTACTACATCAGGTGTGTAATATATCTGTTGTGTGGTAGACATTACAGGCGGAGTACTTTGTTTATGAATGTCAGGGTTAGAGCTTGATAAAAATTCCATATCTTCATCAGTTATTTCAGATTTTGTATATGAAGGTTCTCCAGACATTGTAACTTTTACTCTATCTGATGAAGGTGCTGGTTTTCTTGCTTCGTTTTTCATTGGAGGAGAATTTGTTACTTTAATGTTATTTGTAGTCATAGTTTCATTTGTTTTAATATAGACTGGAGCTTTATCTTTAAGTACTTCAGGTTTCGTATCATTAGAAGGTTTAGTTTTAATTGGCAACAATACATCAGCAGTCTTATTTGAAGTGGGTTTCTCCACTTTCGTTGTATTTTTCACAACATTCATCACACTTACATTTAAATTAGCCTGTGGTTTTACTTTACTAGCTTCAGTTGTTGTACTTCCTAGAACAGGAATATTGACTTTTGTTGTCAGTTCAGGCTTAAATGTAGATGTGGTAGTAACTTTCTCAGGTTTATTTGTACTAGAAGTAACTTTTATTGGCACTTCAGTTGGTTTAGGCTTAGGTTTTTCCGTCCAAATAACTTCTGGAGGCTCCTGCCAGCTTACTTCCAGATCAGTTGCAGTTTCAGGTATTTTATTTTCATTTTGATTTCCTGTAGAATCTACAGAGTTTTCTGAAGAGAATGATAGTTGAGTTTTAATTTCATCACCGGCAGCTAAAGAATTCATTGAAGGTGTTGTCATAGATATTTCAGGTCTTTGTGTTACATTGGTCACATTCTTATTTGCAATAACGGGTTTCATTTGAGCAACTGTGACTTTTTCAATAGTAACATTATTAATTTTTGTAGTTAAAGGAGTTGAGGCTATTGTTGTTGATCTCGCTGCCATTTTTGTTGTAACTTCTGGTCTAGCAGTAGAAGTTGTAAGAATGGGTTTAATTTGTGGTTTTGGTGCAGTAACTGTAACCTTGGTATTTTCAGTTGCTTTTGTGCCAGTTGTTGTAAATTTCGTGCCTGATTGAGTTAATGAAAGAGGTAGGTTGATGTCACCTAATGGCATTTTTTCATCACTATCATCCTCCGGGGAATTCTTATCGATGTTCAAAACTGGTTTCAAAGCTTCCATTAAAACGCTCTCAATACTTGTCATATCATTATTTGACATTGTGTCTGATGAAAATGTTGGGGTTGTATTTTCAACACTTTCATTTTCTTCTGAAGATTTTTCCTCAGAAGATTTCTCCTCTGATGATGTTTTGCTAACATTTAGTGTTACAGGAGCATTTGTACTTTGTAAAATTATTTCCATTCCAGAAGGTGCAGTAATTGTGCTATTACTTTTCTCTTTCGTTTCAATAGGTTTTTTAACAGTTTGCAACTTTACAGCAGTGACATGATTAACAGTAGTTTTGACTGACATTTCAGTACTAGATATTAGCTCAAAATTTTCAGAGCTGTTATTTTCTTCCGATGAAGCAGATGGCTTCTTAACCACATGAGGCTTAATAGAGGAAGTTTGTTGCATTATTACATTGAGTTCTGGCTCCATCTTATTTAATGATTCTAAGTTATGGGTGGCATTAACTTTTGCTAATTGAATTGGTTTTGGAGTTGATTGTTCTTTCATGGGTTTGGTTGACTCTTTATTATTTGAAGGCATAATAGTTGTCATTTTTTCATAACTTTCATTGCTCTCAGATTCATCTGAATTTTGAAGCAAATTTTGTAACGTCGATGGCTTATTCATTTGTTCTTGGTTTTGATCTTTGTTATTTGAAGGCGAAAGAGTAGTCAATTTTTCATAGCTTTCGTTACTGTCAGATTCTTCTGAAGAATAATTTGGTTTTAAGGGTTTCAAAACTGGAACTTGAGTCTTTGTTTGTGTTTGGCTAATTGGTATTAGAGTTGTTAGTTTCTCAAAACTTTCACTACTTGCGGTTGCTTCCATAGGTTTTAATGGTTTGCCTGTAGGCCCAGGTTTTTGTGTTGAAATCTGCTCCATTATGGTGTTGTTGCTGGAAGGATTTATTGTTGTAACTTTTTCAAATTTAGTACTATTGTCATTGCTGGACCAAGATGTTGTCAAGAAGGTAGGTGGGGTGTAAATAGAGCCTTGTTGCTTGGTAGGAGAGGGGGTGCTTGTAGGTGTTAACGTGGTTATTTTTTCAAAATTTTCATTGCTTGCAGTGCTAACTGCTGGAATATTTGCAACATTATTCTTGCTCACATTATTCTGCATTGTTGTTGGTTTCTGGACTATTGTTGAGGTGCTTGTGTAGTTTAATTTTGTTGCCATTGTTGTACTTGGTCTCGTAACAATTTCTACTTTTTGGGTTGGCCTTGCTTGTGCTTCAATGATAGATGGAATTTTGATTGGAATACTTTCAAATGTTCCGTTATTGATATTAATATACATAATAACTTCCTCGGTTGTACTTTCTGTTGGCTGCTGTTGCGTTACAAATGGTGTCTTTGTACTTGATGGATCTTTAGTAACAATCTGTTGCATCGTATTGACATCTTCAACAGATGAAAGAGTTGGTTTTTTATTAGTTACAGCATTCAAATCATAATCTGATGGAAGAGACTCCCCTGTAGTTTCATAATTATCAGCAGATATAGCAGAAATAAATGGTACATTTAAAAGATCTGGTTTATTTGGATCTTCCGTACTTTCGTATGTTGACATGTCTTCTGATGATACTTCAGATATAATTTCTTGTAAGACATCCAACAGGTCACTTGGCTGTGATGGCCTAGAAGAATTTGGTTTTACAACCTTTGATGGAACTAATTTGGTGGGAGGCTCAGAGTTAAGAGTTGGTATTGAGACATGTGAAATTGAACCTTCAGTTGGTGCAAATTCAGAAGTCAACTCCATTTCAGCAGTTTTTGAGGTTGACAGTTCAACATGATCAGCATCAAACACATGTGAAGTACCAGAATTTCCAACACCCTCTAGTTTGGTTGGTTTAACTACAGAGTTCTGTGCAATGTTGTCATTTACTAATGATTCCGAAGCAATAGTTGGCTTCTCTTTCTTTATATTATCAGTTTGATCGATGATGTTAGTAAGAGTGGATTCCATTATGGTTTGAATAGTAGTCAGTTTTAAAGGAGATACTGTAGGTGTATTAAACTTTTCTGTTGTTGAAATTGTTTCATTTTTCTTGGACGCGTTACTCAACTTTGGAGGTACTATGGTAGGACTTTTTGTGACAGATTTTGTTGTTGTGGTCATAGTTGACATTTCTTCTACCCTAGAGGTTGAACCAAAGCTGGAAATTGTAGTACTTGTGATTAACGGTTTATTATTATTTGTCAACCCAAGATTAATTGGATTTTCTGGAACCTTACTAGTTGTGCCACCGACATTTGCAATATTCACAGGTTTCTTCTCTGGAGTGGCAGTAGGTAGAGAAGTTAGATTTTGTTTGATAGATGTGTTACTTTTAGGAGGCAGTGTGGCAGGAGGAGATGTTACAAACACTGGCTTCTCATTATCGACTGGTGCTTTTGTTGGTGGTGCAGTAGTACTTGGTTTGTTTTGTGGCTTCATGATATTTGCAGGATTTTGAGGACGCTTCACTGTGGTGCTTGGTGTTGTGAATTTAGGTACAGTGAAGGTTACGAAAGCACCTGGTTCAGTTGTGAAAAATTCTGTATTAGGTTGAGTTGTGGTTTTTATTGGATTTTTTGTAACTGTTGTAGATTTCATGGGAATTGCACTTGGTTGCACTACTCTCTCCGTTGTTGAAACTATATTTAGTTCCAATGCAGTAGTTGTAAAGTCCAGAACTTGCCCTGGAGGATTTGTAGGAGTTGATATGGTTGTTGGTGTTGTTCTCTCTGGGAATCGGGTCACAACTGATGGTTTTGATTCAATTGGTTTTTGCGTTGAAACCTTAACTGATTTATCTGTAGTGCTTTGGAATTCATTGCTAACATGCAAATTTTGTATATCTGAGTACAGTGTTGTAGTTTCACCAAAATCATCCTCATATGGTTTAAATGCTTCAACATACGGTGCAATTGTTTCGACATAGGGTTCAATTGTTTCAAATTCTGTCATATATGGAGTTTCAGTGGTTGTTTTACTGTCAGGTGTTGAAGAAGGTATGAACGTGGTTACTTTGTTATAGGTTGCTGTTGGAATCGTAGGACGTGTAATGAGATTAGTTTCGTGATCTTCATATTCCGTTGTGGTCTCTGATAATGAAACTGGCGTTTGGGTTGTTGGAGCTGGCTGCGTTACTGGCATTGAAGGAATTTTGGTTGTCACAGGCTTGTTGATCGGAGTTTTCTGTGTTGTAGTTTTTACAGGTATAGCATCTGTTGGATTCTTACTTGGAATAGCATCAGTTGGATTATTACTAGGGATAGTTTCAGTGGGTCTCTCACCAGGGAAGGCATCAGTTGGGTTCTTGCTGGGGATTGCATCTGTTGGGTTTCTGCTTGGAATTGCTTCCGTTGGGTTTTTAATTGGTATATACTCAATTGGATGTTCATCAATTGTTTCTAAAGGATCTTGTACTGGAATTATTGGAATCTTAATAGTAGAAGTAGGAATAGTGGGTGTTGCTGATACTGGCTTTTTGGAAGAAGAAATCTTTTCAGTTGTAGTAACATCTTGTACTGGCTTTATTGGAATCTTAATAGTAGAAATAGGAATAGTTGGTATTGCTGAAACTGGCTTTTTGGAAGTAGATATTTTTTCAGTTGTAGTAACTTCTTGTACTGGACTTATTGGAATCTTAATAGTAGAAGTAGGAATAGTGGGTGTCGCTGAAACTGGCTTCTTGGAAGTAGAAATCTTTTCAGTTGTAGTAACTGGTTGCACTGCTTCACTAGTTGTCTCAGCATATTGACTTGAAATAGTATATGTAGTAGAAGGAGTTTCATCAGTAGAAAATTTAGGTGGCATTATAGTAGTAGAGATTTTTACTTGAGAATCTTGATTATTATTTGATACTGAAGATCCAGGTATAAGTTCTGTAGGAATTGGGTTAGCTGTTGAGAATGATTCTTTTACTTTATTCATTGGTAAAATAGACCATGATGGTTCATTTTCATTTTCAACAGTACTATTTCTCATTGCTGCTAAGACATTTTGAACCTTAGCAACTACTTTATCAACAGCAGGAGGTGACCAATCCTGACTTTGTTCCATTGGTCTAGGTAAAAAGAAGAATGCTGGAGGTCTCTCTTCAACATGATCCATTTCTTCAGGGTCAATGCCAGGTAAATCTGAACCAATTTCTACGCTCTCTCCAGCAATAAGACTCTGGATTTCTTCCAATGTCATAAGTCGTTTTACCAAATCTCCTGCATCGTTAAAGGTGTAGAATTCATATCGATCAGGGGACATCAAACTTGGAGGGCTTGCTAAGTTTGTTGGCTCCTCCGGCTTTGGTATGGGTCTTCCTGTAGAGTCAGTGTATATTGTTTGAGGTCCGTTGCCATGGTCAGTTATCACAGAAACTGATGTTACCACACTGCAAAAGAGAAATTATACATTTGAAGAAAAAAATTTGCAGTGATAGTATTCATAATACTATCACACATCTTTAAAAAAATGTATTTAGTAAAAGACAATAATGGTTGTATTTTTTAATTTATAATTAGTAAATAAATTATGGATTTCTGAATTTTTTTCACACTTTTTGGAGTGTGGTACTATTTTTTAAAAAAATTATTTTAAATATCTGAATTAGGGTGGTACTACATGATGAGATAACCGGGACGTCATTTTCTCGTACTGTGATTGGCTATTGATGACGTCACGGTTGTCCCATCAGATAGTACCACTCAAATTCAGATATTTTAAATATGTTGTATATTAAATTGGTTTCCGTACTCCAAAAATATCTTAAAAAAATTCAGAATTATGAATTTCAATATTTCAAATTATGAAATATTTTTAAAAAAAAAAAAAACGCTTTTGTCTATTGACACAAATATAATTTCATTCCATTGCAGAGTTTATATATGAGCATTGGCAAAAAATTAAAGAGCTTACAGAATAATGAAAATTCATGATGATTTTACACTTAAGAATTAATATATTTTATATATAGAGTAATATAGACACTAGCTGTGTGCATTTATTTTTAAATTATTTAAATTTATTAACATAATACGGTATTATATATTATTTGATAATACTGTTAGTAAAAAATTGAAATCACAATATTACTTTGCTTGTAATTTTTTCTGCGTACTATACAATAGAAGTCCAGTATGGAATTATTAATTAATATTTACTATACATATATTTTTTGTTTGTAACATTTACTGTTTTTCCACAATTTGTATATTTAATTTCTTTAAATACTCTAATAAAACTAAATAGGGTAAAAGGTTTTACTCCTTTCATAAAAAAATAACTGCAGTTTATTTTCTTTGTAATTTTTATGTAATTGAGGACATCACAATTAATATATACTTATGAAACTTAAATACTTTAAACAGTATTTTAATTGTAGGAGAATTAAATACATTTACTGTTAATATAATTATGAGAATATTACACTATTTATCAAAATTTTGACCTTAAAACTTGAAGATATAAAAATAAAGTGTCTTACCTCGAACCGAGAACTTGTCGTGTGTCATCTGTTTCCATTTCTTGGTCGCCTAGCAACGTGGCAGGGAAAGCTCGTACACACAAAGTGCAACATAGCAGCAACAGCAGCGGAGTGGCTGCTTGCATCATGAACCCACCCCTTCCTCCGCGATATAGCCTGAAAATTATAAAAAATAATTGTTAGATTGTACAATTTTTTACCTCATATTGTACTTAGTAAACATAACTCTGCCAGTCAAGTATTGGTCCAGTGAATTGACTGTTGGCAGGCCAGTACTTTGCCAACACTAAAGTATTATCCCAAAACATTTTTAACACCCCTTGATTGGGTATAACACTTCAATTGCTTATTTTTTATGAATTTTAGTAAATGATGTATTGATGAAATGCAATGCTAATTTCTCCTAGATAATGATTCATTATTTTAATTTAATATAAAGATTGTTATACAAGACAGCATCACGTCAATATACTCATATTTTTTTATATTTTGATCAAGAATAATTAGTCAGTATATACTTACGAATTAATAAAATTAGATCGACCAGAAAGAAAATAAAAAATTCTCCTCTAATATCACGAACCGAAACAAGAATTATTGAATTTATAAATAAATTATATTTCATCTGTAAAAAAAATGTAGTTTTGTTGCATTAATTAAATTTTTAATAATAAAAAATAACTTAATATCCTTTATAAAACTGCAATAAAAAAAATAGCCGTAATATTTTAATTTATATGCTACTTCTATACAGTGTTATTTAATTTCCAAAACTTTTTTTTGTAAATTATAGTAAAAGCAATCAATAACTGATTATCCTTGACAAACAAATGCAATTTCGGTTTAACGTCAATATAATATTTATTATATTATAAAATATAATATAAAATATAAACAATACTACATAAAGAATTACCCTTCAAATTATTATACCATTATATATTTTTTTATGTTTTGTTGAAAATAAAAAGGTATGGCAAAATAAAATGCATTGATTCATATAAAAATCAATTTTAGCATTTTTAGCCAATCGCTCAAAATTAAGTGATTAAATGAAATTTGCTGACTCTTGAATACAGCTCAATTTTTTTTATGATATTACAAATTGCTATATACCACTTATAAACAAAAAACATAGATGAATTAGTGTTATAAAATTTAGTAATATCGTTCGTTTAATATCAATTTAAATTTTTGTGCCTTGCTGCACGCAAAAAAAAAAAAAATAATAATAATTAATTGCAATAATAAAACTTAAACTAAAACTTTTCAAACACATATTTTTAATTTTTTTCCATTATTACTTGTTGTAAGATGTGTTAAAATTTTTAAAATAAATATTACAATTTGTCTCCGCAAAATTTAAATAAGTATAACTAAATTATAAGCATGAACCTTGTTGCAATTTGCAATTCCAATAAAAATGCCCGCTATATAATATATTATTATATTATACTTATATATAAAGCTTATAATTGTACCACTATAATCTTGTAACTATACCTACCCTTGTGATATATTATATACATAGGACATAGGGCCCTAATGAGCCAGGTGGGTATGCAATAATAAGTGTCAAATATTTTTATTTATGAAAAATGCTATATTTTAAAACAAAGAAAGTACAAATTTTACGTTTTAACATCATGGATATGGCAGGCTTTTGATTATCTCACGCTGTATAGAAATTGAATTGACAGACAAATTTGTGAACACGATCTCCCGTCACATAAAGTAACATGATGTTTATATCATCTAACAAAAAATGTATCCTTCAAAGTTGGGAGCTAACAATAAGTCCGTCACCACGGGATGTCTTATTATATAACAAGCGTTTCAAATCCATTGTTGCGAGACCAAGTTGTTATTATTATATCTCAGAGTTTACAATGTTATATAATAATTATCATATTTAGTAAATAATTTTAATATTTTAGTTTGTTTTTGATGTAATGATTCAGATCATCAGCACCTTATATTTTAAGACAGTTCTTTAATTATTATTAAATTATTTTACTAAAATGGTGTAAACTAAAATATATTGATAAAACATTGATATAGAAAATAATCCAAATTATTCACCCAGAATTGAATTTGGAAAAAGCATACAGGAAAATTTGCTTCATATGATGTGATTTTTTAAAACCATCCCAACTTTAATATTATATTATTATACCAAAGTTAAACTATATATAATAGATTGTATTATACTGTTTTCTATGTACAAATTATATATGTATTATACTTTTTTTGTTAAACTTAACGAAAAATATTCCACAAAAAAAATTAACAAAAATAAAAACTTTATTGATGAAACAATATTATAAAGAAATGAATTATTTTATGCTAAATATTAAAAAGAAATTAATATAGCCCTGAGAAAATTTTCAATTGTTAAAATTAATTAATATTTTAATTCCTAATTATAAATAAATTGTTATAATTAATTAATAATTTAATTCCTAATTATAAATTAAAATAAACTTATAATTAAAACCATAATAAATCTAATCATATTTTTTTCATACCTTTCTATAATCATTTTAATATTAAATTCCCATGACTTCAAAGGTTGATCGGTTATTTTTATACATCCAATACAAAATTAAAATTATAAAACAAAGAGATGCACACTGTTCACATACTAATGTGTCTGCACATGATATACTAACCTTGAACTTCGTAGTACTTCCGGTGAGCATTTAAAATTAATTAAAGTATGGTCGGCGTAGATGAAAACATATTACTAGATCTTTATCTTACGAACAATATCGCGCATGTTGATTAGTCATTGTTATTCTAGTCATATCATCAGTAAACATGTACGTTATCAAGGGAATATTAATGACAGAAGACTAGACTAGTGGGTCATAATGCCATAAATAATATTTATAGACGATATAAATGTCTACACGTTATGATCGTGCAAATATTTTGTAACATAATATTCGCCAAGGATGAATCGCATTACCTTAAGATTTCAACTATAGTTTCCTTAATTTTAATTAACTTTTGCAGAGGAAGTTAAGGGTATAAGATTAACGCGCCCAATGTTAAAAAAATTCCCACAAATGAAAAAAATTAAAATGTTCTCCTCTACATCCCTTATCAGTTGCTAAAATATCAGGTATACAAATTCAATCTAGTTTTTGAGTTATGAATTTTTATAGTTGTCTAATTTTGTAATAACATGGAAGTTCCATTTGTCCATGTTAAATTATATTATAGTCAACTTTAAAAATTCATAACTCAAAAACTAGCTTGAATTTGTATACCTGATATTTTAGCAACTGATAAGGGATGTAGAGGAGAACATTTTAAATTTTTTTCATAATTTTCATGTGTGGATTTTTTTTAACTTTTTTAGAATAGGGCGCGTTACCTTAATTGCACTTAGAAGCAAAATTGATATCTTTTTGAAATGAAAACAGAAAAAAATACGGATATATTTCTTTTATCTAACATAATATATCAATGTATTTTAATTCATTCATAAACACGTGTTTAAATCCACAATTTTGTTAATACATACTTCAGTTTACAATACAGTTAGCTGCATCATCATTTCAATCGTCACTATAATGTACAGTTGCTATTACATGATACGATCGATCATTCTATTAATTGCATGATATAAAATCATATTATTAATCCTGCAAGTGTCTTACAAACTAAGAATACATTAAATAATTATCATTGTTCTTGATTTTTTTTTTGTTTTTTTTTTTTTTTAAATTTCTTGTTAGTAAATTTTTCTTGGCATAAAATGACTTTTAAATCACTCGCAAAAGACATTTTAAACCTTTACTACACGATACAATTTTGCATACAATTTTTCCTTTTACATTAGAAATCTTCATCTCTATATGCATTTGTTTGTATGAGGATGAAATTTTCTTGTAAGGAAAAATTGTACCGTGTAATACCTGCTTAAGCCGGTATTTAATATTAAACAATTTTTCCTTACAAGAAAACTGTAACTCCATTTGTTTGTTTTAAGAGAAAAAAGTAAAGAAAAATTGTACAGTGTAAGACATGATGAAATATTAAACTGTAAAACGACTCAAAATTCTCTCTCTCTCTCTCTCTCTCTCTCTCTCTCTCTCTCTCTCTCTCTCTCTCTTCGTGCTAAATTTTAAATCAAGATTTAAAACGATGATTTGCTATAAATTTATTAAAATATTACAATGCAACTCTTGATAACATGTAAAAATCTTCTTATTATTACATTGTTAAAAATGTAGGTTATATTGGTGTTACAAAAATATTACTGTGAATTTTACGACTATAACTAAATTTTTTACCCTTTAAGGTCAATTGTTGTAAAATGGAGTCATTATTTTTAACAACTTTAATGTGATCACGAGCACCATGTTGCATCCATTCGATTTTGAGTCATAACTACTCAATATACCTGTAGGCGTGCTAACATATATAATATACACGTTAGAAAATTTTTTATACATAATATAGAATCTATATCAAATTAATGGTAGAGTCATGCAATTCTCAGCTGCGTGTCTGCATTTTCTATTTTTATTTGCAACGTATGGTATAATTAATATGAAAAAATAATCAAAAAGCTGTGAACAAGCTGAAGGCTTTTAACTATGCATAGTAATTAATACGTCAATTATAAGAATAACGTATTGAAATTAATATACACTAAACCAAAGATTACGATTTCGCATTTCATTTTAAATGTAAATAAAATAATTATTACAAATTAATTGAAAAATTAATGTTTAATTTATTTTCTTCTTTAATTTTTTTGTTTAAATTATATATGATATGATGTATATGATTACGTATTAAACTATATTTTGATAGACTTGATTTTCGATCTGAAATGTGAAATTTCCCTCGATTTTAAGAGTTAATTGTAGAGGGTTAAAAAAAAAATCTTTAAAAAAAATTAATACGAGGTCCTTAATCCAAATTTTTAATGGAGAAAACGTCCATGCAGGTTGTCCAAATAAAATTCTATATGCCCTCTTATGCTACACTTTCTAAAAGTGAAGATATTTACCTATTTTAGGTTGCATTAAAAATCCATGTTGAAATTACATAATTTAAACGTGAAAAATCACAAATAATTTTATAAATCCACAATGCAACATTTAAAATAATAGGTATTAATTGATGAAAGAAAACTGCAAAAACTTGTAATGTAATATGATGGATAAATTGAATATATAGTATATTTTATGACAAAAATTTAAACTCATTTTATTGCATCAAAAGTTTTATTTTTTACTGTGTACGTTATATATTAATCTTATAAGAATATATACCACAAGATTTGAAATAGAGCTGGGAGTATTGGCCATGGATTTGGCGTTCTGTGAAGCGTGTGTATCATCAGCCAATGAACGTAAGGTCAAAAACAAACGAGGAAATGCACTCTCAGGAAACATTTCTTTTTTTATTCTTAGAAAATTAAAGAGAAATAATTCAAGTCACTGTGCCTTACAAGAGTTAGTGTTGTAGCATCATTTAGCAGAGAATATATACATTACAGTATATAACTACTTCTTTATATTCTCCTATATTATTTAGCAAGCTAAGTGAATGGTGAAATGCTATAATTCAAATATAGAGTATAGGATTCCGTTACTTTTGTTTATGCCTCACTATATGTTTCTATGCTAATACGTATATAATATTTATTTACATTATTATAAAATTAAATGCTTTAGAATGATCATAATTTACGTATGATTTGTTGAAATTAATTAACTTTTGTATTTTGTTAATATTGTTATCAAAAGTTTCTATTGGAAATTGGAAATTAAATTTAACATAATTTTACGTATTCACAAGAATTCTTCCCTGCATTACTCGATGAACAGTATTTACATATACAATATCATATGTTAACAATTTTTAGTTGTTATCATAATTTAAAATAACTTTTTACCTGCTATTTTTTTCCTGAATTTATTGAAAAAAAAAGAACTATTTTATACAAGAAAATTTTAAAAAATTTGTAAAATTAAAATCCTTTTTTATAACCGTAAAAACGTGATATAATATTTTTTCACGAGCGACTCGTGAACCCGTACAGCCAAGGTAACAAAGCGGAAGAGATTTGACATTGCTTTTTGATAACAATCCGTTCCACTCTAGGACGTGAAAGTGTGAACTATGAAGAACAATTATTTAATTATCAAATAGTGATCAATTTATTTATATACTGTGTCATTTTGTGTAGCATTTTTACATTATTAATTTTTCACAAGATAATTTCACCTGAATTATTGTATTGAGGTTGTTTAAGGTGGAATCCCATCCATGAAAATTATGAAAAAAAATTTTGAAATGTTTTCCTTTACATATTTTATCAGTAGGTAAAATATCAGGTATACAAAAACGAATGAGTTTAACATGGGAGTTCCATTTCTTTATTTTAAATTAGCGAACTTTAAAAATTAATAACTCGAAAACTATAATATAAGCTTGTTTTTGTATACCTGGATATTTAACCTATACTGATAAAAGGTAATATAATGTAAAGGGGAACATATTATTATTTTTTTATATAATTTTCATGAATGGGATTTTTATTAACATTGGGCGTGTTATCTCTACCTTAAGGCTTGAAAAAAAATATTTAAAATGTCATAGTATGCGAGAAATAGAAAACAATGTGAATATCGTATATTATGTACTATATAGTATATATTTAAGAATTTGCAGGAAAATAAAATATTCTATGCATTCCATTTAATATTTAATTTCAATATTAACTCTCATCTCTTTTCTCTTGCCCTTTCATCCATATCATTGATTATATATTAAAAACATAAAAATTCTGGTTTCAACTTTACTAAAAGAAAATAACAACCACAAAATCATCGAAAGGAACATAAAATTAAAAACGACATTAAAAGGAAGAAGTGCAAGTTACGAACAGAGAAAAAGTTAAAACACGATATGGTGTAGTAAACGCGGAAGAAATTATTATTTCTAGCTGAGCGCACAATTCTTAATTACCTTCACTCAGAGTTAGCGATGTGCGAAAACCGTACGAGGGAATTTTGTTTGGGCAACGAACCTTTAACACACTCGCCTGCTTGCTCTGTGGAACATTCTCATAATTAAATACTATCTGCCGGTACTTTTTTTGTCCCTAGACTGAAAAACCCGTTATATAGATTTTCTTATTTAAATGTATATAACACTTGAATTGATTAACAGTCATTAACAAAAATTCTATGTTGAAAAATTTAAAAATAAAACTTTAGATGATCGACTTGCATTCATATTCTATGTGTTGCAAATTTTGTTGCTTAAATGAGACATATTTGCAGAAGATGTATTAAAATTGAATAATATAATTAGAATGCATTTAATTAATATTAATTAAAGTAACAATATTAAATATTAATTAATCAATTAATTATTTTTCGTAATTATAATTGTAGTCATAAACGATATAATTTTAAAAAATAAATTACGATTAATGAAATATATGTAATATAATAGTAGTATGTATTACAATAAAGCGATAACATGGTAAAAATATACATAAATGATCAGGATGATATATATAAAATTAATTATATAATATATATAGGAATTAAAATGCATTTCATTTGTTTGTTTTGTCACTGTTGTCACCATTATAAAAAATTTCAATAGTGCAATTCTCAATTTACGTTGCATAACAATATTACTAAGAATACAGGAAAATTATCAATAATAATTAAATGAAAATGAATTTTTAATTTAAAAGTTATTTTCCTCTCGTATTTATTTTGTTAGCACTGGGTTATAAATGCAGATTTTGGCTTAAATTAGAATCACCCTATAACTAATTATTTCAACTATGCTATTTTCAATTGTATGTAAATATATAAGGTGTATTTTTTATTTTTTATAAAAAATATGCACAATAAATAAATTTTATTATACTATATATTTTTGTACTGTACGTATTGAAAACAAAATAAAGATATAGCTGATGAAAATACCAAACGCTATGGATGAATTTTGGTACAAAATATAACAAAAATCCAATATAATATTATATAGTCAACGGACAATTAACATAAACTATATACTAGTGTATAATACATAGTTTTTAAGTAGTATTAAATTTTATTACACCAAATTTCCGTCTCAAATTACTAGAGGTATGAAGCCATGCATACAATATCATTGACTTCATAAATATACTCCATTTTTTTTCTTATAAAGTGACGAATTTAATGCTACATCCTATATATACATGAGCTACATGATAAAATAAAACATAAAAAATGTCAAATTAAATATACTTTTTTGGTACAATATGCAATAGTTACTGAAAACTAAATACTATAAAACAAAGCAGGTCATTTTTATCTTTAAATTTTTTTATTGAAAGATTTTGACACAATAACTTATAAATAATGATAATAAAATTAGTAAAAAATGTAAGACATTTTAAAAAGAAAATGTTCTCAAAATTAACGTATAAAAACATTTTATTATATTCCGTTAAAACAAATGTTATTTTTACTGAATAGACCCGTATATATTTTCATTATATAATTTATGATGGTAGTTAGATAAACATTATATTTACATTAAGATACGATAGCAAAAATTTCAAATATATCATCATAGTAATTTTTCAGATGAAAAGAAATTATAGCATGTCTAAAAGAATTATATGAAGTTTTCGCTTGAATTTTGGGTGTTAACAAATTTTGATACGCCATTGTTTTTAATTTTGATTTCTAATTCCAAGTGCGCGTGTTATTATAATCACAGTAAATTTAACATTATCCTTATTATGTTAATTCACCCGTATGTGTTACATGCCATAAACTGTTATAGTGTTAATATGCAGCTGTAAAATATACCATGCATAAAAATGTATAAAAAATTATTAAAATTATACCTTTAATAAATTTTTAATGATCATAAAGTAAACGGTAAAAAAATTCTATATTATAGGAAATCAATAATGACCCATATTAGTTATTATTTAATATATTTATAATTTACAAAATACGAAGTTAGAAGCCCCAGGACCGATAATTTTTTAAGATCGCCATTTACACCGTAAAAGCTGTATTACACGATACAATTTTGCATGTAATTTTTTTATATCGTATTATACATAATATATGCAAGCATTTTGAGAATACACTTTCAAAATAATTAAAATAAAATTCATAAAATTGATCATCCATAGGTAAAATATTCATGTATATTATATAAAGGACCATGCATGTAATATATAATAGTAATAAAAAAAGTATAAAGTACATTTATATTATATGATTGTGCATGTTTATATTATTATATAATTTGTGTTCAGTTGATTTTATAATAATGCACTATTACATAATGATGTTTATTTTATCCCTTTACCCCTATGAACTTAGAGCTCGAGGCGGGATAATGGTATAGAAATAAGGTAGGGAAAGGGTGGTGGCCACGACCTGTTACGTGTGTCCCAGCATTCGCTGCATGAGGTGAGACTGAGGGAACCGTGGAAAACCTCAGTCCGGACGGACACCTCTACTCTTTATCAATGGACAAAAGTGATGTCTAAAGCCTGGGGAACCATACATTTGAAGTGAACACATAATATTGATCTATATATTATATAAATTTTATACAGTTTGATTTCTTTCATATATTTTAATAACAAAACTCACACTAAGAACATGATTACTTTCCTCCATGGTTAACAAATTCTACCATCTATTATTACTTAACTTTCAATTGATTAAAGTATAGTTGTTTATTGAAGCATTACATCGTTTTATTACAGGGAAGTCCTTTCAAAAGCCAGCAGGATTCTTGCAGGCGAAATCATCTCAAGTCAGTGAAAGCACCAGTCGAGTCAGAGGCGAGTGACCGATTTTTTATCAACGTCTTTGGATTTGTCTACGAGATTCTACATAACATTTTTTAATACAAGTACTAAAATTTAGTTTTACAATATATTAATTAATTATTTTTATTATTATATATTTAATGTAATAATTTTATTTTAATATTTTCATCATATATTTGAAATTAAATAGAAAATTTTAAAATTAACAATACAAAAGTTTTTAATTCTTTTAAATAATTATTTTATATTTTTATAAATAATAATATAACAAGGATATTATTAAATAATGGACTTCCAAGTTCAATTCATGGATGGTCCTTTTAACTACCTGCAGCATTGAACTAAATAAAATATATTCAAATTGATTTTTAACGAAATGGTATTTAATTTAAATTATTATTAATTCATTTTATTCTCAGAGAAAATTGTACGTAATTATAAAATTCTTAAATTATAAGTTTTATTTTTACTGTCCATATAATGCAGAAATAAAAATGAGTTTTTTTAAAAATATAATAATTAATTTACCTAATTGGGAGTTTGAATGGCGATAAAAATTCCAATATATCCACTACGTATTAAAGTTATTAATTTATACCATTTTATCACCTTTCAATAGTTGAAACGCATTCTTTATAATTTAAATACCCTAGTTGAAAAATTACGTCTTCAACTCATCCTTTACACGTCTAAACCTAATCTTTTTACCTCTAAAACATATCTCATTTTCTCTTCGTTCAAAGTGAGGATGAAATGAAGACAATATTTCTAACATTTTATGCTTAAGAATAAAAAAAAAAACATAATCTCGTCTTTTTTACCTCCTTTTCCCTCTAAAATGGTGCAAAATAAGAGGAGAAAAGACGAGAGGAGAGTTTAAGAGCGAAGGAAAGATGAAATTTATTTCAAATCGGGATATACTGTACAATTTGTTATTTCCCCAGAATCTTCCTTAAAGAGTCATACATCTTTTTTTTAATTCTTAACAATTACAATGTCTAATTAAACAAAAAAATCTATTTATACAAGGTAAACAAACTGAAGAGTCGTTGAATTTTGTGTAGAGAATATTCCCACGAAAGCAGCACGGTTCGACTTGTTCAAGCCACGATAGTCTTTACAGACATCTACAATACCGTACACTCTCTCAGACATTTGTAATGTGACCTACACATACAATACCGTTTTTTTTATAATATATTATTATTACTTTAAGTAGTTTACATTTACTTAGAACAAAGTATACTCATGACAGAACATTTATTATTATATAAAAAAAAAACACTTCCTTTTGCCAACTTGGTCATATTATGCATGTTCTTTTTATATAATATACAGCTATAGATTGTCATGACTGATTTATAAAGATGATAAAATAATGTTGCAGTTTTTAAAATATTCTGTTCTTTCGTATCCTATTGTTTAAATAAAAAAAAACATGTTTGTATAAATAAAATGTACGTATTAAGAATTTAAGTTAAAAATACATAAAAATAATTCATTCCTTTCATAAAACTTTGCAGTTATATGAAAATATAATTCAGTCAACAAAAATACATAACAAATATAATAAAATACAGTATACTAAAAAACATAATTACGTAAAAAAAATGATAAAAAAAAAACTTTTTTTGCAGTCGCACAGGAAGTTATTTTGCTTCGATTGTTAAAGTCTCTTGGATTCTCCGTGCGTTAAAATCTCCAAGTAAAATTTGTCTGCTTATTTTTTTAAATACTCTAAATTCAATGCAGGATTAATGATAACATTTTTTACTTCTTACTAATAATAAGAAGGGTATTCATGAACAGCATATAGCATATAGATTTTTGCTTCTATAAACAATTTTAGTATAAAAATGTTATAACAAATTCTAATTCTATTTTAAATATATCTTAATACATAGAAATTAAAACCTATTACTATATATAATATATGCTAAGTTTCAAGCTGAATTAAAATTTAATATTATGCACGCAGATTTGGCGCAGTTAAACTCAAAGATTTAAAAACAAAAATCAAAACTTTTACTAAATCGAAAGGAGACGAATAGTTCAATTCAATTTATAACCTGTTTATAAATAGATACGTATTAATTACAAATATTTATACTTAAAAAAACAGGTTATTTTTTAATGTTCATGAGTTCAAAAACCTCTTCTTTCTTCTTCTTATAAACAATTTTTTGTGTCCATGATAATAAGTAGGAAAGTGGACGTTTTAAAATTATAAATAAGCGCTTTTTGATTAATTGCAAAATAAAATAAATCCTGTTTTAGTGTTTTGTAAAATTTGACTAATACATATTTTGTTTTTATATATTATTGTAAATTTGGTCTATAGCCTGAACAAAAGAATAATAAATGTTATGACATAATTTTCAGGTGCAAACTAAAAATCTGACAGGTGTTCTTTTTTAAATATTCTCAAATATAAACACGATAAGTTTACTAAACACGAAGGAAGTTAATTTAACCCACAGCTTTCTCACTAACCGTGGTTAACACCAACCTAAATCAAATACACCAAAGAATTAATATCTATGATATCTACGATATTAATTCTTTGAATACACTAAACGTGATTAGTGAGAATCCTTTGATCACTCCTTCGTGAATCGTTTCCAATGTATATAAAAATATTATCAAAACGTAAACCGTGGTTTCGTATTAATTGTAAGGGCTGTCTCACAGAATCACATGATAAAAAAAATTAGGAACCTAATATGTGATCATGTGTAATTTACGCTTTGTTTCGTATCACATCGCATTACATCGTACGCTGATTCTCATTTAGAACCAGTTGTAAATTTTTATCATGTATGAAGTCCTACGGTATCATACCATGCGATACGAAGCTAGTGTGCAAAACCCCTATAATTCAATCATTTTATTATTATTTGACTGACGCTTTATGGTAAAATAATTGTTAACACATATATTATATCATATTGATGTGATTATCTATATTATATTTTACCATACTGGTCATTACAAAATGCAAAGAAGTTCGCACGAATCCAGCTGATTATAATGCCTCAAAACAAAACTTTATATTTCAAATTTTAAATATATACACATCATGCATGTGCGCATCGATGACATTTCAATTCTTATTCATATTCATCGGTTTAACTATTTATAAAAAAGATACATATTTGTGATTTAAACTATTTTTTGTATTTTTAATAAATTTCATTCAAATATTTCTTACATAAATACTTGCTGAGTTAATATATACAACAATTAAAGTAAATAAAGTTATTATTAAAAACAAGTCATAAACTTATCATAATATATCACAATTTCCCAGAGCATACATTAGTCTAATTACCCCACGTGTTATTATACATGAGTTGAGTGAAGAAGAATCAATGACCTTTACATAAGAGATGTTTGCGTGACTTCGCGCCAATGTACAACGGTTTATATTACACACAGACTCGTGACGATAGCCTTAAGTGTGTAAATAAATTAATTATCATAGTAAGGTGAATCGGAAGAAGATAATTTAATTATGTTTTCTATAAATATGTGTTATGGTTGATAGAGGATTTAATATAATATATTGTTATGCTTCAAAGAACTGTCTACTATAATAGAAGTTGATAACAAGAAAGATTATATGTGAATAACAACATTGATATTGAACATGCCTAGTTGAAAAATTACGTCCTTTACACATCTAAACTTAATCTTTTTACCTCTAAAATATATCTTATTTCCTCTTCGCTCAAAGTGAGGATGAAATGAAGATTATTTCTAACATTTTATGCTCGAGAAGAGGAAAAAATACGTAATATCGTCTTTTCCCCTCTTTTTTCCCCTCTAAAATGGTGCAAAATAAGAGGAAAAAAGACGAGAGAAGAGCTTCATATTATCGAAGTCGGGATGGTATTAAACAAGCTTAAGATATTTATCTTTTTTGTAAAGGTAAACTTTAATTATCCGATAAAAGAATTACAATGCTTGAAATGTCATTTATCGATTGATGCAAAGGTATTTAAACAATATGAAAAATAAGACACATGTATAATAAACGAGACAGATTTCAATCTTTATGTCCCCTAACTTAAAATCGAAATTAATGAACTCATTGAGACATTGAGTCGCCGACAAATCAGCCCGAGGTAGCAACGGTAGATTTTTCACCTCGCGTGATCGCACACGTCTAATAAATTTAAGACGAGAAGATACTGCGCATCTACAATCCAAATATTTATACTTTCTACCTCTAATTTCCCTTTTAATTATCGTGGATAATTATTCAGTTTCCCTTTTCATATCAATATAGATAGAGACGAGCCAGAGAAAATGATTTTAAGATTTGTTTCAAGTTCTGAAATGATGATTTATGTTTACTGAGTTTACAACAATTTAGATGTTAATTATTATTATGAAAGTGAAAATATATTCTACTTTTTACAAAAATGCTGACAAATTTTGTTATTATTATTCCATGACTATTATAATCAGTTAAAGTATAATTTCATTATATGTAATTATTAATTCAATACAGAAAATTTGCATTAAAATTATAAAACAAAGAAACAATTCAGATGACAGTTTTAACTGAAGCTCAAAGCTTTCATGGCTGGACAATAACTTGTATAATTAAATAAAATAATAATAAAACTCAATGACAATTATAAAAAAAAATTATAATATTCAGAGTAACCTTTGTATAAATTTGAAGATTTAATTAAATGTTAAAAAATATGTTTTTATCATTCCTCTAAAATTAATCAATTTCTTCTCATATTATATTTAGCTCAAATTACAGTAAAATCATACAACAATTAAACATGAATACTTATTAAATTATAATCTAATAACACCATTAATTAATACTGATGAGTCATATTTGAATGATATTACAATAATATGAATAACATCCTTGTTAATATTACCTTGCATATGTAGGCTATACTGTATATCTCAGAGAAGGCGTAGTTGAAATAAATAGCAAGACCGTTACTTTGCTGGACCTTATGCAAGCAAATGATTCAACGTACGTAAGCATCTTTTTTAACTGAGAGAGCTTTTGCCACGCGTCGTCCATGAGACAAGTTTTCTTCCAACAAGAGACTTTTCGTAGTATCGGAAACCCGTTACTATAAAAGAACTTTTATATATGAAATTCTTGTGAGAATTAAAAATTTTTTGTAAAGGTATTTTAATTCTATATAATTTATTACAATTTTACTTTTAATGTTCATAAGAATTTCATAGTTATTTTGTATTAATCTTTAAAAGATTTTTTTTTATGATATTCTTTATTTTATTGTTTGTATTGAGTCGACAAAATATATTTTCTTGGTTGTATATGCTTTCCTTTATTTATGCAAGGAATTTTAAATATAACGAAAATTTATACTAAAAACGTCTATCTATATAATTTATTATATTAAAATTGGCGTTATCCACAATCAATGTTTTTTAAATTTCAGAAAACTCTCAATGAGCTACATTACAAGTCTGTTCATAAAAAACAACGAACATAATTATAATATTATCTTTACTTTTCACTGCATTGGAATATGTCTTATTAACAATATTTTCAAAAATTTATGTCTAAACGTGTTAGGGGCTATTAAATTCACAAAGATATAAGCAAAGAGTTAGCCAAAAATATTTTTTTACCAGATTTATATTTCTGGTCATTGTTCTCAAATTTTATGTTACAATAGTCTAAAAATTTATGAATTTTAATAAATACTATATTTTGTAATAGACCATTTAATATAAGTTTTAGGAAAAAAAAACTTACTTATAAGCATTCCTGCAAAGTATAAACAATAAAATTGTAATAATTTTTTAGTGTACATCAGTATTATGTAATAAAAATTATAATAATTACATTATAAAGGTTATGTAAAGTGCACAGGAGATAATTAAATGCGGGTGAACACAATTCATACGTACATGATAAATGTTGAAGTGATTCACTCATACATTATAAATGGTAATATTAAATAAAACACTTACAGTTATATAGCAGTGATGTCATACCTATACATCATAACACATTTTTATTTCTAAGAAAAAGAAAAGCTAAATTTATTTCAATTTATTACCGTGGAAAATCCATTTATTATAAAAATTATACTTACAAATATTACTTAATAATTTTAATAATACTTTGAATGAAGATTACGTTCTTTAATCATATTATTTATAAGTAGAAAATTTCATTTTGTTACACAAGAATACAATGCACTAAGAAACATGGAATTTCAGTTATCTTCTAAAAGTAATTCTCAAAGGCTGTCGTTATGCAACTCATGTTTGACCATACTTTTGTTATAAAAGGACACGTTTGTTTTGACCTGCCAATTTTATGATACATGTGACGCATCGTAATTTTGTAATAGTTTCCATGGAAACCACAATTTGAAGTGTGTGGATGAATTAAGTTTTTGTATCTATATAGTGCTTCAAAGACAAAAGTCGAGTGTTAAGGAATTTTTAAATTATTGTTCCAAAATTATAATTAAAACAATAAGAATAAAAAATACAACTGTATGACTAAAAAATATATATAATATATAATATTATAACAAAATAGAGAGAATTAATTAATTTATATATATTCATAATATCATCATATTCATATAATTCATAATTATAATTATACTATCTCAACAAGATATTGACAAAATTTTTAAATGAACTGCAAGTATGTAATTGTTTTATGATAATTATGTAAAGTATAATTCTGCTTGTACGTTTTCTTTTTCTATTCCTATAATAATATTTTACTAATCAGTAAACATTATCAATTTGGCAATTATTACCGCGCGAGCACAGTTTGACTTTGAACTTTTTTTTCTCTGTTCTACGACTTTTGCTAAATACAGCACAAAAACAGTTGCTGTACTGACCTGTAAGTATTTCAATGTTAATTGGTTAATTTGTGACAACGAACTTTGTTTTAGCCTCCATATAACCTCGGCTTCTCCGTTACGTTTGTCACCCCCCTGTAGCTTTACCACAATTTGGTGAACCGTGCGACATGACAAGTAAACCATAAACTCGCCTCACTTCGCTATAAACGCCGCAGAACATTACTTGTAATGAACCGGAAAAATTTAATACTCGCTAGATTAACTTGACCTATTTTGTCATTAATACATAAAGTCATAATTCACTCGTGCATCCGGGAGGTGATTGTTGACATCCTCAATTACCGACCATCCTGACTTAGGTTTCCATGGTTTCCGCAATCACAATCAGGAAAATGCTAGGATGGATTGTTATACAGTCACTTGGTTTGGAAGGGACCAACAAAATTCTATATAAGTATAGCATTATAGCTAGGTCGGGTACAGCCACATACACGAAGAGCGAGGAAGTTAAATTCAGCCATTTGTAACCAGTATAATATGTACCTTAGAACAAAGGGTTCAGTTGAAGAAAAAAAAAAATGTAATGTATTTACTGTCAAGATATTAATAACAGAATTTTATATTATTATATTTTATACACATTATAATACACGTAATATAATGAATATAGGAAGTCCATTATAATAAAATAATTCTGAATATTAATTGTCTCTTCGAAGTCATAATTATCAATTTATCATCTATACATTACAAAGTTGAATGACGTTTAAAAATTTTGTATACGCGCGTTGACTGTTAACGCGAGAGGTTTTGAATTTAATGATATTGTTATTTCTCATTAATATTACAATTATTTTCACTTCATTTTAAAATTTTCCTTTGCTGTACACTCGTCGCTTCTGAAAATTTCCCACCTGCAGCCTTGTTAATCACCATACATTGAGTTATTCTTACGGGGCATGCTGATTAACAAGTCTGCAAATATAAATTTTTCGAGGCGACGAGTGTATATGGGAATATTATATGGATTTTTTTTTTTTTATAAAGTCAACACATAAAACATGGCATTATTTAAAATGTACCTAAAAATATTTCATAATTATTCTGTATAACAAAAACTCTTTGAAACATAAAAATGTAAAAAAGTATACCGTGTGACATTCATTCAATATTTTTACCATCAACGTTTGTGTACAAACTCATGTTGAATTCCTTTAATAATTATTATACTCAGAATGACAAATTTATTAATTTGATCTCAAAATGTATGCAATGTAATGCGGAACGCCAAGGGCAATTTTAAAAATTCACTCCATTCTGGTTTGCAAACTAGATGCTGTAATAAAAATTCCTATAATGCTTTTTTTTTATAAAAAAAAAAGATGACCATAATTTTAATTTAGAACTATATATAATTATATTTTGGCACTCTGTATTTTTTCTGTTCCTTCATATAAAAAAAAGTAAAATCTTACACTTAAAAATTAAAGTTCGTTGCTCTGTATATTTCACCGGAAATTTTATAAATATTTTCTGATAAAAAATTAAAATATTTAAATTTTATAATCGTAGGTCAACAATATATTATATATTTTTATAACTTCAAATTTTATGCGTAAAATCAAGAAAGGTTGCGTTAAATTTGGTTAGATTTTTAGAAAAATTGTCAAAACTCATTCTTTAGTCAATTTTTAATGGAATAGAATTCTGCAATTTATCCGTAAAAAAATATTTTAACTTGTACTTACGAAGCATGACTCGTAACATTGCAAAAAAAATTGTACAACATGAGAAAAGAATTATAATCAAAATGTGAACTTCAGTATAATGTGGAAAAAAATGTATTATTAATGGAATAGAGAATTAACCTTGACAATTTGTAGAACGAGACTGGAGAGTAAAAAAGGAAATAAAAAGTCTTTGACCTTTGAAATTACGTAAATTAAGATCGCAAATTTGAGAAAGTCCTTTTCAATTTCAGTTGCAAGAAATTATAATTTTAATTTATAAAATATCAAGCGTTATAAATATTATAGGTCCCACAATAATAAAATAAAGAAATTTAAAATATTTTCACAATAAAATTACGTTATTAATTAAATTATTTATCGTATTATTTATTTCGAAATTTACATTACAATTTACTGCATATATATTAAATATTATTTATTATATTACATTTTTATATAATACATTAAGAAAATCATTAATTATCTATTTTGTTTTATACTTGTCTTATGATTTCCGCTTTGAAATCAAAATTTTGTTTTTTTTTTAACAATAAAAAATAATTGATATAATTACTAAGAGTCTTATACATATAATAATACTTTCTTGATATAATTATGATTTGTATAATAATAAAAAATGAACTTCACGCTGTGGGAGTTTTATATAAAAGACCACGGAAATTAAAGAAAACTTTTTTTTTTTTTTTTTTTTAAATTCATGTAATTTAAGAGAAACAGTAATTCTGAAAAAAAGTTGAAATTAAAAAAATAATTAACTTCCTTTACAAAATTTATCAAATAAGCCTTACATATATAATACAATATATATCTAATATTTCGATGTTTACGCGGGCAAAATGATTGATTCACAGACTCGAAATCTTATATTGAATTATAATATTTTGAAATAAATAATAGTATAATAATTTCATTTCCTTTTTTTCTATTAAATAATAAAAAATATCTCCAAATACTAATATAATATTAAAATACATTTAATTACGAATAAAACCAATACTTTAAATATTAAAACCACATAATATTCATAAAAATAATTTGTTGTCTTACCTTAATAACAATGATAAAATGTTGAAGAAGTTACTCCAATTGTTGACACGTCTGGTCTGGCCGGCGTCAGGTAGTCGTTTGTGGAGGAAGAAGGTAGCTGCCAGCATCACCGCTCATGACGTCACTTGGCTAACGGTAGACCTGAGGAGCGGTGTACTCGTGAGACGACCGCCGGTAGCAACGATCATGATATGACAAATATAACATAATATGGACGAGATGCTGCCGTGTGGTGAATATGTTTTAGGGAGGTTTATTTGATATTTTGGCATACATATAAAAAATATATCTAAATATTTGTTTTATAATTATTTACGAATAAAACCAACACTTACTTAAAAATTAACATAAAATATTGCAGGTTTTGCAGGTGAGTTATTATAAGCATGCATGTTCTTTAATTTCTTCTTTCTGATTGTGAGAGTAAAATTTATTCACAGAAATTATATTTTGTTAATTTTTAATTTAATAAAAAAACTAATCCCACCCTTTCTTCTTAAAAAAAAAATTGATTTGAGACGATTCAGACCTGCATGGTTGGTATGAAAAAAAGTAAAAAAAAAAAAAAAAAAAGTTATCATGGGATTTTGGAATGGGACAAAATGAGACGATTATTTCAAATTTTATCAAGACGAAGAATTAGTTCAAATTGGCGTGAGCTTAGGTTTTGATATATATTATGATTACTGATGATGGCGATGAAAATTTAATTAATTGAATCAATGACATGAATATTTAATTTTTATTTCGGATTATAAGTGCATCATAAAAGTTAAAAAGGGAGCCTTGCTGAGAGTTTGGAATTAAATAATAGTTATTATAATAGTTAAATGATTTTATTTTAAAAATAATTAATCTATCAATAAAACATTGTTGCATAAATATAATATTAGAAGCGTCCAGGAGCGATTTTATAAGTATTATAATAATTTTTTTTAAATGAAACCCATACTATACTTTGAAACCCCGAACCTTCCGAAACCCTAACTTCATTAATTGAGCGTTTCGCGGGCTCTTCCGGAACGGGGGCAGTCATGGCCTTGCAATCCATCCCGGCATTTGCCTGCGACTAAGGGAAACATGGAAACCTCAACCAGGATGGACGCTACAGCTTTTGTCAATAAACCGGAAGTGCAATGGTCCAAAGCCAGGGGAACCACATAGTGGAAAAGCGCAACGATTTACCCATGGGTGGGAAACGTGGTTTTTGTTGAAAATGGTCACTCATCCAACTAATATCCTTGTTTGACTTCTGTGATCTGACGATCGAGACCCAGTCAAGCGCATTTCGCCACACACCCACTTTTGAGGAGAATTTTACCTGCACGAAAATAGCTTCTTAAAATATACAATGAATTTCTTATATTGCTCCGCTTACTGAATCGCTAGCTCCCAACGCTCCCAATATAATATATATATTTATAATATAATGGATTTATAAAAATATATATTTTTTATTATTATTTTTTGCATCTTATGAGAGAGATAATATTACACAACAAATTTAATAATATTATAGCAAATAAAATAATTGTAGTCTATGAAATTTTCTATTTAATTATATTTCAATAAAGCGATTACTATATTATTTTCTCAAAAAAACAAAACAAAGCTTTCATAGAAATACATGATTTCCGGAAAGTGCCTCTCATGATAATTATAGACCAATTAGCCTTTTGTCTGTTTTTTCAAAAATATATGAACGTGCATTCTTAAATAAATTACTGTCATTTTTGGACCATTGTAAAAATTTATCAAAATATCAACATGGTTTCCGCAAAAATATGTCCACAGAAACTGCAATATTTGAACTAGTAAATAAAATACTAGAGAGCATAGATAATAAAAAACACACAGCTGGGATTTTTTTGGATTTGTCTAAGGCATTCGACATGGTCGAGCATAATATATTGCTGCATAAACTTAATTTATATGGAATTAGAGGTAATGCTTTAAATTGGTTAAAAACATTTTTAACAGGCAGGAGGCAAAGAGTCCAAGTGACAAAAGTTGTAAATGGCACGCAGATTAATTTTACATCTAATTGTACTGAAATTAAGCACAGCGTAATACAAGGCAGTATATTAGGTCCAATACTTTTTTTGATTTATATTAATGATATGCCTTTATCTTTTGTTACGGAGGACTCCGAACCTATCTTATATGCCGATGATTCGAATTTTAAAGTTACTGGTAAAGATAATGAATCTCTACAAAATAATATAATAGAGACAATAATTAAAGTAAAGGACTGGTTAAATAATAATGGATTAAAACTTAACATAAATAAAACAGAAGTTATGCAGTTTCAAACATTATGGAATAAAAATCCAAGATTAAATATAATACCTATTAATAGTGAAAATATTGAGATGCACAACTCTGTAAAATTTTTAGGAGTAACAATAGATAATAATCTACGCTGGGTAAACCATGTAGATAACATCTGTAAAAAGTTATCTTCTGTAATATTTGCTCTACGTGAATTAAGGCATGAATCAGAGTTAATTTGCTTAAAAACAATGTATTTTGCTAATTTTTATTCTATAATAAAATATGGAATTGTATGCTGGGGAGATTCCACAGACTCTGAGAGGATATTTATGTTACAAAAAAAAGTAATTAGAATTATATGCTTTGCTAAAAGAGATGCACATTGTAAACCTCTTTTTAAAAATTTGGAATTGCTTACATTTCCTAGCATTTTTATTTATGAATGCGCAATAACAGTGAAAAAAAATATGAAAATGTTTCGCTCCCATGAGGCTCAACATGATCATTTCACTAGGAATCGAGGTATAAATTTAACCCCGAAACCTAGTAGACTTGAAATATACAGAACAGGGCCTTTTATGAGCTGTTTGAGAATTTATAATAATTTACCATGTTTTTTAAAGTGTATTCCTGATGTGAAAGTGTTTACAAGAAAACTTAAAAGTTTTCTCATCGATAAGTGCTATTATTCAGTGTCATCATTTATGAGTGAAAAGTTTTAATGTGTTGCGTTAGTGTGATATTGACGTTTCTGGAACCTCAAGAATTTGTATTATTGTATTTTAATGCATTTGATTGTAGGATATTATGGAAATAAAAAATTTTTGAATTTGAATTTGAATTTGAATTTGTGCTTATAATATTATACGGAAGGAATTAATTAGTCCTTAGACTTATTAAGTGTTATATAATAATTTATCTTTGAACTTAATACCTTATACATTTATGTAATTATAGTACTAAAGTAATTTAAGACTGTACTAAATTAAGAGTATATTAACTTTTGTCATCTTTAATATTTAAACCACTGAAAACATCTTAAATATTTAAAGATCATATTACTTGGTTTAATTATAGTAAATTGAGCTTTATATTTTAATTCAACATCTATCCGGTTATAAAAATTTGCAAACTTGTTTTTAAGTTGTTTTATTACTTAAAATAATGTCATAATATCCTTTTGTCCTACAGCAATATGTGTCAAAAATAAGATAAAATAATTTTACTGTCTTTAGCTAATTCAGGTTAGTAATAATGAACTTTAGAGCTAATTTTTAACATTATAAAATTTATAAATTATAAAGGATGGTTTTTAAGCAATTTTATTTGACATCTTTTTTTTGGCGGAAGTGTAATAAATTAAAAACGTAATAAGACTGCAACAGAAATCTCGTGTTAAGTTTGTTATAGGGAAAGGCCGTCTTGTATAAGGGGAAAAAAATGTATAAGAAATTAAACGATGTCTGATATGACTTCCTTTAACTACATATATAAAACTGATGTTTAATTAATACTAAGAATTCTTGCTTGAATTTTATTCGTAAAATTTCTATATAAGATCAACAAATGTTAATAATTTAAATAACTAAATGTATACAAAAACTTGTTTTAAAATTTAAATGCCCTATTTTTAAATATAAAAACTTGTTAATATTCAAGTTATATATCAGAAAGTATGTACACGTATATAGTAGTATATACATCAAACATCAAGTGCATATAATGAATATTATAACTGTTAATATCATTGTTCCCAATATAAAATATTTACAGGTAAAATAACTATAATAATAATAATAATTTATTTTGATTATTGGTTCAATATAATATAATAAATATACAACAACATAAATCACATTTATAAATTATCAATTTGGCAGTGCTATATTAAGGGTAAGGTAACACGAATCAGCTGACCCAATGTTAAAATAATCCCATTCATGAAAATTATGAAAAAAAAAAAAATTTAAAATGTTATCCTCTACATCCCCTATCAGTAGCTAAAATCTCAGGTACACAAATTCGAGCTAGTTTTTAAGTTATGAATTTTTAAAATTGACTAATTTAACATGGGATTTCCATTTCTCCATGTTAAAGTAGTCAACTTTAAAAATTTATAACTCAAAAACTAGATCGTATTTGTTTACCTGATATTTTAGCTACTGATAGGGGGTGTAGAGGAGAACATTTTAAATTTTTTTTTTCATAATTTTTATGAATAGGATTTTTTTAGCATTGGGTCAGCTGATCCATGTTATCTCTACCTTAACAGGTAGTATTAGAATTGCAAGTTATTTAGCTGTATATTTATTTATATTGGGAATTGGGAATAATAAAATTAACAATATTCATATATACACTCGTATATATCAGCATGGGCACCTCAATATTTTTTAAACATAAATTTGAACCATTTTGTACACACGTCTTAATAATTTGAAGTCAATAACCTAAAAATTTAAATACCTGAAAAAAAATGTTCTGATTCTTCGCACCAAATTGTTATAGGACAGAGAAATTTTCATTGCGTTGGGACGCACGTACGCTCATGTGTTCCGCATGTACGAATTTGTTGTGTCCATTGTTATAACTTTAGTTCCATATATAACACATTGTTGCTAAATTCAGAGATTTTTTCTTGCATTTTTTTTTTTTTTTTTTTTACTGATGGGAGATTAAATTTAGATGACTGCGGTCTTTGGATGGTTTTATAAAAATCATGGAAAAAAAAGTTTCTAATGCGATTTACTGTGTGCTATATATCAGTATCCAAGATTAATCTTGATCAGAATCATATATAATATTAAGAAATTATAAAGGTGCAGGAATTCACGAAGAGTTAAGGAGCGTTTTAGGGAGAGATATTTTAAAAATCGTTTTTTATACCAGGTAACAGTATAGGTAAGAAAAACGCTTCTTAAAATATCTCTCCCTAAAAAACTCCTTAACTCTTCGTGAATACCACCCAATTATTATACATTTTGTATATATTACATAAAAACTATGAAAAATTAAGTAATGACAATTTTACTGATGAATGATATGATTATTAATATATTAATAAAAGGATGATAATTAAGGATTGAACTATAATAATTCAGTGCAGGCTGTATATTTATGCACCATATTGAATGTTTTTTAATTTACTTTTATAATATTACTTTGGAACTTTGACTCTTCGGAAGCAAAATTAAATTTTTAGTCAAATTCCCGCGCTGGTAAAACTGAAAATCCAAGTGCTGCCATCTATTGACAATTTTTCATACTACGTGAAAATTATAACCATTGTAAACATAAAATTTCTTTTCTGCAAGAAAATCAAGTAATTATGTCGAATTCTCACTTATTTATGGCCCAAGGCTTTCCTAGGGTCCCTCTTAAGAATGGTATAGGTCGTTACATTTGTCAACTACAGCGAGTAACTCTGAAATTTTGTAAAAATCACGGATCAAGCCGGGGAGTCCGGTAAGCGGCATGCTCCTCTCCCACATTTTTATTTTGCTACCATTATTCTAATAAATTTAGTGCATTTAATGCTGTTTTAGTGCTATTTATCATAAATTAAATAATTCATTTACTTATTTAACTTGATTGAACAGACTTTAAAAGTACCTGAAACTGCCATGACAAAAAACACTAAAACTCCACAAAGAATATTTGCATGCAGCCTTTTCGTAGACCATGATACACTGACCGTGCCTTCTCTTCACAGGGACTTCATAGAGAACTATCTCATCGACTTTGCTAGAAAAAACCCTGGTGTGGTGGTTTACGTGAAGCCACGCAGACACAGAACCCCCTGTCTCGTCGCAGAATACCGTGAGTGTCCGATCAGTGGCGTTCCATCACATTTTTGTCTCCGGGGGAGAAATTCAGAATTTAAAACTCCCTCACCCTCCCCCTGCACCCACGGGCTATGTAATTTAACCCTACCCCCTCACCGCCACTGTGTCAATGATGATAATTACTGACTGATTGGTTATCTCGGTCACAATGGTATTGCTCCGCTATAGTGTAAGGGTGTAATTTCTACGGCTAGCTATGATGATGTTACAGTGAACACTGGTCTCGTCCTATTGTTGACAAAAAATGGTGTTTTTACAACATTAACTAAATGGATTTTCATTAGTAATTGTCATAGAAAGTTCAATAGCCAGTCCAATGGAACCAGCTCGTCGTCAGGAGTCTATTGAACTGGCTACTGAACCTTCTATGATGACTCTTTATAAAAACAAATCACTCACTTGACCCCACTGATTTCAGTGAATGGTGAAAAGCACAACTTGAACTGCCGCGACTTCTCCGGGGTTGAGGTGTCTCAGTGGCTGCAACTTTACCTGACTCAGTCAGGCCATCAGGAGCGACGCCTCATCAAACACTGGCACACGGACCACCCCAGCATTCAGGGAGTGTGGACGCCGTTCACCAACCGAAACCCCGAATTCAACGTGTCTGATCTCACCGAAGAGAAATGGTCGGGGCCAGTCAATCTTCCGCCCACCGCCTCCGAGCAACTCATTCAAATGTTCAAACAACAGCAGTTGCAAGAGAAACAAACTCAGTAGTCTAATGTTGGGGTCATGGCGTTAAAAATAAACTAATTGTGGAAGAAAAATGTATTTAAAGGTGAACTGAAGGGATTGCTTTTTTTTCCCTTTAGGGAACCTTATATTACATATCCCATCCATCTGCACTAATTTTTTCATGGCAGATACTTATTGTGCTGCTGTAGGACAATTAGTGAAAAAGTGAAGTTGTGACGTATTAGCGACGGTTGGTTGACTTAAAACTCGCCGCCGTGAAAAAACACACGAGCTACCGCGAGCGACCGCGGAAACTGCCGAGGGAGCGTCGATCGGCTCGCGATCGCCACTCTCTCGGCAGTTTCCGCGGTCGCTCGTGTGTTTTTTCACGGCGGCGAGTTTTAAGTCAACCAACCGTCGCTAATACGTCACAACTTCACTTTTTCACTAATTGTCCTACAGCAGCACAATAAGTATCTGCCATAAAAAAATTAGTGCAGATGGATGGGATAGGTAATATAAGGTTCCCTAATGGAAAAAAAAAGCAATCCCTTCAGTTCACCTTTAAGATGTTTATGGAGTATGCAAATATCACCACTTAGATATTTTTTTTTGAAATAAAATTACTCGAACCCCTTGTCTCAGAATTCATCTTTTGTAATTTGAGGGAACTTTGGAAACCACAGAGAGGATGGTCAAATGCTGAAGAACTATAAGTTTGTTGTTTAAGATAAAAATTTAAAATTATTTTAGCTTGAATTTTTTACCTCTGGGTGTTCCTAAGATTAATTTTTATCCTGAAATTTCTTAATCCTTTCTTAAAGAATGTGTAAACATATTTTTTAAACTAGAAACAATTGAAAAATTAAGTTTATGTTGTTAATGAACCCAACATTTATTGTAGAGCTAACCCAATGTTTTGTATGATAATGTGTTTTATTGTAGTACTGTGATATGATGAAATAAATTTGATAAAAAATATTCCAAATTATCATTAAATTTGCTTGACCTGAAAAAAGTTTCCCATGTTGAATTAGATTAAGGGTAAGGTAACGCCACCAATGTTAAAAAAAATCCCTCTCACAAAAATTCTGAAAAAAATTTAAAATGTTCTCCTCTATACCCCCTATCAGTAGCTAAAATATCAGGTATACAAATACGATCTAGTTTTTGAGTTATAAATTTTTAAAGTTGACTACTTTAACATGGAGAAATGAAACTCCCATGTTAAATTGGTCAACTTTAAAAATTCATAACTCAAAAACTAGATCGTATTTGTATACCTGATATTTTAGCTACTGATAGGGGGTGTAGAGGAGAACATTTTAAATTTTTTTCAGAATTTTTGTGAGAGGGATTTTTTTTAACATTGGTGGCGTTACCTTACCCTTAAGTTTGTATCAACAGTGATATATGACTTTTATAAACTTTTAGCTCTTTATTTTTGTGCTTGAAATTTTAAAAACACTGACTCACATTTATAAAATATTTAGGGTTAGAATAACCTTCTTTAATTAAAAAATAAATAAAAATAATTTTTTTAAAACTTATAGTTGGTTTGATATTTTTTTATAATGTAACTTGAATGTTAAATTTACAGATAATTTAAAAATAACGATAGAAATGTGTAGCTATAACAGAACTATTAATTAATTAATGGAGAAAAAAATATATTTTGAAATTTTATAGAATAAACTGCCTGCTTGATATTTTTTATTGCAAATTCGAGGATCTCAATCATGGATAAATTATAGATTCCTTCAGGATCTCAAGTTAAGATTAGTCATTTTCTTCTTTTTGCAACCCTACAATAACAAAGGTGAAATTAAGATGCTGCTATACTAGAACAGTAATTTTAAAGCAACGCACATGACATCAGAGCGTTTTGAAACATATATGATGTTATGAGGATTAAAATAATATTGAAAAAAAAAAAATAACATATAATAAGCATGGAAAAAATATGTGTGTATATAACACCTTATTTCTCCATGTTAGTAAGAGATCCTTTATCCAAAAATATAATAATAATAAAATAAAACAAGTTGCTTCAATGAAATGCCTTGTAAATTATCAATTCATATGAGAGGGTAAGATAGAGGTATGAAATATTAAATTAGTAATTAAAGAAATGGTATAGTTAAAAAATAAACAAGTAAGATACAAAATCATTGACAAAATTTATTGATTTCTTTTCATATAATAAAAAATACTGTCTTAAAATTTAACATACAAATAGTAAAGTAAAATTCTAATTATTAAAAACTAAAAAATATTAATGGCCCATTTTAATTATATTAATTAACAGTGAGCAATAAATATCAGTGCATGAAATTTTCTCCATTTATAAAGTCACATTCAAAAAAGCTTTGTGCACCTTTTTTAAACATGGTCATAAGATTTTGGATACATTAAAAAATACAATACATTGAATGAGTTCTTGTTTGCTAAAGTACAATTATTTAAAGTCTAAAAGATGCAATGAAGGAATTTAAAAAGACCATTATACATTTAATTTAATGTAGAATTTATTATATTTGGATGCGTAAAAACAGCTCCAATATTTTTATTTTACTTGTCGAACACCACATATCACCCTTCCTCCGCAATAATAAGCTATCTGCCATATCGCTTGATCTTTATGCTTTACTGATTTACAGCTACCCTACACTTACCTGATACAGCTATAAGATAGCTTATTATTGTACACAATTGCGTTAGTTAGGTAGATAGCTCATTATTCTGGACAAAATACGGTATATTATTATACTTTTGGGCACTGTGTGTATAGCCACATGATGGGTGCACACATCGATGGAGCCTCAAAATTTGTTACTGCAGAAATGGATAGAGAGTGCAAAGTTGTGCTACTCTGATTTTTTTCAGATTTTTTAGAGTCCGGTAACTATTTTAAAAAAATTATTGAAAGTACAGAGAAAGTGACGCTTCTCTTAATAGGACCTAAAAGGAGCGTAGGTTCAAACCCAACCTCGGCAAAACTTTCTAGCAATACTTTCCAGGCTTCAAAAAATCTGAAAAAACTCAAGAGTATCATAACTTTGCACCCTCTATACATTTTTGCAATACAAGATTTTGAGGTTGATACTCCATTCTTCTCTTACACGAAATTAACAGTGCTTGTTATTGATTATGACAATCCCTATTTGATTACAAGATAGTAGATGATATATAACATTTTGCCACATTCGTAGCTATCAGATGGGTAGAGAAGACAACAGAAGGCTCAAAAGTGATTTTATGTATCCTTGGGCTAATAACATTAATTATTATCTACTGTATAAAATAAACAAACAACCGTGCAGTATTAAACCTATTAAATATAAAAGAAAACAAAACACTTATAAATATGATACATAAATATACATACATTACTCTTTTATGACTAATTATTGCAAATATAAGTAAATACAAATTGTAATTGTGATGATTCCATTTAACAATGAAGGGTTTATTCTTAAAATACTTTGCTACCTTTGCGAGAACATTTTTAGAAGTAAATATTTATAATTATCAGCTCAAATATAATGCCAGTCAGATATAGTTTTGAAATAAGAAAACAAACTGTGTAATAGTATTGTGAAAGCTATTGAAGTTTCAAAAATTAGTTTTCCTGAAATAGTTCTTAGAAAATGGACAACAATGCAAATATTTTTATTGCCATTTGGAGACAAGACCTCAAATTATCAAATCTTGTTATTATTTTTTTTAACCCTTAAAATTGGGCTGCAAAATATTGTGATGCCATTCATGTAAATATTTAACATAAATATGTACATAGGATTGCATAACTACCTCAAAAAATCTTTTATCTAAATTTTAAGGATGTCTTTTGAGAAGTTAAAAAAATGTGTAAGAAAAAATCATGATACTTAACTTTAAGCCGGCATTACAAGATACAATTTTTCCTTTCAAGAAAACTTCAACTCCATTTGTTTGTATTGAATTGAAATTTTCTTGCAAGGTAAAATTGGATGCAAAATTGTATTTTGTATTGTACAATTGTATTGTATTTTAATTGTTAGCATTATTATCTCACTTTAATTGCATGTTAATTAAGGCTTGTTTGGCCACCTTTCTTTTTACATCATGGTTATGGTATTGTGATGGTTGTGTGAGAAGTAGTTTCGTTAGTATTTTTTATGAATTTATTTTTGACTTTTTTTGTGTCGTGGTAATATAAGATAATACAATTGTTTCATATCTATTTGCAATGAGCATGAGTGAAAATATTATTCTGTATATTTAATTTGCACCAGCCGGCAAGCTTTAAAAATATAAAGCTTTGGCTGGACAATAATGTATAATTATGATTAAAATGAAATAAAAAAAAAAAAAAAAAAAAAAAAAGGTATCGTGTAATATAGGCTTTAGGTTTTCTATCCATACAATATAAAATTTATTACAAGTTGTCCATTTTGCAATCGACACAGTTTTGTAACAGGAGGTATTGATAAAATAATTATTTACTATTATTGCTCATATTGCTCGCAATCAGGCTATTATAATTAATGTGATGATATGATACCTATGCTAAAATTCTTAAAATTAATATTCAGTTTTACAAATATATTAATTAATGTGATGATATGATACCTATGCTAAAATTCTTAAAATTAATATTCAGTTTTATAAATACATCGTCTATTGATTACAAATTATTTTAAATTTATGACAAGAAATTATAATTATATCCTTTCAGAAAACATAATAACATTTTTAATATTATTTTTTTTTTCTACGTAAAAATAATTACAGCTTCCATGAAATACTGGTTGATTTATAATAAAATCTTTTAATTAAAAAAATGTACCAATAAAATTGTTTCTTTGATATACTGTAATTATTATGAAAAGATATTAATTTTTAGATAAATTATAAATTACATCAAATTTTCACACAAAAATGTGATTACATAAAAATTAAAACTCAATTTTCTTCAAAAACATTTGATATGTTATTACTTTGAATTTTATATAATATATTACATCAATTAAGGCATTGGATAAATATTTAAAAAAAACTATACTACATACATGATTACCCGTAGTATGGATGATGAAAATACCATTAAACGTTGATAATTTACATAATATGATACAATAGAGTAATTATTATTTTAATTTTTGAGATGAAAAAATATTTTTTGGAGAACTAGTACTATTTCTTATTAAGACACATGATATGAAAAAATACATTAAGATTTTTTTTTTTTTATAAACAATTAACAAGTCATGGAAAATTTATAAACAGTAAAACTTTGATCAACAAACACTTATGAACGGTGGAACTTTGTTTGACTTTGAATATTTTGGGCATGACAGTTACTTAAGAACTTGGGTACTCATTCCCACTGCATCCTAAAACATGAAAATTTGTCCCCTATCCCCTCTTTCGACACCTACAAAATGGATGAGAAACTTAGGTAGTTCAATGTAAAATACAAATGGATAACCTTCACAAAAAATTGTATATGGCAGAAATGAATAGAGGCCACCTACATTACCCTGAACTTTTTCGAAAATTTTAAGCCCAGAAGGTATTGCTAAAAAGTTTTTTTATTAAGAAGTGACAACATTGACGCTTCTCTCTGTATTTACAATAATATTTTAAAATTAGTTCCTGAGCTCTAAAAATTATGACAAAATTCAGAGAAGCATAATTTTGCACCCTCTATTCATTCCTGCAATGGAGTATCGACCTCAATTATTTTTATTGCAGAAATGAATAGAGGGTGAAAAGTTATGCTACCCTGATTTTTTTCAGATTTTTTTCATATATATATATATATATATATATATATTTTTTTTTGAGACAGAAAACTATTTTTAAAAAATTATTGAAAGTCCATTTTGTGACGTCACGTGGCGGCAAGTCCTATCTTTTTCTTAAGGAGCGGCGTCTCGTGACGTCACAAAAAGAATGTTCAATAATTTTTTAAAAATACTTCCCGGGCTCTAAAAAATCTGAAAAAAATCAGAGTAGCATAACTTTGCACCCTCTATCCATTTCTGCAATAAAAAAAAATTAAGGTCGATACTCCGTTAAATATTTCATGCAGGTTGTCCATTAGAGGGGAGGGCTTAAATCGTCGCCTCAGAATGCAAGTCGCGTAAGTACAAAAAAATTTGATGCGACTTTGAGCTTTAAGTTATATTGAAATAAGGTTCAAAGTTGCATCAAATTTTTTTGTACTTACGCGACTTGCATTCTGAGGTGACGAAATAGAGACCCTTGATTGTAAGACCAATAAGAGCACCCTCTAACCCCCCCCCCCCCTTTCAGACATCTCTCTGTAATTTCAAAGCAATGACTCAAATGATTTTAATTATTTTGTTAAAAAAAGTATTACTGTTTATCTCCTATATTTATTCATAAGTATCTTCCGGTTCAATCTTAATATTGAATCCATTCAAATCCTCGGACTCAAAATTATCATGACCTGAATAATTTCCACTAGCGGAGGATTGTGGGGATAAATTGTTGCCACTTTCGTCCAACTCCTCGTCTCGGCTAGCTCTCAGCCAATGAGTGACGTTCGAAGGATGCGGCAAGTCAAAATGTTCTCTCACCATACTGTATGCCTCTGGCGAACACTCAAATAATTTCATTGAAAAATCTTTTATACTATCTGTATAACGTTTTTCATATGAATCTAAATTTGTATTATTTAAAAAACTTTCTAATATTTCATATGTTAAACCATTAAAATTATCTTTTAATATTTTTTGTATTGAAATACTATCCATTTTTTTACGCATGTCTCTCATTTGATATTGCATTGTTCTGATTGTATTATCACGTTTTCCAATTTCTTGTTGTAATAAATTACATTTTCTTTTTAAATTTTCTATTGTTGATAATGAAGTTGTTGAAGATGTTGATAATAAATTTTTATTATTATTTACTTTACTATCTTCCTCAGGCGTAAGCGAGATTGACAAGAATTGAGTTACATCAAAATCTCCCCGTTGTTGATCATCAACATTTTGCTCATCACTTTCACCATTTAATTGTTGTTGATATATTGGATTAAGATTTGGAACTGGTTTATTAAGATGAGAAGAAATTAATGGTTTTGAAGTAATATACACTGAGGTATTATTTGATGGATGTAATATTGGTAAATTATTTTGTAATGGTGTACTTATTTTCATTTTTTTGTACGGTATTCCGTTATTTTGTGAAGGACTTTGGTGATACGGTTCTGTGTACCGTGGGATCGGGACTTTACTTGCTAGCGGAGGTTTTGGCTGAATTTTCTTCAAGGGCACGATGGACACTCCAGAAGGAAGATTGGTGGGCAGGACGTTCGTTGGTTGCAGTCTCGCAGACGAAGATCTTGATGGACTGCAGCTCGTGATCTGAAAAACGAGCTCCAAGTTAGAAATACATTAAAAACTTGTTAGTCACGGGACCCAGAAAATTAGTTTTACCTTATATCAAGTTTTCCCTAACACCTGCAATTCTAATTGTTTTTTTACTGGACTGCGATCTCATTTACTCAAAATTGAGTTTTACCTAACAACAAGTTTTCCCTGTAATTTCTGTTCTCCAGATTTTTTTCACGTGCGCTTGGGAGTCTTTGACTTGTGTTTAACCAAATGTTGTAAAAAAACTGTTTACTAATAACTCGTTACATACACTAACAAAAACACATGTGTCATTAAATTTATATTTCTATGACCTAAGTAATATCAAGGATTTCTGCCTAATGGCAACGTCGCTTCCATTGACTTACGGTATCGTTTGATGTGACCTTTTTAGCTTGGCCCCCAGTGTACAAAAAAATGCTCTAATGTTACCTCTAAGTGAGAAGGCAGGATGAAGGGAAGTCTCTTTAGGGGAGCTTGTCTCCACGCACTCTTCCTTCGTGGGGTCATGGGGCTGAAGATGCTCGGGATGGCAGTTTCTCGCAGGAAGTGTTTGTGCTTGCCGGCCTTCAGTTGGTAGTCGTGAGGAAGGAAATGTTGGCTGCACACGAAGCTGTTCTTCGTCGGCATCCAGTCGATACGACCGATAGCGTCGGCCCAGCGCCGACACATGTCCTCCCGACGTAGCGGGAAACTGAAGAGAGGTCAAAACTTTGAAAATGTGATGGATTTTTATACAAATAATTACGTTTTGTGTGCAATAACCAATAAAGATAAATGGCAGATTGACTATGAGCGGAAGGAAGGTGAACTGGGCCATGCTGTAAAGCAGGTTTTACAGGTGCCATAGGCTTGAACCAGCATAAAAAATGTGGCCTGTGCAGTTTCTTATTCTATTCATATTTTCAAATTCACCGAGACCTCTTGATAATCGTATAATATTCTTTATGTATCATACAATGCATCCTGTATGTATTGTATGTACGCACATTATGCAAACACTTTTTGTGTTATATTTTTAAATAATAGCTGAATATGTAACAACATTCTTGTTACAAGTATTTTAACATATCATTTCACTTTTAAATCATGACTGATGCAGGCAAGTTAAAACGTTGATAGGTTACATACCCAAAATTTGAAATCTATGATACACAAATACATACATAATGTATGTATTATACAGTAAACAAGAAATACTGTGAATTCAATTTATTTCAAAAAGTAAAAATTTATCCTTTGGTCCTGCAGGTTTTCAAAATTAGCCGAAAATGTTCAAAGCCTGTATGTCGAACCTCATACAGGAAACGGTCAATAAAAAGTCATATCTATATGATAGCTCTTTTTGTTTAAAATTTAGATATTACAAGCATATAATTGAAAATAATAAGCTTATAATATTATAATAAAGAAGGTAGAGCTGAGTTTAATTCAATAGTGATCATGTTAATGCCAAAATAATGAATAATTTGAGGGATTCTAGAATGGAGAGTACTGTAGACATGCAGGTAGGGGGTGCAAGATTCTTTACCTGTGAAATTGGACTTCTCCACCTTTCTGGAATCTATTTTTACATGTAGGCACTGAACACGATATAACCATGATTATAATACAAAAGTTTTATACCTAAATATATTAAAATAATGTCTAAAAAACACAAAAAATTCCTACACGATGTCACCCGACAGTGACGGATTTGTTTTCGATCTCACAACAAAATTATTTTCTAGCAGCTCACGCCATCTATGAATTTATTTTTGAACTTTAACGATTTGATGATTTGATCACGAATTATGAATTTAATTCATAAATAATTTTAATTTTTTTTTTTTGAGAAACTCGATCAACTGTAATTTTAGCTATAATAATATAACTGCAGACAATTCTTAAATTATTACACCTGATACATGCCTGAATGAAAACTGTAAAATCTGTGCTTGTGAATTCTGGTGAAATAAGTTTCAGTTAATTATTCATTCAGTTTTTCTGAACGTCCATGCAATTATGTGGTGTGTGTGGCGCAGTGCACTTGACCTGGTCTCGTCAGATCACCGAAGTTAAGCAACGCCGCGCGTGGTTAGTAGTTGGATGGGTGACCATTTTCAATAGAAACCACGTTTCCCACCCAGGGGTAAAATGTTGCGCTTTTCCACTATGTGGTTCCCCTGGCTTTGGACCATTACACTTCCGGTTCATTGACAAAAGCTGTAGCGTCCATCCTGGCTGAGGTTTCCACGTTTCCCTCAGCCGCAGGCAAATGCCGGGATGGATTTGCAAGGCCGTGGCCGCCCTCGTTCCAGAAGAGCCCGCGAAACGCTGAAGTTATAGGGTTTCGGAAGGTTCGGGGTTTCAATTTTTTAAGTAGTATGTAATTATAATTATAATTAAACCCTATTGGGTACTTCTATATATTTACTATACGGGTCTTTCACCATACGTCACAAAAACATGACGTCACGTGAATGTAGGCAAAAAGCACCTATTTAACATGGTAGTAGCATACCAAAAACTATTTATTTTCTGCGATATGACGATTGTGATACCTTTGACAATTATTTTATTTGATAGATTGAAATGTCAAGTAAATGGAAAAAAATGCAATATTTGCCAATGATATCTGTGAAAAATACAATAAATCATTAAATAAAATGTAAATCGACTCCAAATTTCAAGTCAATAATGACCATTTTACGACACTTATGCACTGATATTGACCCTAACATTCTGAAAAAAAATCAGCCAATCACCGACCATTGCTTTCCCCGCGGACTTTTGAATACGAGGGGGAAACGGCACAACAAAGAATAATGATAAAGAAATACTAGGTAAAATAAAAAAAATATATATGTTCAAGTTATGTATATTCATTTCTTACGTATAAATTATTGTTAAAAAAAATTAAAAATATGTTAAATTAGGAGCAATAAATCAAGTGATTCCAGTTCCCCCTAAGTACCTACTGATGAATGTAAACAACAACAAAGCCAAGCAAACACCGTATAGTAAATAGAAGTACCCAATAGGGTTTAATTAAAAATGAATGGCGTCTGACGGTGATCTGGTTCCTCGGCTTCGTGTGGTTCATTACCTCCTAATACTGGCTACACCCTTCAGGGTCGAATCATCATCTGCTTCATTGGGGTGAGTCTCTAGAAAATATTGTTCTCAAGGTGGAAATAGGCCAGGCCCACATGACGTCACTGCATATCCTTATTTTACACTTTACAGGAGCCATATAGTGTTGTTGCATCAGCAGCGTGTAAGAGAGAAAATGTAGAAAAAAATTCATTATAAACGGCAATTATTACATTTATATCGTTTCCATGTCATCTGCTGGCGCTCGTTTATAAAGAATACACAAACTACATTTTTGTGTCCTTATTATATATATTAATTATACCTGCATATATGGCAACAAAGTCAATTTATCTAACATGTTTATTATTTTATTTTTCAATGCTTTGGAGCGTACGGTTTGACAACAGTAGGGGAAGGGAGGGGAAGTAAACATCTCAGGACGTTATCCTGTAGGACAAACCAAACCCCCTTATTAACTCCATGTTTTTTTCACAGAGACCCGACCTGGCCGGGTTTCTAGATGATATGATCGAGCTATAACCTTTTATTTTTCTTTTTCATAATTAAATAAAAATTATATCATCAATCAACTAGTGAAATAATAATAATAAACCATATCATGATCGATAGATATTCTATAATGTATAATGATATTGTAGGATGAATGGAATTAATAAATATTTCTTTATTTTTGTTTTTAGATTCGGGAACTATTTTTAAAAACATATTAAAAGTATAAATATATTATAGAGAAAGTGACGCGCCTATATAATAAGTTTGAATCTCTTAATAAAAGGATATAGGACTTAATTAAGAGGGGCGTAGGTAAACCCAACCTTGGCAAAACTTTTTAGCAATACTTCCGCCGGCCTCTAAAAAATTAAAAAAAAAAAAAAAAAAAAAAATTTTATAAGTGGCATTACCCTAGCTGCTCTATCCATTTTTGCAATAAAACATAATTATGCATATTTTATGTTGAGGTCAATACCCATGCAGTCAATTTTTTTTATATATTAATTATAATATCTTATGGCCATGATTATTAATTGTTGCAATATATATATATATATATATATATATATGACATGTATAATAAATATATTTGTTTTTAAATTGTTAAATTTTATTTTATAATATGGAATACGCAGTCAGGAAAAATGGTTACAATTAACGCAAAGTTGGAACTTTAATTTTAATTTTATTTTTTTATGAGACATAATTATAATATCCTAGAAATGTATAATACTTGAAATTCTATACAATTTTAAAATGCAGGATTATTTAATAATTTTTACACAATTATTTTTAAAAAAAATGAGAAAAATATATTCCCTAAAAAAGTTACAAACACAGAGTGAACAAAATTGTATATTTAATCGATACAAAGTGGCTTTTAATTATTTTTTTAATGTTATAAATTTTTCCATGAAATTGTCGAGTACCTTGTCAAATTTAGAAAATAATTTGTATTGCATGGTGCAAAAATAAATATGAATTATTCTGAAAATGTTGAGCAATTAGATTCATTGTTTGCATTAATACATACAAAATACAACTAGGTGTAAAATGCAAACAATGAAAATGTTAGAAGTATACATAAAAAAAAGGTTGATTTCAATAGAATAATTTTTAATGGAAATTATCAAGTTAAAAAATTGGACATGAGATTTGAGCAGAAGAAAACAATCAAGGCACTTTTATTTAAAGGTGAACAAAAAAAGAAACATGAAAATCTTGCTGTAAATGCAAATAATAATATTTTAATAATTTCCTGTCGCAGCCTTGTTAATCACCATTTCTCGTAGCAATAATAACACAGGGCATTGTAATTAAGAGTGTAAAAAAATGAATATAATCTTTTACAACAAAATTTTTGCAATTTAAAAAAAAAAAAAAAAAAAAAAAGAAAAAAAAATTGTTCATTGGTACATTAATTTTATTATTTTTTTTTCTTTTTTAAAAAAGGTCAAGAGATTTAGAATAAATTAATATATGAAATTGCGTGCCAAAGTTTAAAATTTTGCTACTGTTAACTCAAAATGAGACAAAAGAAAATCAAGAATAAAGTTTAACTTAGAATCAAAATGTCATCTTTGTCTGAAATCTACACACTATTCACTAACCTTATAAAAATTTTATGGGATCGACCATCCAATACCATTTCTAAAAAATTTAGCATTTGATAATACATGTATAAAATTTTAGCAGAAATTTATTTTAAAGGAATGTTATTTAAATTTAAGTTACAAAATATTTACAATAACAGGTTTCATTCAAGATTTCTGATGCTACAAAAATTAAATATTATTAATGTTATTTATATTTCAATTTTGTACATTTCAGTTTTCTATGAAAATTTTAAATTTTGTACTCGCCTTGGAAAAGTTCCCTTACCAAGAAAAGGTTGTAGCGTTGATGTATTTTACTGTACATTGATTACTTTGGGGAAGTTTCCAGAGCGTGGAGTGTACAAAAATTACAAACAAATGAAAATCTGAGATTATTTAAATTGTCCGTTACAAAAATATGTTGACACACAGAAACTGTTTATGTGACCTCCATGTTTATCACTTGTCGATGTCATCATCTTTTTTACGACGGAAGAGGAGAACCTCGGGCTCTGAAATCAACAGAATTAACATTTAGTATGAATTAAGGGTTAGTGGTAAGAAAAATAGGCTTAGTAGATGGTGAACCTCTCTGAAAATTTCAGCCAACATCATGAAATAATTTTCCATGAAATTCAGTGACATTTTTTTTTAGATATTTAACACTGAGATTAGCATTGTTTCAAGTGGGGACTGCTGTGACTTTTAATCAAATCAGTATCTTTTTAACATGAAAAAAGTTAATTACTCAAAATCTACACCAAATTTGTAGTTTTTTTTTTTTTTTTTTACATCAGCAAACAAAAATCTTATTAAAAGAAAAGGATAGGAATAACCAGCAAGGCCTTACCGATCGAAAGAGTAACAGCAGGTGGAAATTCTTGCGGTCACAGAGGAAACAAAAAATAATAAAAATTTTGTCCTTTAATTTATGGACTATAAATACATACATAACATGACGCCATATCCCTTTACGGGATAAGCAAGCAGCATTATTACCTCGGCCGTCTACAAATTGCCCTCCAAAGCACTCGATTCTTGCATACTCCACTTGCTTCAAAAATACTCATAATTGTCTTTTGCCTTCTGCACTCTCTATTACACTGTAATATTTTCACTTTATATGAAGATGACATTAGTTCTTAATGTATGTGGAACAGAGATGACAAAATTAGGTTTGATATCAATGATAAAATTATTTAAGTCATTCACTGTTTTATTAAAACTCTTTTTTTCCACAGTTATGTCTAATCTTTTTATCTTTTTTTTTTTTATTAGAGATTAATGTCATGGCCATTGCTCAATATTTTTTGATGATAAAGTGAAAATATTTTTAGTCCATAAAATAAAAGACAAAAAAAAAAATGTTGGTTTGCTGGTATATATAAAAAAAAAAATACATACAAATTTGGTGTACTTTTTGAGCAAATATTTTTTTTATGCATAAAGGATACTGACTTGACTAAAAGTCAAAGCAGTTCCCATTTTCAACAATGCTAATCTCAATGCTGAATATCTCAAAAATATCGTTACATTTGGTCTATTTTTTTTTTTTTTTATATATGTAAAATTATTTCATGGTGTCAGGAAAGTTTGCTGAAATTTTCAGAGTGGTTCACCATCTACTAAGCCCACCGACATTAATCCTTTAAGGTGAAAACAGCCGCCCACTCTACGCGTTCTGGTTGGTCGGAAGTTTGGAGAGGCCAAACTCGGTGCTAAGCTCGGTGCTAAGCGCACAAATAATTGCGCTCGTCAATTGTTTTAACCGCGAAATTCAAAAATTTTCAACAATTGCATTGAAATCATGTGCTAAGGCAATCAGCTGTTCGAAAAAAACACGATCGGAAACATTTGAGCGAGTGTTTCAACTGATTTTCTTAGCACCAAATCGGCGGTGCTAAGCGTAGCGGCTGTTTTCACCTTTAATCAACACTTGCTTTTGTTTTGTTGCTTAAAATACAAATTTAGATAAAACAAATTAAAAAAAAATATAAATAACAACACAGTAATGGTAAATCAAATAGAATTACACATGGGTTGATTGAAGCTTGCACTTTTAGAACAGTGGGTGGGTTTGTTGTTTTTGATTTTGAAAAAATTGCCAACTAATTTAAAGAAAACTAAAAAATTTGAATTTATATTTAAAATATTAAATTAAATTCAGATTTTTCAAAAGGATTTTTCTATGCAGTGCCGTAGAAGGTCACAGAACGCACCACAAGAAATCATGAGGTTTTATGTCGTGATCAACAACATTTGCGACATTCTGAAGTAATTTTGAACTACATGAAAGGCACTTTTACAGGTATGATAAGGCAGACAGCTCATTATTGTTCTCGGAAGGCAGATAGCTCATTATTGTTCTCGGTAGGCAGATAGCTCATTATTGTTGTCGGTAGGCAGATAGCTCATTATTCCGGACGAGTGATGATATACAATGTGATGTTCACCTGGTATGTGCAGCATGTAGTGCACCCAGCCCGGACTCATCTGCACACCAAGGTTCCTCCATTCGGTCTCCGTCATCAAATGAGTCCTCGGAACCAACTTTGCGATGTCAGCCGGCAGCATAACGTGCCTGAAACATGACAATGTATTGCAGATAGGAAACGATTTGCTTTATTTGTCCACTAAAAACAATTTAATAAGAATAGAGGCTTCAAGTCAGCTGATTTTTCAGTGTTCCCACCGTCTTATCCAAACCTATTAAAAAAATATAACGTGAATTCGTTAATTTTTATAATTAATATTATAACTAAGAAGAAGATTTTTTATGGAAAATACTTCCAAACTTAAAAATACAGTGAATAAAGATTTAGTTTTTTTTTACTCAATTTATAACTGAAAAAAGTTAAAAAAACACTTTGCTTCATTTTCAAGTGCAAGATGGACCTTAGCGACACAAATGAGCATCGCGAGGCGCACCAACTTGAAGTCTCTACAGGGTGATGGCCAACAACAACACAACTTAACCCTTAATTAATTAATTTATTAAATAATTTATTTATTGTTATTTATTTTTTTAAAGGATACACCCCTAAGAGCTTACAGCTCTCGGCGGGGTAATGGGTATAGTCCAGAAAGCGAGATTTGGACCACGGAAAGGACGTAATTTCAGTAGTTTTTGCTTCCGGTTGCCATGTTATAACCCGCAATCGGAAGTTCCCGTACGTCATTTCCGGCTATTTCCATGGCCCAAATCTCGCTTGCTGGACTATAAGGATAAGGTAGGGAAAGGATGGTGGCCACAGTCTGTTACATGTCCTAGCATTCCCTGAGGTGAGACTGAGGGAACCGTGGAAAACCTCAGTCAGGACGGACACCTTTACTTTTTCTCAATGGACCAAAGCCTGGAGAACCACACACAAGCACCCTTAAAGAGTTTTCACATATATACTAAAAAATTGCTAATACACGCCGCAGGACGCCGTAGCACACATAGCTCCGTAAGAAAATCAAGGGGACCTTGATTTTTGCTACGGTATTTACAAGTATGTGAAGGCATCTTAAGATCACTGACCATATGGGATTTTTGTCAGAACTTAGAAAGCTTTTGTTTATTAAGTCTAGCTGGACTGCCGTGTGAAGGTGCTTTCACATATTCGAAAATCGCTATGGAGTTCCGTAGCAATGTCATAAGCCTTTCACATATTCTCGATCGTCTGCGGCAGCTGCGGGGGAAAATAATGTGAATGCCGTAGCAAAATCAAACTCATCTTGATTTTTCTACGGAGTTCCGTAGAACGTGCCGCAGAAGATCGCGAGGTGCAGCTACGGTACACCGCAGCAAAATCAACACATTTGCTACGGAGTAGCTACGGCGTGTTTCCGTAGCGATTTTCGAATATGTGAAAGCACCTTGAGAGGGGTATGGTGGAGGGGGTATTTAAGAGATTGGGAAATTGAGTGCTACCATCTGCGCTGATGTGCTAGCTGGACATTAAAACTGAAAATACAAAGGAATATTTGTTATTATACTGTATTATATGCATACTGCAAGGGAAAGAATGGGGTACAAAAATATCATGTTTTATGGTTACGAAAAATCACAAACAATATGCATATCCTAACCAATCTTTGTATGCATATTATGCGTTCAGTATATATGTGAAGTGTACTGAATATTTTAAAAGTTACCTTCTATAATGCACATATGCATAATTTGCGATGCATTTTGGGGCAATATCATACATGTGTGAATCCAGCATGTTGCTAGCCGGCGAAGAATGGTTTGCTTGTGTTTTTTATAATTACCTGTATTCGTAAATGTCATCATAATACTTCTCAGAGTAGCGAATATCATCAGCAGGCATGTTTTCTGCTCTTCTTCAGCATTCAAGTCGAGGCTTCACAGTTATCGTTATAAAATGAGACTTCTAGAAAATTTGCAGCAGATTTTGTGATTTGTGGGCGTAACGAGTGTTTTGACAAACTGCCACTAGGTGGCTGAAAATATTTTCCCGCTAAAAAAACACCGCGAAGTTTTCGAAGCGATTATTGCCTCAGCAATTTTATAATCAGAATTTTAATTATTATTGTTTTAGTTATGTTTTGTAAATGTTAATATTATTTGTTTTTTATTTTATAAAGTATATTAATTTAAATCCTTAAATCTATAATAATACTGTATTACTATTATCTTATATAGTTGTCAGATTTAATTGTGTATATGATATTAAATATATTACATAATATTAATCATAATATAATCAATGTATCATATTTTAATTTTATAAAATATCTTTCGATCTATAGGCCTAATTTTTTTCTTTTTTCACCACATACATGAAAAACGTTTATTGCAATTTATTTGTTTATTATATTTTCCTCATGTTACATCATATATAATACACAAAAGTTACTTGGCAGGTGCTACTAATAATTAAAATAATTTTCTATGAGATAATGATATGGTGTTGCATGCATATTTTTATCTAATTTTTTTATCGTTATATATTTCATCATGCAGTTACAAAAAAAAATCGAAAAAATCGTATAATTTAAATTAAATGCAGATTAGGTCGAGCGTGGCGCAGTGCATTGACCAGTTCTCGTTAGATCACCGAAGTCAGGCAGCGTCGAGCGTGGTTAGTACTTGGATGGGTCACCGTTTCAAGTAAAAATCACTAATGGAGTATTGCTGATTGACCTCAATTTTTTTATTGCAGAAATGGATAGAGAGTACAAAGTTATGCTACCCTGATTTTTTTCAGATTTTTTTGAGACCGGGAAGTATTTTTAAACAATTATTGAAAGTCCTTTCTGTGACGTCACGCGGCGGCAAGCTCTATATTTTTCTTAAGGAGCAGCGTCTCGTGAAGTCAGGACTTTCAATAATTGTTTAAAAATACTTCCCGGTCTCAAAAAAATCTGAAAAAAATCAGGGTAGCATTACTTTGCATGCTATTTAAATTCATTATTCGTATATTTTTAACATTTTTATGCACAGTAAAATAATTACTAATATAAATTAAACTAAAAAAAAAAATACAATACAATTAGCTCACATATACTCTGTAAACGCAACTTACTCATTATTTGTTATAATATAATTTATCAATATTCTGCATTTGCTATAAAATATTCTATATACTATGTATTAAGGTAGAGATAACGCCGAACAGCTGATCGACATAATCCCCTTTGATTAACATGTAAACCTTAGCAAATTGACAAAAATTCTGAAATTTTTTTGAAAGGCAGATATTAGTGCCTATAAAAGCCATAGAAAAAATTTCAAAACAATTTAACGAGCCGATTTTTTTTTATTAATTTTTTTAATTTTCATCATAGGGCTTTCCAAATGGAGAGCCAAACTAAAAAATTAATTTAAATAAATCGGCTCGTTAAATGTTTTGGAAACTTTTTCTATGGCTTTTAGGCACTAATATCTGCCTCTCAAAAAAATTTCAGCATTTTTGTCAATTTTTGCTAAGGTTTACATGTTAATCAAAGGGGATTACGTCGATCAGCTGTTCGGCGTTATCTCTACCTTAATTCAGAGTTCAAACTCTCTTACTAAACACAGGCTTGCATTGAGTGTACAATCAGAGCGTACTAGAATGGTACAATGTATTTCTGTATGATTGCAGATGCACGCCCTTTAAAAAAAAAAAAAAAATTATCAATACATTTCACCGCGATTCTTATCAAAACATAAACTTTCAATTTGCTATACCTGCGCTCCCACACACCTTTTGTGAGGGGTTGTGACGCATGTGCAGAAGTGCCACGTCTCGAGGGCTGGGCGTGTACTGGCGCCACCACAACAGCCAGGCGCCACTCGCTCGCCGAACGACCGCGAGATCGTTTGAAGCTCCGCAACCCACCGTGCAGCGAGGTACGTAAAGTTGCATGTTTTACAGGCGCTTTTTTATTTGTATTTATTTATTATATTAGTTATGTTTATTTAACATCTTAAATAACCGTGAGGTACATTGCCAATACCTGTAATAAGAGACTTAATTAATTTGGTTTATTAAATACAAATAATGTACAGATACAATTATAATATACATTATAGGGGGACATTCACAAAGCACTTTAACCCCCACTTTAGCCCCGATTTTTAACCCTGGTGCTAAACATGGTACTAAACCAGGGGCTAACCATGTTAAGCTCATAGCTTAGCACCATGTTTAGCACCAGGGTTAAAAATCGGAGCTAAATTGGGGGTTAAAGTGCTTTGTGAATGTCCCCCTATAAATACATATACAATGGAATTAAATATAATATAAATAACGTATAACATAGAACTGTAGATATAAAAAGAGTTGAAACAATAAATGCTAAGTACACACTTCAGTTAGATGATTATAATATTAAAAGATAATAATTATAAATAAATGTATTATGATATTATACTGGAATATTATAATATCTCCCGTGGCATAGTCATTAGTAGATTTCGTTCTAACAAACATAAGAGACTTAAGAATTAAACATAATTATTAATTTATGTTAAATAATTCAAATCAAACATTATTGTCATCTTTAAAGGTAAGGTAACACGCCCAATGTTAAAAAAAATCCCATTCATGAAAATTATAAAAAAAAAATGTTCTCCTCTACATCCCCTATCAGTAGCTAAAATATTATTATAGGTATACGAATTCGAGCGAATCCGAATAATTGAAGAATAATTAATAAAAATAGTTCTAAATATTAAAATTCAGTTAAAAATATCAGGTATACAAATTCGAGCTAGCTTTTTAGCTATGAATTTTTAAAGTTGACTACGTCCTTTATCATAGAGAAATGAAACTCCCATGTTAAATTAGTCAACTTTAAAAATTCATCATAACTCAAAAACTAGATCAAATTTGTATACCTGATATTTTTAACTGAATTTTAATATTTAGAACTATTTTTATTATTTATTCTTCAATTACTATAAGGAAATCATTAACTTTACTTTTTTTTTTCTTTGTGATGGTATACAAATTGTTCTTAAGTAAAAAATCAACTAATTTTGACTTCAATCGTTGATTATATACTTGGATTAGCGACGTGTAATACAAGTGACGTAAATTAGTGAGTGAATTAATTGATGACAATTAAAAATGCAACGCACGATAAATTAATTATTTTAGGCCTATATGTATGTTACATACTGTAAAATTACTTTCATAACGCATGTTAATTAAATTAATTTGAAATTATTTAAAAGAACTTTTTATTTCATTATTTTATTTTCAATGTTAATTTATTACAGTATATTATATTCTGCTATTAGCGTAAGCATTCAAACTTAACAACAGCATTGATATTTTATTTTTATTTCATTTTATTCTAGGGTCAAATTAGTCAAATTACATGACGTCAGGTGTTTTCAGCATGATCGAGCTAAAATTAGAAGTTTTGGTTTTGTCAAGTTTTGCCGCCGTTTTCACTGTTTTGAAGTTTGAGTCCTCAAAATCCGGCTTTTTTGTTTGTTATAGAATCTTCAAAATTCCTTCATATTAAAACTCCTAGGGTCCAATTACATGACGTCAGGTGTTTTCAGCATGATCGAGCTAAAATTAGAAGTTTTTGTTTTGTCAAGTTTTGCCGTTTTCACTGTTTTGAAGTTTGAGTCCTCAAAATCCGGCTTTTTTGTTTGTTATAGAATCTTCAAAATTCCTTCATATTCAAACTCCTAGCGTCCAATTACATGACGTCAGGTGTTTTCAGCATGATCGAGCTAAAATTAGAAGTTTTGGTTTTGTCAAATTTTGCTGTTTTCACTGTTTTGAAGTTTGAGGCCTCAAAATCCGGCTTTTTTGTTTGTTATTGAATCTTCAAAATTCCTTCATATTCAAACTCCTAGGATCCAATTACGTGACGTCAGGTGTTTTCAGCATGATTGAGCTAAAATTAGAAGTTTGGTTTTGTCAAGTTTTGCCGTTTTCACTGTATTGAAGTTTGAGGCCTCAAAATCCGGCTTTTTTGTTTGTTATTGAATCTTCAAAATTCCTTCATATTCAAACTCCTAGGTTCCAATTACGTGACGTCAGGTGTTTTCAGCATGATCGAGCTAAAATTAGAAGTTTTGGTTTTGTCAAGTTTTGCCGTTTTCACTGTTTTGAAGTTTGAGGCCTCAAAATCCGTCTTTTTTGTTTGTTATTGAATCTTAAAAATTCCTTCATATTTGAACTCCTAGTGTCCAATTACATGACGTCAGGTGTTTTCAGCATGATTGAGCTAAATTTAGAAGTTTTGGTTTTGTCAAGTTTTGCCGTTTTCACTGTTTTGAAGTTTGAGGCCTCAAAATCCGGCTTTTCTGTTTGTTATTGAATCTTCAAAATTCCTTCATATTCAAACTCCTAGGGTCCAATTACGTGACGTCAGGTGTTTTCAGCATGATCGAGCTAAAATTAGAAGTTTTTGTTTTGTCAAGTTTTTATTATCTCTTTCATGGACAAAACAAGAAACATATATTATATTAGATAATATATTAAGTCAAAATTTAAAACTGTGCCTATGTTGCAAATGAAAAAGATTGCTCAGCCTTCCATTCACTTCCATTCACAGGATTCCCGAGTTGAAATAAATTTCCTATTTTCTTTGCTCTTAAACTCTCCTCTCGTCTTTTCTCCTCTTATTTTGCTCCATTTTAGAGGAAAAAATATGTGAAAAAGACGAGATTACGTCTTTTTTTTCCTCTTTTTGAACATAAAATGTCAGAAATATTGTTTTCATTCATTTCAACCTCACTTTGAGCGAAGAGGAAATAAGATGTGTTTTAGAGGTAGAAAGATTAGGTTTAGATGTGTAAAAGATGAGTTGAAGACGTAATGTTTCAACTAGGGTTGTGTCCATTCACCCGAAAAATAAACTCGTACGAATTCGTGTGGGCGTGGCCTAATTCAAACTTCCCGCCATTCGACATGTTAGCTACAGGAAACCATGGAAACCTTTAGCAGGAAGTCCGGCGAACCGTAAGATGTACCTCTCGAATGCAGGGTACTTGTCCGAACCCCGAAAAAGTTATAAAAAGTAACACCCTAGACCGGGATTCGAACCCGCAACCTTCCTTATACGAGGTGGGAGCGTTACCAATGTGTCTACACTGCTTTGTTAAAAAATCACATTATTAAATTAAAAAAAAAATGTCTCCTTAGAGGATATGCAACTCTCTGTACACAAATGTATGAAGGGTTGCGTACACACCAGGGGCTTTAACACATTAATTATAGCACGTGTAGAGTTGATGCAACGCTGTACTCTGCAAACACAATAATTCCATGGAGCGATGTCGAGCGGGGCTTGGCGGCGCGAGAAAAGCGCACTTGCTTCAATCTCGTATGGTAGCCATGTTGGCAAAAAAAAACGCTCCCCGCAAGGCGAGGAAATTCCGAGCCTCTGATTGGCTATGGCACGCGATTTCCACGCTCCATGGAAATGCACCTTTAACCTAACAATAAGTGTCACATAGGAGGTCAAATATACTCCTGCTACTTTTATGTTGCATCTGGCAGTAATGAAGTAATAATGAAATTATGTTCTTTTTTTTTAATACCAGTTGATATACATTGTGACTACATACTACATAATAATATAATTAAATTTAGGTGAAAATAATATTACTGACATTTATTTATATAGAACAATAAACAAATTAAATTTTTACTGTAAAAAATATTTAAATTTAGAAAATATTACAAATGAATTCACATTATTAACATTTTTCTTGTTAATAGAATAATAATTATTTTTAATATAAGATAAATAAACAATATTTTTTTAAAAACAGATACACTTTTTCATTTTTTTTCATATAATCTGGAAATTTGTTATAGAATACGGAGATAAAATATAAATGGCCTCTTTTAGTTTGCTCGTATATCCTTAGTATTTTTTATGTACACTTTACATAAAGTTGTTATATATATGCGGCATCAATTAAAGTTCTATATTGTACACTATATGTCGATTATATAATAAATTTAAAGTCTTATTAAACCATGTATAAAATTCTTTTATATAATTGTTGAAAAATATGGAATAATTAAAGATCTTCATATTTTTTTATAAATTTAAATTTCCATTGATGAATTTTAATTAATTTCATGGCACTTTGAGATTTTGTTTTCAAATTTGAACAATATGACTTCTAAATTTATTAAATTAATATAGAATACGCTGTTTTGTCTTTAATTTTTTTATTACTTGGTGTAATATTGAAAACAGTGGAAATATTAGTTATAAATATATTATTATAGCTTTGTTAAAAAATCTAATTATGCTCTAAATATTGATTGCTTTAGCTTTAGTACTGACTTGTCCTATAAACCTCAACATATACATGGAAATATGACTAGGAAAAAATGGAAATAATAAAAGATTTTGAATTTAACTTCCAAAAAAATTTAAAATAAAGCGAAGCACTGATATAATCTAACATCCAGTCCTGTGAAATTTACTTTAAAGTTACTAATACGAACGACGTCAGAGAAGTTTTGCCCCCCTGTGTGCACGCAACCCTCCTTACACCAAGGTGAAAACATTTGTACAGCCCCTACGGGGACATCTCAGTCTTAACATTAGAGCGAGAGTTCACTTTTCATATCACAAACTCTGCAAAAGTATACATATAAAATAACAACAAATCATAATTATGAACCGAGTTGAAATAAATGTAATATTTTATTCGCTATTAAGGTCTCCTCTCGTCTTTTATCCTCTTATTTTGCATCATTTTAGAGGAAAAAAAAAGAGGGGAAAAGACGAGATAACGTATTTTTTCCTCTTCTTGAGCATAAATTGTCTTCATTTCATCCTCACTTTGATCGAAGAGGAAATACGATGTGTTTTAGAGATAAAAAAGACTAGGCTTAGACGTGTAAAGGATGAGTTGAAGACGTAAATTTTTAAGTAATAATAAGACTATATAAAATAAAAAAATTCACATATTGTTTTTTAAATTATTAATTTCCCTTAAAATATACAATTTAAGCATCAAGAAAAAGGGTTTCTATTTTTAGAAGTTTGCGTTGTACTTGAAAAACAACCCCTTCGTCAGGTGATTTGAATAAAAGCAACCCTTTCGTTTTGCACGCCACACAGATTTTAATAACCACCGTAAAAAATTACCAATTTATTGATAGCGTGATACACGGAGAAAGTTGTTAAACTTTCTTAACTAAAATTTGAAGAAAAAAACCGTTAACTGAACTCTGTGGTTGGGTACTGCATGTGGTATTAGTATTTTAAATTCCCGGCTATTCCGGGATGTAATTGCTTAATATAGGGTTTTGTGGATCTTTTTCAAATCGTGGCTGCTATATGGTCTATGCGGGTCTTTCACCATACGTCATAAAACAATATGACGTCACGATTGTGTAGGCAAAACATTGTCAGCGGCATAGTAAATACGTTGTGGTCTATAAATTAATTTCTCCTGGCTATTCACATTATTTTTTTTTAATTTTCTTTCATAAATGGTGACAAGAAGAACCAATGCTATTAAAGAAAAATATTTGGCGACCAAAACAATTATTAAAAATAAATATTGTGAGTTACGTTAACCCGCACAGCATAGGATTTTCTATCTGTATCCCGATTTTGGACGGCTTCGGGTATCTCCGTGCTACCCAAAACATAAACATGAATTCCTTTATAGCAAATTTTTTAATTAATTAATGTTTTTGTTTATATTATTTATAATTGGCAATTGATGAATAAAAAAAATAATTTAAATGAATTTTTGTACATGTTTTTTCGTGTATAATAGGTCAGCACTTTGGTAAATTATTATATAACTATATCTAATTATATAATATAACTATTATGTAACTATATTTAATAACGTGATAAGAATCTAAATTACAAAACAGATCATCTCATCTTTTCTAAATACCAAACCCAAGAATTGATATTGATAAATATTCTTTTATTTACAGAGTTCAATCATTTTGCAATGAACTGTACAGTAAATACGAGCTTGACATTTTCCATCAATCTGCGCAAGAAATTGCAAGGATATGTAAATAACTCAAATGCATATTTAATTATGTAATATAAATATAATATATTATATGTTACCAAGATTTTAGTTACATAATAATTTTTGTACGTGTGTATTTTAACTAAGAATTTGTATGAACTATTGTATTCTTTATAATCGGATTATCTAACCTGTAGTCTGTTTTCTGAATAAATATAATAAATATAAATAAATATAATTACACAAAAAGACCTTTAATTTTACAGAGCTTGAAGTGATGTTGTGATTAAAATGTAAATAAATTAACAACATTGGAAAGCGATTTTTCTGTACTGTTTCAATTACTGAAAAAGTAATCACTTTTCTCATTTATTTATAAAAAACTTAATTACATTATTGTCAAAATTTATTTTAAGTTTTGTAATCAATAAAAACTATTATTATATTTTACTTCAAATATTGTTAATGTTCAATTAACATTAGAAAAATAGATTTTATTTTAAAATTATTTTTTCGACACGATTATATAATAACTTATAATATAAATTTTATAATTATTATTATATTAGAGAATTAAAAGGTTAAAAAATTATAATATTTTTACAAAATAAACAAGATTTAACTTTCAAATTTTATTTTATAAAAAAATATTAATACTCAATATTTGTACAAAAACATTAAGAAGAATTATGTATTTTAATAATAATTAATAAAAAATAAACAATTTTTTTATTACGTCAGATATTTTGATATAAAAATAATAATACTTTATAGCTCTTGCCATCATCATGCATTATAAAACATTAATTTAAATTTATTAATGGTTGTTTTTGTCGTCCGTTGTCGTCTGTTTTTATTAATCTCGTTTTCACATTAACGTGGAACATTATTCAAATTCTGCTTTCGTGATGCTCAAATAAAATATAGAATTTTGGATGACATTTTTTTTTTTTTTTTTTACATCGCTATATGAGCTTGAAGCTCGTGGCGGGGTAATGGTTAGAGATAGGGTAGGGAAAGGATGGTTACCACGGACGCGTTCACATTCGCTGAGGTGAGACTGAGGGAACCGTGGAAAACCTCAGTCAGAACGGACACCTCTACTTTTTATCAATGGACTAAAGTGATGTCCAAAGCCTGGGGAACCACACACAAGTGCATCACTGCACTGGGTGGAAAGCGAATGAATTTACCCCAAGGAGGGAGCAAATATAAGTAATTTTTATTTGAAACGGTCACCCATACAAGTACTAACCACGCTCGGCGTTGCTTGACTTCGATCATCTGACGAGACCCGGTCAAACGCAATACGCCACACCTCCCATGATTTTCAGCTTTTTTGTAATGCTCAAATCCAAAATTTTCATTGGGGGGGGGGAGCTGAAACCCCTCCCTTCCTCCGGTTAATACCCCAATCCCAAGGCTTTTACATGTATGAACTTATGAGAGTGTAACACACGGCAGGTGGTAGTGAACACATATTATTGACGTAACACTGTGTAGTAATATATTTACATAATTATATTCACCGCGCTGTTTTCAAAGCGCAGTGCTCGCAGCACATTTGAAGGTCATTAGGTCAACTCTTGATGTGTTTAAATAAACGTGCAACTTTCACCAACATGCTCTTTTTATTAAATTTAAATAATTCGTGTGCACGATATTTATAAGTAAGTTAATATACAAGGTTGATTAAGGTAGGGTTTCTCGCATGTCTTTTTGTGGGACCTAAAATATAATATATAATTAAATTCTGAAAATTATATAAGATAAATATTACATGATTGAAAACGAAATTGAATTTAAACACATTGGAAATACTGGAAAATTTTGCTGATTATTTTTTTAATAAACTGCATGTGAAGCAAAATTAAATAATCTTATTATTTATTTAAAATATATAGAACAAATGACGCTTTAACAATCTTATAGATTTGTTTTATTACATTAAGGTGCTTTTCCATGGAGTGATGTCGAGCGGGGGGCTTGGCGGGGCGAGAGAAGCGCACTTGCTTTAATCTCGTATGGCGGCCATGTTGGCGATAAAATCGCTCTTTACAAGGTGAAGAAATCCTGAGCCTCTGATTGGCACGCGATTTTCTCGCTTCATGGAAATGCACCTTAACTCTGCAGTATGCTCGAGAGCTCTCACAAAAAGAAAAGATCTTTGAGTCGCTGCACTCCTGGGGGATCAAAGTCCCAAATGAACCAAGTTTGTGCTGCTGAAATACACAAGTAGCTTGACAATGCATTTCTATGTAGTCTGCTGGTCACAGTTATATACTATCAAGTTGATTTATTATTTCACCCACTTCAAATAGATCCACAAATTGTTATCTCACATTGTAATGTTATTTAGGGTGGGGATAACATGAAAAATCGTCGAATAGAGGCACCGTAACACTAAAAATGGCTGTTATAATTTTATTATATCCAAATTATATTATTAACACAAAAGCAATTTTCCCTTGAAAACGCCTTGAAGTTAGGCAAATTGTTCAGCTTTAAAGTGACGCGGACTGCATAACCTCAAGGCGTTATCATAATAATAGTGAATGCAACCTCAAACGTTATTTGCATTCACTGTATAAAATTTACAATTTACATTTTTCAAATGCATATTTACATTTTGTTTCTACTATACAAATCATTATAAAATTTAATGTAATATTTAACCAGAATTATAAACAAGGAAAAATAGCAATCAAATACTCCAAATCTACAGCCATAAAATACTAAAATATTAGTCTAACTCATATAAAGCTGTCACATTTTAGAAATATGATCAAGATGAGTCCAATATTTTTACATATTAAATTCATTCATAATCTTCTTACAAAACTTTTTACGACTTAAAATTTCACTAATATTTTAGAAAAGTTTTGATTGAATGATAACTATTTCCTTAAATTTTAATAAACAAATAATACATATTTTTTTTATCATTTTTCATTTATATTGTGATTTTATTAAATAAAAAAAATAAAAAATAAAAAAAAAAATTTTTTTTAAAAAATAAAAATTAAAATAAAACAGAATTATTTGTAGAATAATAACAAAGAATTAATATCTAGTACATATTAATTCTTTGATAATAAAAAAAGACAGCTTATATATCGTCCCTCGTCCGCAATAATGAGCTATTTGTCTACCATTATCTCGCCGCAATAATGAGCTATCTGCTATGTCAGGGAAACGCAACATTTAGCTTTATTTATACCGATTTACAGCTCATAATTGCATGCGCTCACCTGAAATAGCAGATAGCTCATTATCGCAACAAAATTGTGATAAGCAGACAGCTCTTTTATAGAGGCTTCAAGTCAGCTGATTTTTCGGTGATCCCACTCGCTATACCAAACCTATATATGTAAAAAAAAAAAAAAACGTGAATTCGTTTTTTCACTAAGAATAAGATTTTTCAGGGAAAATTCCTTTACGGAACTTTGGTCCAAACTGAAAAATACAGTAGATAATTCAAGATTTAGATTATTTACTTGATTTATAACCGAGAAATGTTAAAAAAACAATTTGCTTCATTTTCAAGTGCAAGATGAACCTTAGCGACAAACAGTTGCGCAGCGAAAGCGCATCACTTGAAGCCTATATTCCGTACGAGGGACGATATTATATAAGCTGTACTTTATTTCATAATAATTTCATGTGAACTCTCACTTTTCATTGGTCGAAATCTCTGACGTCATCACTAATACTCATCATTCAATATTAATAATAAACCTTCATAGTTTTAGAAACGTATATATGAGAGTCAACATAATTCCCCTTGTAATGACCAATTAGACCAAAAGGTGAGACGTTAATTTTTAATTTGACAACTACATTAAGTCAATTGAGTTATTTATAATATTATCAGGTTCACATCTACCTTGGATTTATAAATAAATAAAAATGGTGTTATATTAAACAAACATACAGATCTTAGTTTACTTGTGGATTTGACTGCGCGCGGCCGCCATCTTGTAGATTTTATAAAGACAGAGATAGGTGGCGCCAGTCTGTCTGGACTCTGGTGCCATAGTCGGGCGTAAATTATTAAGATTTGTTATAGTGTACTCTAAGAAGTGTTTAAATTAATATTTAATTGATTTTCCAAGAATGCTATAAAATTGAAAAGTTGTTTGATAAATTATAAAGTTTTATTGAATTATTTAACTTCTCAGAAAACAGCTTTTTTTATAGCTCAGTAATATTTTAGTTATAAAATGTAGGCATAAATTCAAGCAATTAAATATTAATTGTATTGCACATAACATAAAAGGTTCAAGGTTGATTTTATATTTTTTTCTTTATATTTGATTTTCTTTGTTATACAGCAGTATAATCATATGAATTTTAATTATATAATATTTTCAATAATCTATAACTAAAAATGTATATATCTACAGATTCTATCTAGTAACGACATTTACAGGTAAAAAAAAATTAATGATAATTTAATATTATCCAGATTATGATGGCTTAATTAGCTTAACATTAATTAAAATTGCTTCAAGAGAATTATAAATTTCGGTGTTTTAAACTGTCCCAGAAACTATAAGCATCAAGTTATAATGCGATTATTTATTAAAAAACTTTCATGATTTAATTTTCAAATTAAATTATTAGATGTTAATTTTGTGACTTTTATTACATATTTGGAAATGTATTGTACTTATTTTTAAGTTTTTTTTTTTAACCCTTTAAATTGTACTTAAAATAACGCTGTGACGTCATAGTCATGTAAATATTTAACGCACAAGCATGGGAGAAAAAGGCATTTCATGACTTTTAGGTAACCTTTCATTTCGATTTTGAGAATGTTGAAGGTTCAAAAAGTGGCTGAAAAATATTGATTATACATATTATAAGTCCTCGAATGGTTTGGAATAAAAATTCATACAGGAGTTTCCATCAGTTTCCATGAGGGAATTTTCCAACAGTATAATATATATTATTATATGTTTCCACGAATCCGTGTGATATTACATTTAAGATTATTAAATATTAAAAGAAATATTTAATAATTTTAATCACTTTATATATTTTTTCATATTGCATGTGCTTATTGACTTTTTATGTGTTAAATAAAGCACATATATAGTTTCTAATATAGCTTTATTGATTTTAGCGTTAAATTATTTTATTTATTTTTAATTTCCATCTCAATAATAAAAAGATAATATCGTCCTAAAATAAATTTAATTTAGCTCTTCATTTAAAATTTGTAACTCTGCAGAGAGCAATTAACTTTTAACTTAATGAAAAATTGTTTCTTAATATTACTTTAAAATGACAAAAAAAAATGTAACATGAAGAGAAAACATCGTACTAACGGGGAAAGTACATTTCAATATTATTTTATAATTTATCAATTAACTCTGAATAAAATGCATGCGTGGGTGTGTATTAATGAAATATTTGACATTTTAAAATTATTTTAAAAAAAAGTATTTGAAAAAAATGCTGTCACTGCAATTTGATGTGACTTAATAAATTACTTTGCCTTTTTAAAATGAACAAAAATTATATATTTTCCCGGAGTTAAGGTTAGCTTTACTTAAATTACATAACAAAAGTATGTCATTATTGCTTGTGAATTGAAATTCCTGCAGTCATCATCAAAATTGGTTTTTAATTAGTTTAATAAAAATAATAATAATAATGATTTGAGTCTATTGGTTGCAGAAACCTCTATACTTTCATTTCCAGCAAATATATTTTATAATTATTTTACTTATAAGAATGTACTCTCTTGAAACAAATGGTTGTAAGTAAAGGTTTTTGAAACCACTATATATTATATATAAACTTCTTTTACCTTTTTAGTCTTAATTTTTTATGAAAGAACTCTTAATGTGTATATATACAGCTATAATAACAGTTAGTACAGTTCACGTTTATGGCACCCGAGTTGAAATTGAAATAAATTTCATATTTTACTCACTATTGACCTCTCCTCTCGTCTAATTCCCTCCTACTTTGCACCATTTTAGAGGGAAAAAGACGAGATTACGTATTTTTTTCCTCATTTTTAGCATAAAATGTTAGAAATATTGTCTTCATTTCATCCTCACTTTAAGCGAAGAAGAAATAAGATGTGTTTTAGAGGTAAAAAGATTAGGTTTAGACGTGTAAAGGATGAGTTGAAGACGTAATTTTTCAACTAGGGGAAGTTGACGTACACAAGAGAACGAACTTCGATGTGCATGTCGCAGATTGCCACGCCCACTTTATCACGAGGGAAAACACGTGCGTGTGTGATAAGCTTTTATTAAAATTATAATTTGACGATACATATTGCTTCATTCTTTCATCAAATTACGTATTATTATTTTTTAGTCATATCTTTCAGATTTGTATACCTAGAAATAGCATTAAAATTATCCCGGAGTGTTTTGTAAGCGTATATATTATAGTGAACTTAAATTTTTGAGGGTATTAAGGTGGATTCAAGGTGGATTTTCATGGGCGGCAACGACGACGCGGCGCGATTTGACGTAAAAGCTGGGAAATCGTATGCGGCGGCGAATTCGCCAGTAATCGCGTTAATTACGATGCTCTTTTTCATTTAATCGCCCAATATGGCCGTCAATGGTTGTTACAGCAAGTGCGCTTTATTCGCGTCGCGTCGCATGGTAAAAATCGCCATGTGAATCCACCTTCAGATGGCGATTTTTACCATGCGACGCGACGCGAATAATGCGCACTTGCTGTAACATTCATTGGCGGCCATATTGGGCGATTAAAAGAAAAAGAGCATCGTAATTAACGCGATTCCGAGCGAATTCGCGGCCGCATAGGATTTCACAGCTTTTACGTCAAAATCGCGTTGCATCGCCGTTGTCGCCATCTGAATCCGCCTTTAGTTGCATTTCCATGGAGCGGGGAAAGCGAGAAAATCGCCTTTCGCAGCCAATCAGAGGCTCGGGATTGCGGGGAGCGATTTTATCACCAACATGGCCGCCATACGAGATTGAAGCAAGTGCGCTTTTCTCGCCCCGCCAAGCCCCGCTTGACATCGCTCCATGGAAATACACCTTTATTAAGCTTTGTCTCTATAGGAGCTGCATGCAGCGCTAGCAAATGGAGTAGAGGGATAAATTTTGTGATATTCCGAGTTGTAATTTTAAATAATAAAAATAAAGGAACAATTGAAATTTTATAAAATTATTAAATTAAATTATTAAAAATTAAACAAATAATTAAATAATTACGATACAAAAATCTCTTATTCGAATAATATACAACCCTGTTGTTATTAAGGTATATTATTTAAGTTCATGATTGTGGTGCAATTTTAGAGACATGACATAAGTTTTTAATATAATAACTCATAACTTTTTTTTATTTTAAATTTATGTATTCTAACAATAAATCATAATAAACTTTATACTTTATTAAAATATATTGTTCTGCGCTGCATGCTATAATAGAAAAATTACGCCGTCAACACGTCTGAACATTTTTTTTTTTACCTCTAAAACCTAAAACACATCTTATTTCCTCTTCGCTCAAAGTGAGGATGAAATGAAGACAATATTTTTAACATTTTATGCTCAAGAAGAAAGAAAAAATACGTAATCTCGTATTTCTCGTCTTTTTTCCTCTAAAATGGTGCAAAATTAGAGAAAATTAGACGAGAGGAGAGCTTAATAGCGAAGAAAAGATGAAATTTATTTCAACTTGCAGAGAGTTTAAAAACTCGTTACGGGAACATTTGGGACAAAAATACATCGTAAAACAATGTTTCGTAAAAGACAATTTTATTCAAGGCTAACAATTGACTGCAAAGTCCATATACTTTGAAAAACATAAGCAAAGACTTTTGACCTCTATATACATAATAATCGATTTGTATTTTGTCTGTAACCTTATTTTTTATTATATATAAAACACGCAAGAAAACTTTTTTTGATCTATATAACATTTATGATATGAACTTTAACATATTTATAAATAAACACTTCATTTTATAAAAACATCTTATTTAAAAATTTCTCTTTAAATTTTAAAAAACTTGTCAAGCGAAATAAAACACACATGTACTCTTTACAACTTACATGCTTTTTACTTTGGTTCAGGTCACGTGACGTCACGTTGTCATGGTAACCATACAGGTAACAACATGCAAGCTTTATTATAATATACTCAGAGTATTATATCTTTTAATAAAAATATACTATATTTTTAATTAAATATTTTTTTTGTATAAAAAACTCCTTATTATTTGAAAATATAACAAGTTTAACAAGGAAGGGTATGTAAGTGACCCCCACCGAATTTGACGAAACTTGCAGGGCTTAAAGACCCACCCAAGGGATGATTCTGGGCCCCAAAACTTTCGGCCAGTTTTCACTTTTACTATGGGGTTGGGGCTATTTAAATATCCAGCATAGGGTTTACAATGTTAAAAGTGTGAGCTGCCTCGGTCACTTTGGGTGATCCAATTTTGTTGAAATTTGGTATGCATGTATGTATTCCAATATGATGACGAGTGGCTATCACAAAAATTGCCCACACTTGCTTTAACTCTATGTACCGATCTCGGCGGTATATATTAAGAAAATACATAGAAATGCAGTCAAAAATTAATTTCTTTGATTTTGCTGAAAATTTCAGAATTAACTTGGCTTACAGTGTAGATAGTGGGAAAAATACTAAAAAAAATTTGCAGACATTTTTTTGTGGTTTTCACGCACATACATTATACGTTGTATATCATGTATAAAATAATTAATTGCAGCTAGTATGCAAACAATCGCAGCTTCAAGAAGAGAGTGGGGGAGGTTGAAGGGAGAGATTGCCACTTTACCCCTGTCCAATAGATGGTCCAAACTACCTGGGATGTATTACTCCATCATTAACTTGCCCCCCCCCCCCTCCGTGTGACCGTAATGTAATATTATGGGGTCGAATATGAAATTTGATTTTTTTCACTATTTTTTTCATAATCACTGATTTGTTAAACACCTATTTTTAACTTTTCAGAAAAATTTATTGATTTTTCATTTTTACACTATTTTAGGGCACCCCATATGAAGAAAATGGGGTCAAAAATGAAACATGATTTTTTGTACTATTTTTCCCATAATCAATGGCCTGTTCAGCACCTATTTCTAACTTTCCAGAAAAATTGCATCATGTTTCATTTTTATCCCATTTTAGGTCACCCCAACTGGAGTAAATGGGGTAAAAATGAAATTTGATTTTTTTCACTATTTTTTCCATAATCACAGGTTTGTTGGACACCTATTTCTAATTTTTCAGAAAAATTTCTTGATTTTTCATTTCTACACTATTTTAGGGCACCCCATATGAAGAAAATGGGGTCAAAAATGAAACATGATTTTTTGTACTATTTTTCCCATAATCAATGGCCTGTTCAGCACCTATTTCTAACTTTCCAGAAAAATTGCATCATGTTTCATTTTTATCCCATTTTTAGGTCACCCCAACTGGAGTAAATGGGGTCAAAAATGAAATTTGATTTTTTCACTATTTTTTCCATAATCACAGGTTGGTTAGAAACCATTTGTAAGTTTTTAGAAAAAATTCTTGATTTTTCATTTTTAGCCCATTTTTAACACTCTCCCATTCACTAAATAACAATAATATGGGAGAAAATGGGGTCAACTATTAAAGTTGGATTTTTTTCATTATTTTTACTGAAGTATAGGGTTTTTAAAGTATGTTTTTTGAAATTTTGGTGAACTTTATAGACAAAATTTATTTTTAGCCATATTGACCATATGCACCCCAAAATAGGGATCAAAAACGAAAATTGTCGAAATTTTATTATAATACTCCTAATGGCTCACTGAACTCTAGCTCTCCACCAAATTTCATCAAAATAGTTTTTTTTTTTCATTAACGTTACAATGCGTAAACAAATTGATATGCTTCATTGTTTTAACTTGTAAATTCTATTAATGAGAGTTTCCTTGTACTGGAATAATGCACTATTTTTTATTTTTTTTTTTAATTTTTTTTTTTTTTTTTTTGCCTGGATCTTAAAAAATATTTTATTAAATAACCAAATTTATCGGATTTTTTATGTAACGTCACTATAAAAT